>JARHVA010006681.1:312500-487500 GCA_037957365.1 Torreya grandis | reverse complement strand
GGTTGTCTTCTTACCTACCCTTTAGTATGTCATAGTTGTAGTATTTGGGGTAGTTGAATACGATGGAATGGGAAGGCCTAAATAAAAAATTTAGAATAGTTTTAAGGTGGTGAGGGTTACTCTTATGGTATTAAAATAAACTCTCTTAGGCTTAGGAGTAGTAGGGTCAGTAATAGTTGAAGGAATAATAGAAAGAACAAGAGTTGAGAAAGTAATAGGAATAGAATAAATAAGATAATCAAGAAATACAATAGGTGATGTGTAAATAATAAGGATGGTATAGATGATAGAAATTGAAGTAACAAAAATAAAAATATAAGTAGCTTCACCTAATTAGTGGGGTTTTGATGGTGATTTTCCATTCAACTCTTCAAGGCTAAAAAAATTGTCCCTTTCTAGTTTTGCCTCATCTTCATCCACTAAATAATCCACTAGAGGAGATAGCTTAGTTTGAATAGTTTCCTCTACTTCTACTATAGCCTCAAATTTATCATCAATCCCTATTTGTGATGATTCATCAATGTTTGAACTAGTAGGGGTCTCTAATGACTATCCATGAGCTTTTGAAGATTTAAGACTTCTTTTATAGTGCAACATTGGTTTACCTATTAGGGGAGTGGTTTTTTGAAGAGGAGTTAGATAAATTGGTCTTATCATAATGTCTTACCACCTAAGGGCCTACCTCATCATAATCAAAGTAATTGATATTAATTGGTTATTTCTCTCCTCCTTCAGAGCTAGTGGCAGTATGGGTTTCTTTAACACCATGCTCTTGCTAATAGCCTTCATCATATTTGTTATTGGTTGAGATGGATCCTCATGAAATTTTTTATGTTTTTATGGAATTAAATATCAATAATCCATGGATTACCATCCACTTAGAGGTGAAATTCTATATTTTTCTTCCTCAATAGTGAGGGATGGATCTCCCTAAATTGCCTTTAAAATCACTTTTGTGTGGCTAGACATGTTTGACCTCTTAATGACATTATCATCATCTTGGGAATTCAAAAGATGAAGTCATACTTGAATAGCTCATGATCACAAATAATTATCATGACTTTGATATGTTTATGAACAAATTAATTTGGATCCCAATCCATGTGTGGTAGTGAGGCCAATGGGTAAAACTCTTAGTTTATCCCAAAATTTTCAAAGTGTTTTTTTATTATTTTAACTCATTATAATAATCATCAATAAAGAGGCATGATATACAAATTTATTATTCTTCTTTAGGTCCTCATCTATGCTCCACCACATTTAATTAGCATATTTTTTATTTCATTAATTTGTTAGGAATGTACTTGGGAAGTAATAGGGGTGATACCTTTGATACCCACACCATTATTAATGTGTAACTGAGATACAACTAGTGATATACCATTAGAAATAAGATTGTGATAATACTTTTAGATACTCTGAGGAGGGGTCTCATGTATTGCCTTCAAAATTTGTGGATATACATCCTCCATGATCTTGATGACATTTATATTATATTCATATATATGCAAGAATGAGAAATAGTCAAATGTCCTATTTTTGATGTAGTCTTGGGTTAGACTCCATAGCACTCCATTATAGATGTAAAAAGTGGCCATGATAACATATAATAGGTAGGAAATCATGAATAAGTTTATTTTTATAGGCCTCTTATATTTTTGGAGCATTTATTCCACCTTCTTGGTATTGATTATTTCTTCAAGGGCAAAAGTTAGTTTATATGTTAGAAATAAATCAAGAAAAGGCACTCATTCTAACCAGAGTTAACCAATACTTGGATACCTAAATAATAAATTTAGTAGATCCATACCAACTTGAATTCCCATCATAAACATCATAATTGGGATAAGGGTATCATCTTTGAGAGTTATAGTCTCTCCTAGTGAATTCTATTTTCACAGGGTGCCTTCAATTGTATTCATCTTCTTACATGATACCAATCAATGGATATAATAAGTGGCATGTATAAAAGGAAGCTATAGGTAACCCTATAAATCATCACCATTTATGTAGGCCATAGGTATCTTATGGCTAATATGGTGAGGGAAACAATCAAATACCTTACCTATAAAGAAGAGGTATATGAGTAGGTCAATTCATAACATCACTTCTAGTTTGGATGATATAAAGTGGAGTGATAGTAATTTTAGTGTAAATCAATCTATCAATAGTTGTTTTTATTATTTCATTAGTTTTTCCTCCATTGAGTGTGTATTAATGGCATTTTTGTCATTTTAGTGGAAACAAATCTACACCATTAATGGCATCTCATGGTGCATTGTAGTTGGTGTACTAGTTTCCAAAAACCATTGAGTCAAATATCATGTCTGTATATTTTTTGGAATCCTTAATGGAATGATTTTTATGGTGGAAAATCTCCCCTAAAATTCCTAAAGGATGAATCCATTTTATCGTGTTTTACTTGGGTAGTTTTGGTGGTAATTAATTGGCAAGTAATTCTCTAAAAGTAATTTACAAGAAAATGTAGGTATCTAGGTATTTTTAGTTTTAATTTAATACAAATTATCTCAAGTTATTTGGAAATTAACTAAACATAATGTCTCTTCAGAATTATATCATATAGCATGAGTCTGAGACTTTACTTCTAGTTCATTCACCATTAATGCCCAATGGCAAGAGGCTTCATTTCATTTACTTCAATTCAAAAATTTCCACTTAAATTTAGCATGTAATACATGTAGGCTTCACATATGATAAGAGTATTTCCATACTATCATCCATTTTCAAAGTTTCATTTTATCATTAATTTTACAAAGAGGACAACTATGCCACATGGTAATCTTTTAGACAGTTGGATGTAGAGAATTTTTTTGAAATTTATACTCACCATTTTATGTGAAGATGAAATTATTGAAACCCAAATGTTCCAAACAAAATTTGACAATATCCCATGCCGTGTAAGAGTGCCAAAGAAAAATTAATCTGCAAATTACCACTTGAAACAAAAATGCTGACAAAAAACCATGCCAAACAAAAATTTTGAAGAATAAAAGTTTGAAGAGGCTTTGAAGTTGCAAATTTTTAGAATCCTTAAAGAGAAAAAAATTTTAAGAGCAAAAAATAATGATGAACAAAATTTCACTAAGTACCATGCTAAAAAAATTGTCGATGAATCACCATGTTGAACAAAAGTATTGAAGACTAATATTTCATGAAATTTTTGATGTTGTAAATCTAAAGAAGTTATGAAGAGATACAGTGCTAACAAATAAAAATAGATACAAACAAAAAAATTCTAAATACCACATCAAATAAAAATGCTAACAAAGCACCATGCTGAACAAAAGTTATGAAGACCAAAATTTGAGGAAGGCTTGGAAAACTGTCACACATTTAGAGACTTTTGAAAGCCATTAATAGGATAGCCCAAATAAAATTAAGAAGCAAAAACTTGGATAACCAAGAAGATGTAAATTTCATTAGTATTAATATAAGTATACTTTAATAAGAAAATTGGACATAAGAATTTTAGGTAATTTTATCATATAAATTATACATAAAAATGTCAATAAATAATTTTCTCATTCAAATGAGTTCCTTTCAAATTGTAGTGGGTCCCTATTTGTAATTTTTTTTAGAGTGGGGTATATTGACTATAATAAATGGTGACTCATAGGGAGAATAATCTATAGTATTCAAGAATTTATAACCTTTGGTTAAAACCTACAAATTGGTCATGAACCCTACCATAAGGTAATAATTGAATCATAAACATGAAATACACTCCTAGGAAACTTCATACAACATACTAGCTTTGCTCAGACCTTAGATCTGTGTGTGATGGGTGGTTTCATTTTACCCATATTTTGATAATTTAAAAAAAAACTTGGATTAAATCATAGGTTTCACAATGGTTTCTTTAGGTGCATAAATAAAAACATGTGAAGCTCAGGCATTGCTCTATTACCAACCAAGTGTTCATAGTTATGACAAAGATAATTCTTGATTCCCCCTTTTATCCTTTCATAAATTTACATGATGCATGATAAATTGATATTATTTAATCATGTGAGTCTTTGATCACCTTTAGATTTTTATTTTAGTCTTATTTGATCATTATTTTGGATGCATTGGTCCTTTTTTTATCCCTTTTTATAATATGAATAAAAGATAATGTTAGGAATCATTTCGAGTTGGTGTAAGTGGAATAAAAAAATTTATTTTACCATAATGTCCTAGTGGGTATCATCCATGTCAATGGTTATTATCCCAAAAAAGTATTATCATAGAAATCATGTTTGATCCAAAGAATGAGAAAATTTTCTCAATTTTCATGAAGTAATGATAGAATATTTTACATACTTGATAATATTATTTAAATGTGATATAATTATGATCCATTACTATTTTCATACTTGGAACCTAAAATCTCAAACCTAGGGATGTAAAAATATTCTATACAAACCAAGTTAGTGTACTCCATTTATGTTATTCCTCCTTGAATTCTCTCTTTTATGAAAATATTCATGGATCTTAGTGTATAATCTTAAGCACGCATGAGGCTCATAGTGATCCGATATCAATTTGATCATTCAAGGAAGAATCAATCAAGATATTCTAAAACAAAATACACCTAACATAGAAAATAAGTAACTATTCTAAAGAAACAAATGCCAAAAGCTAGGAAAGTTAATCTCAAAAAATTGAAACCTACTCTAATGAAAACCAAAGATAGAAAATATTAAAACTAACTATGAAATAAATAAAAACTAATCTAAATTTACCTCTACCATAATCCCTTATTTCATAGAAATATCCTTATTGTGAGTAGCCTTGAAGTAGTGCTTCAACAACTATCTATTAATTTGGAATGATATATCATTACCTTTAAGGTATTTTAGGTATAAGTCATGATTTCCAAATATTTTAGAGACTTGATATGATCCAATCCATAGGGGAGTGAACTTATTGTGATGATCTTTATTTTCATGCAGTTTGTCCCACCAGAGCACTAGGTTTGATATTTGAAAGGATTTTACCTTAGATATCTTATATAATCATATTTTAATGAGGTACTAATGTATTTTGAAGTTTTACAAGGATTCAATACTTATATCTTCTAGTTGGGCTATATCTAATAATATAGACTAGACCTTTGGATATTCCTCCATTTAATCCTGCATAAATTGATAGGTTTAGAGATTAATATAAATGGGGAAAATAGGATACCTTCCATATACCAATAGTAAAAGAGAGGTATTGAGGTCCTATTTATATTGTGTTCTATCTGCCCATAATGTATAATTTAATAGTAAGTGACATTGTCTTGGTTTATCTTGTGCTAAATTTTTGATGGCATCCATCAAGTTTTTTTAGTAGACTTAGCTACTCCATTTCCTTGGGGGTAATAATTTGAAGAGGACTTAATTATAATTTGATTATTATAGGCCCATTAAATGAATTTATTATATTGAAAACATGGTTCATTATCACTGACTAGATAGATGAGGGTACCAAACCTAGTCAATATATATTCCTCTAAAAATTTAATAACATCTTGAGCTCTGGAGTTCTTGGTGGTAACAAATTTGCCACCTAGTGTAGTAATTTATGGATATGAGTATGAACTTGTGTTATATAAAATAATTGGGGTTAATAACCCCACTAAAGTTTAGACTACATTATTTAGATGAATGACCTTATATGACTAGGTGTTGTGGCATTGCCACATTAACCTACCACTTATAGAAGACTTGGCATTTATGGCACATTCTACATGGTTGTAGGAATCCTAAAAACAATGGGTTAGTAATATCCCATTATCAAAATTTTGGGATTTTATATATCCCATAAGAATTTCCACCACCCAAATTTTGGTTTAGGTTTTCCAATATGTCCATAACTTTTTCCCTTGAGACACACATTAGGTAAATTAATTCATAGTTTTTATAGTAAAGTAATCCTCCTTTTATCTTGTAGTGGGTATATTTGAGCCTTACAACCCTCCTTTATTATTTTTTCAATTTAGGGGGCATATGTGTTGGTGAGTAAATAGTGAATGATATAAGCATACCATTCACCTCTACGTATTTGGTTTTAATTTACTTTCTCAACCTAAATGCATCGATCTATATCAGTCATTATCTAGATTATTACTTGGCCTCTCACCATATTGGTTGGTTTGATCTATAGATTAAACACTCATAACTTTTCCATCTATATTCCCCTTATTTCATCTATTTCATTTTAGCTAAGTGTGATCTTAACCACCAGGTCTGGAACTATAGCAAAAGTTTTATTGTTTAGGATATAGTGTCTAAACTTTTTCACAAATTTGATAAATTTATATATTTTATTATCTATCATTGAATATTTTAATTCAAAATATTTAAATTATCAATCATAAAAGCAATTGGATATTAATTTTCATTTACCTCTTAAGTGAGAACTATGATAATGGTATGCTTTCAAGTGAAGGAATACAAATATAAATCCTTGGTGAAGCCAAGACTAATCAAGATTGGAGCTTTTGTGATGCTCGTCTTAATGTCTTAGAAGGAATTTTTGGCCTCTATTGTCCATTCTATCTTGGCATCTTTTTCAAGCATGGAATTTAGTGTCTTAAAAATTTATACAAAACTAGAAATGAATATGTGCATGAAATTTATCTTGATAAAGAAGGATTTCTACTCTTTTCAAATGTTAAGAGTTGTTATCTTTAGGATGGCCTCAACTCATTTACGATCAATATAAATCCTACCTTTGGTTATGATGTGGCCTTAAATTTTTATTTTTATTACCCCATATATGATCTTATTAGGGTTGAGGGACATTCCATATCTCCTACACCTATCAAATAACTTTTATAAATGATCTGCATGATATTTTCTTATCTTATAAAAAATCAATATAAATAATGAAATCATCCATATAAATAATGATATATTCATCTAGTCTTATGCTTCCACCAACACCTGGTTATATCCTAAGAAACCATCCAAGAAGTTCATCATTTCGGACCCACTGACAATCTATATTACTACAACTAAATATTGTAGAGGATAATTTTCCTTCTATGAATATCAATTTAGATTCTTGAAGTTGACACATAGCCTTAGTTGACCATTGTTCTTCCTAATGGGCACCAAGTTTTCCACCCAAATAAAATGTTTGATAGGAAAGATGATCTTGGCATCTAATGACATCTAAAATTCAATCTTAATGAGAGGTTACATAATGTGATTCATAGGCCTATAACATTTCCTAAAGGGTTTACTACCTGGACTTAAGCGAATATCATGGGTGATTACTCTAGGATCAAAAGTCTTAGTCTTCATAGGTCTAAGTAATCACGTCCTTGAATTTCATTAGTATATCCTTCAAATTTTGTTTTTTGGTACAAGTGTAAGACAAAATAATGTTGGCATACTAAAGGACTCCTTATTTCCAAAATTTTATTTAGCAAAACTATATTGATCTATCTTTGTATGCTTTTGCCTTTTATTTCATGGGTCCAAGTCAAAGAAACTTTCTAAGGATACCATCCCCATGGGGATTATATTCTCCTTGAGCTACATGATACCATTATCACTAAAGTATTATATTTATATACATTTGAATTCTTTTGAATCTATGATCTAGTATTGAAAAATATTAGAATTATTTATGAATTGGATAATCTATTGATCATCTTCAAAGACCTACAACCTACATTGTCAAGGGTTGAGGGATAAGGAACTAGCTCCACTAAAAATATTTACATCTTGGATTATTTGAGTGGTTTCAGTTTGGTTGATAAATTTTCCAATGCATCTACTACCTAATTTTCTTCCCATGGGATAGTTCTAATGTTGAAAGCCTCAAAAATATTTAATTAGGTCCTAAGATATATGCTTGTATTTATTTAAATGATCCAACTTGCATTGATACTTTATTTTGATCTAGTTTAAAACTAGCTTAGAATCACCAAATAATTGTAGCTTTTTAATTTCATGCTTCAAGGTGAGATGTAGACTCAAGATGAGGGCCTCATACTTAGCCCAATTATTGCTATAAGGTAATTTCAATCTATATGGAGCAAAATATTATTTTGCATCTGGATCATTTAGGGTCACACCAACATTATAACCTTGTTTTAATTAGGCTCCATTAAAATATAGATTCCATAGCTACAAATATCCTTTGAATTCTTGATATTGGGTCCCATATTCCATAATGAAGGTATAAACACTAACATGTGAGGATGTAAAGTTGACCTCATTTTTTGTATTATACTTGGTGATCGAGTACTTCATTTTTTGCTCCCAATCTATCCTAATTTGATTGGGTACACATTTATATGGTATCCACATATGTGATAAATTGATGTGTATGTAACCATTTAATGTTCTTTACCAATGTATTGTTACTTGCACAACACACCCCATTTTTAGACAAAAAATGAGAACCCTATTTTTTTGCTTTGAAGTATGGTATTATAACTTAAGGAGTTTATTTTTTTAATTGGTTCAAATAAACCTTATTTGAAATATAATTTATTATTAGTTACAAGTGATGTAATGGGTTTACTTTAATGTCTTTGCATTTCTTCAATTCAGTCCAAGATTTCATTTAGGAAAAAGCTAGTTTTAATGCCTGAATTTGATTCAATCTACTAAGTCTTACTCTATTTATTTTTGTGTGTTTCAAAAAACATTTTAAAGCTCCCTTGTAGACTATTTCTCATTATGTTCATGTAAACTATCTAAATTTTTACAGTTCTCTACCTCTTTTCCTAAATAATATTTATCCATTTATGCTTTAATTCCAATTTTAATAACTAAATGATTACAATGTTTTAATTCTTAGATTAGTATTTTTCCATGTAAATAGTTGAAATTGGTTTTGGAATTGATAAAATATCTAACTTTGTGAAAATTTTATATTCTATACTTAGTTTTTTAATTGAAGTAATTAATTTTGCCTATTCATATTGTGACTACATTCATCAAAAAGAGTGTAGGGAAATTAATCACAAATTTGTACTTAAAAAAAATTATAATGACTCTTAATAATTATTTAGGTCTTTTATTTCTAGAGAAATGTCACAAATTGCATCAAAATTTATGCATTGGGGATAATTTTACATAGGCTTTGAATAATGGTTATGAAGACTTGGGTCCTTAAGATAAATCTTCATGAACAAAAGTTTCAATGGAATAACTTATGAAGGCTTGGGTACTACAAGGAAAAGTCATGAATATGAGGCTTACAAAGGTTTCATTTCCAAATTAATCAATTTCATTATTTTCACCTAGTGAATTTGTGTGATTCTTGGTAAATTTAATCCATCCAAGATGTCTTTTAAAATAGTCAATTTCATGCTTTCCCTATAACCATGTGTCAATTTTTTTCTCAATAGGATTTAGTTTTTTTTATTCAAAGTTTGCCTAATTCCATGTGTCAATATCCTACTAGTCTTAGGCCTATTCAAACTTATTTTAAGACTTAGTCAATTTTACTCAAGGTTGATCGATGAGGAAATGATGTCAATGATGATCCAAGATGGTGGGTTACTGAGATGATGCCACATGGAATAATATTACTACTTTACTATCCTATATAAATTTATACATATGGAATGCTTATAGGATACTAGGCTAGCAAGAGGATTCCACATGGAATCATCTTACTACTCTAGTATCTTAGAGATGTTCATATAGAGCACAAATCCTATAGGTAAATGGGTGAGTGAGATAATACCAATTGGTGAAATACAACTACTCTAAAACCCTCATGTGGTTAGTTAAATCCAAATGATGATGTCAAATACCTAATAATTATGTGAGAAATATAGCACCACATGGCAGAATACCAATGCTCTGTAGCCCTATGATGGTCTATGTAAGTAAAGTAATATGTCATGGTAATGAGTAAGAGATATTGTGATGTATGAAAAAATATTACTTCATAGCAAAAATAATAGTCAATATGAAATTAAAGATTTTATGGAGCAATAAAGGAGTGATTAGAAACCACATGGTAGGGGAACTCATTATATCTAAAGACACACTAGCTATACAACTAAAAAATCACTAACTTGGTTTTGATGGCCCATCTAGACATTAAAAACATAAAGAGGCCAAGAATGGGCCATGCATCTAATTTTATTTGAAAAATTAAAATGCATTCCAACTAAATCATGCTTAAGGTGGGAATAATTAGCATGTCATGTGTAGTAGGATACCATGAAGAGCACAAAAGACAAACTCAACCTTAAAGAGGCATGGATATATATTTTTTAGAGATGTGCATAGTTGGAAATCTCAATGTAGTCCCAACTATTTTTGGTTGATAAAATTTGATTGATCCATGGTTAAATTAAATAAATTCTTGGCATGCCTTTAATTTAATAGTGATTTTGAGTTGCATGCTCAACCACACTCCTTAAACCACATTGATGATTTCTACAACTACCCCATTAGTGGGTGAATTTTAATTTTAATTTTAATTCATATTTTTAACTATTCAAGATTACATGTCTATACAAGATGAAATTCTTTGTGTAATAAGGGTTGGCTCCATATGTATTTTAAAATGAGATAGATAGAACTAGACATTTTTTTTGATTTCTTAGAATAATTTTTCCCTTTCTCATTTTAGCTTGCAGTTACATAATTTTTTTCTAATTATTTGATGATTTTATGATTTATTAACATTGTTAATCAAAATTAATATTTAAATAACTAGAATATTTTCAAGTCTAAGTGGTCATTCTTTATGCATTTTTATGGTAGTGATGCCCTTATTTCTTGTAGTCATTCTCTATCTTATATTCTTACATCATTTTTAGTTGGAGTTATGATAAGTTTGGATTGATTAGAGATAGGTTTAAATGAGGATTTATTAAATCAAATATATCAAAGTTCACTTGTGTTTATAACAATAATTTTTACCTCTCTAACTATAATCTTTTTTTATTTATTTATAATCAGTTTAATCTAGGGATATAACAATCTAAATTCAGCTATTTATCTTGGTCAATTTTATCATCCTTTCTCAGGAGTTTATCATTTTCATTGCATTCTTAGACATAATAAAATCATGAGATAAGTCATCTTGTGAAAGGAATTAAATACTATAAGCATGAAAACTATTTAATAATTTATTTAGAGTTAATTATTTTAATTCAAATCATTAAAAGCATGCCCTTAACTTGTAATAGTCTACACTAGCTAACTAAGTGAAGAATAACATACCAAGACCCAAAATATTTAGACCTTGGGGATGTATTTTTTATGTTGGATCTACATCATTTTAAGAGAATCTATGGATTAAAAACCCTATTTCCTAATTGTTGGTTACATGTCAAAACTTGCATCAACATGTTTTGGTGTTAGAAGGAGGGCATGGACCATGATTTAAAATCATAATTTGAAAACTTAAAATAAGGAATTTCAAAACCCTTCTATCTAAATTATCTAAATATTCTCTTGAAATAGAGGGTAGAAGAATTAGAACCTGATCAAAATATATTGGGGATAACATAGAGCTCTTAGAACTCCTTAACCATAGGATACCAAAACCAAGAGTTAAAATAAGGAAAGGGAAAGTCAATTTCATCCAATCAATTGTTAATTATTTGACTGATGTGTATATCCCTTTGGTAAACCCATTTTTTATCCCTTATCCTTTACCTATGGCCAACATGTCTTAGATTGGACAAGGAGGATTTTATCATGTGGTTTTCCATGGTATAGCTCATGATTTTCCCCAAAACCCAAACAAGTTTTGTCCCAAGTTCATAATGGGAGGTGTCTAAACTATGGAGGAATATATTCAAGCCTTTAAATATGTTATAATTATAACACAAGTACAACATTAATATGTTTCCTATATATTATTTCCCTACTTCTTAAGAGAAGTAGTATATGCTTGGTATCTTAGATTACCCATTGGGTTTATTACTACTTGGTTTGAGTTATTATCCATGTTTTTAAACCATTTTAGATTTACCATAGACCCAAAATATTATATCATCAATTCAATACTACCAAGAGGGAATAAAATGAGCCCATGAGTATGTTCAATTCTTGGTTCCATAAGTTGTACCAATATTTGAAGGACCCTTACATCTAGGCCTAAGCAACTGCCATATAGACCTGCTATAGAGCTCTAGATTATATGACATTTACCTTCCTTAGGAGGACCCATAAAACATTATCATAATTAGCTTTAGACTATAATGAATCTATTAACATTAAGAAATAAATAATTACACAAGGCTATAGAGTTGGCCTTTTACCCTCATTAGGTCAGCCAACTACATATAAGCAAATGCCAATGATTAACTAATCATTGTAAAAACATTCTATTTGATGAATCCTACTCTAATAAACCTATATGAGATCCCTAATATAGTTTATAATCTAACTCTAATGAAATATTATCTTAATGGTTTACCTTAGTACTTCCCAACCATATAGTTCCCTAGATAAACCACTAGTAGTTGATCACATTGGCTTATAATAAAACTAATTATGAACTAACCACTAGTGGATAAATTTCACATGGAATCACCTAATAGGCCCTTCCATCTTACTTAAAACCTTAAATACAGGATATAAACACTCATACCCATACACTTGTAGCTAGCCAACAACCTGAATTACCCAACCAACCTAGAGCTAGCATATATTTAGAAGTGAGCAATCTGAAATGGTTGTTTCAAAAGCTATCTAATGATGTGACCAACTTGTGTAGGTATGGGCCTCAAAATTCTAGTCAAAACACTAATAAACAAATAGGTAATGGAATTATTGGCCTAATAATGGGAATTTGCCTAGTCCCCCTAATATTGGAAATCAAAACTACAATGCCCCCCATTCTATGAATTTCATGAACTTAGCCTTAAATACTTGGTAAAGGTTAGACAATACCATAGACCATAAAGAATCCAACTACACATAATTAATATCTACTTCAAATATATTCCAAAAGGTGGTGGATAACATGGAAATAATTCTTACTCCTAGTGATAACCATAAATAAGAAGTATAAAACCTAGACATGGCCTTTGTATTAGACACAAATGAATTTTACTTCAAAGATGAGAATGATTATGAGGATAACCTAGAAGATATCCATGCTTTCAAATGGTTTTAGAGAGGGAATAATTACCAACTAAGGAATAAGTTTTCCAACCTATCTACCACCTCTACTCTCCTAAACAACACTTGGGTTCCACCGTATGTAAATTTAGGTAATAATCCTCCTCTACCTAAAGGACCTCTAACTTATTATCCAATAGAACATCCTAATATGTATACTCTAAAAAATAATAAGATAGAGAAGACAAATTTTAATTACGACATAGTTGAATATCTTAAGAAAAATAAAGCTAATATAACTTTATATAAGATGATTCAAATTTATAATCAAAGATAATTTATTTTAAAATAGTTATATGGTATTAAAGGGATATAATTTGTTAATGTTTCTCATGCACATGTTACTCTTTAAAAGTAGAAGACTAAAACTCATTTTTCCTCTTCACATTCATAATATTTGGCAAAAACTTACATAATAGTTTGGTTTATTTTCATTCTTCATGTAATTTCATTCCTTAAGCCATTTCCTAACAATTAGGCCTAATACCTACAAAGTAAAACTAAAAGTTTATCTAATTAGATAAAATAGAGGTAAAGGTAGTTGTGGAGATAAACAATGTCCACATGTAAAATGTTTCTAATCTTAGGATTTAATAATTAATTGATATCCAAGTGGTGTATATTCTAGATATTTATGGCATGCTACCAAGTCATGACTATTTAAGGACTCTGAATGGCTATGTGGCAACAAATTATAGCTACATGTGGCTAATTTTCCATGGTTTGTCCAATCAAATCTAGATAATAAAATAACCTAAGGTATTTCATATGATCACTAAGTAAAATAAGATAAATGATATCTTATATGAGGAATCTAAAATGGGAGTGTATATGTTGAAAAAATATGAAAGAATGCAAAATGTTCTCTCTATCAACATTCTTAGTGTGCATTACACTCCATATGTGGATTAATGGGATCTGCTAGATTAAGAAGACTTATGTGAAGTACATGAGTTAGTATCCTTATTGGACATCACCTTTGAATTTAATAAATTGGGACTTGATGAATTAGATAGAAGTGATGAATGTTTATGTTCTTTTCAAGAGAATTAAATCCATGACATAATCAGGGATGAGAGTCTAAAGACAACTATTATCCAAGAGGTGAATGTTGTAGAAACACTAACCCTACCCAAGACACCAACAAAAGAATAAGTATCAAACATATGGACCTTAAAATTTGATGGTTCAAAGTCTAAAAGTGTATGCAGTGCCAAGGTAGAATTAATTAATTTGATAGGGAAGTCTTATCTAGATTCTTACTATTTTTATTTCAACTATGCCAACAATATGGTTGAATATAAATCATTGGTCCATGGTGTTCTATTCACCCTTGAAAATAAAGTAGAGAATATTAATGTATTGGGTGAATCTAAATTGGTAGTTATATATGTAAGAAGTAAGAATTATTATAATGATAAATTCTTGTCCATGTATCTTAGTAGAGTCTAAAACCTAATTTAAGAATGCCTTTGGCATTTAGACATTGCCTAGATAAAGAAATTATGTAGTATATTCCTTGACCACTATTGTGAGTACCTTAGAACCAATTACCCATTAAATAATGAGAAGTTTCTTAGTAGAGCTAGTCTCTACCTCCTTAGTCCCATACAACATCAATAATTTCCAAGTATTTAATAATGACCAACATATATTGGAATTCATCACCAACACTGAAGTATTTACAAATCAAATCATTGATGAATATGGTTGAGAAGACTTTGAATTAGACAAAGATGAGGTGATGAACCTTAAAATTAACATCATACCCAAAGGAATGATATAACTATAATGGTTATTTGATATGGATTATCATGAGGATGATAAGGAGTCCACCCCTATCAAGGGTATGCAACATGATCATCAAAACTTAGGTGGTGTGAATGAATATAATAATGTGATTTTAATAACAAATTGTACCCTTAAGGAGAAATGATATTTTTCAAAAACTCTCAAATAATTCAGAGACATGATTTCATGGAGTTATGGAGATCTCAAGGTCTTCAACACTTCCATTTTAGCACACACTATTTCCTTAAAGCTTGGGCTCAAGACATTTAGGAAAACACAAAGGCCTATGAATCCACTTCTAGATCCCTTGATTTTTAAATATTTAAATAAACTAATCGTATCAAAGATCATCTTCCCAATGAGACATTATACATGGATTTTGAACTTGGTACTAGTGAGCAAAAAGAATGAGGATATCAAACCGTGCATTGATTTTTGTAGCCTAAATAAAGATTATAAAAGGGATAAATACCCCTTGCCTTAATTAAATGAAGTGTTACATATTATAAATAGTTCCCAAATGATGTCCTTTATTGATGGATATTCAGTATACAATCAAGTGGTGGTCAATTATAAGGACACAATCAAGATAACTTTCACTTCCAACTAGGGAACCTATGCATACAATATTAATGCCTTTTGGCTTATTTAATGTAAGTACCACATTTAGAGTTATATGGACATTGAATTCAAATAATTAATGTGAAAGTGCATAGTTATATATACATATGATTTTATAATCTTCTAAAAAATAATATTAGATAATATAAATAACTTGAGGAAAGTGTTGTAATGATGTAGAGACTATGGGATTTCACTAAATACCAAAAAGTGTATATTCAAGTTAACTAAAGGTATGTTTTTAGGCCATGTTATCTTTGAAATGGGAACATATATATATATATATATATATATATATATATATATATATATATATATATATATATATATATATATATATATATATATTAGCAAAGTGGAGGTGATCTTGAAGGTCCCACATCCTAACACTAAGAAAGAGTTAAAGATTTTCTTCGGCAAGATCAACTTTATAATAAATTTCATCTCAAGTTTAGCTGAGATAATCAAACCACTTAATATCATGTTGAATAAGGACAAAGGTGAATTGAGTAGATTAAAAAATGGTAGCATTTGAAAAAATCAAGGCCACCGTTTCTAACACACCCATAGTCATTAGCCTATAATACACATAACCCTCATATATGTGATTATTTGAATCATAAAACTATATGTTTGTCAAGTTAACTCAGAAGAAGGAGCTAAAAGATGAAAAGCCTATGTCTTTCATGAGCATCCAACTCAATAATGTTGAAAATAGATATTACACTCTTGATAAAATGGCCTTCACTTTGATCAAGGCTACCAAAAATTTTATACATTACATTCTATATATCAAAGTATTTATTTTTGTGCTTGATCCAACTATGAAGGTCCTATTAATGCATAATAAATTGGGTGAGAGGAATGGTAAATGGATGACCATAGTCTAGGAGTTTGACTTAAATATTCATTTAATTAATATTGCTTGAGGGAAATGAATCTATAAAATAATTGTTGAGATAGATCCCCAAATTGTTTGCTAATAGTACTTTGTGCATGACATCATGGATGATGATTGGTACATGGACATAGTCAATTATTTGTTGAAAAATGAGTGTTTAAGGAACCTAAATTAAACTTATAATAGATAAATATAGTTAAGGAGTAGACACTTCATGATCAAAATTATAATAATCTATGGGAGGAACCATGAAGGCATATAATTGAGCTTCTTGAATAAAGAGGAAGCAGACACAATACTCAAAGATTTCCATGGGATATATAGAACTAGACATGGTTTATGTAGGACTAATTCTCTCTAAATAATATGAGTAGGATAATATTGACCATGAATTTTCAAATATTCTCATCTACATGTGAGTAATTTCCACACCTACCCAATTATTACATTCCATGAATGCACCCTAGCTATGCCACTATTGTCCGTCATCAAAGTTAGACCCTTTAATATATTGGTATTGGATTTAATGTGAGTCATCAATTCCAATTGCTCTATTAGCAAAAAGTTCATCCTTATAATGATAAATTACTATAATTTCTATATTGAAGGTTAACCATTATAAAATTGCACTAGTGATATGGTCATTTAATTTTTGGAGGAACACATTCCCATAGGGTTTGATATGTCCACCATGATAGTATGTGAAAATGGTCCTAATTTCTCATCCATATAATTTATTTAATGGGCTTATGATCATTAGGTAAGTCTAAAATTTTATTTAAATTTTAAGTCCACAAATAAGAATATACTAAATGTAATTAATAAAATTTTAATAATAAACCTAAGGGATTATCATAACATGAGTAAATTTTCTTTATGGTTAGATATAACTAGGACCAAGTCTACTCTGGGGACCTCCCCTTTCATTTGGTATATGTCCAAGATCTAATATTCTTGACTAATAAGAATATCCCTACCTTGTTGTTCACCAAAGAGTACCTATAAACTGATGATCCAATAGAACCTCACCTCTTGAACCTCATGCAGTTAGAAGATAAAATAAATTTAGAATTTTTTTATTTTAGTAAACATAAATAGGTATTCAAACACTGGTTTGACAAAAGGGCCAAAGTTAATGCCTTTTTGATCTCTGATCTAGTCCTTGTATAAGACAAGGCTCACAAAAAAAAAGCATCAACATGAATAAATTAATTCATTATGGCTTGGTCCTTACCAAATTTATAAAATATTGGGTGAGAATGTATTCTATATAAGGTGTCTTACTAGTGAGGATTTACCATTGCCTTAAGAAATATTTATAGGATTGAGTGGCTTGGAATCTATTATAAATAGCTTCTCTTGTGCTTTCTATTTTTCTTTTCATATTTTATTTGTTAGCTTAGGTTAGTTTTTATCTATTTTATGTTTTTATTGTTGGTTTTTTCCCAACTATTTTTTATCCTATGGTCTCCTTGTTGATCAAATAAATGAAATGAAAAGATGTTGTGAGAGTAACATCGATGGCACTTAAATAACTTAATCAATAATTCACTTGAATAACTAATATAAATTATTGTTTTTACTTGGTTCATTTATTTATTTTTTATGTTCAATGATTCATAATAGAACATGTGAATTTAGAATAGGTATTTTATTTCTCAAATCTATATAAAGCACTTAAACAAATACTAGAATAAAAATGTATGATTGCTTAAATTCTAGTTTATATTAATCCATCATGAACTTGTTGATATCCTTATAGCCATGGCTTGGTCCCTAACCCTCTATGGATGAATTTCAAAATCTCCTTTCAAAAATAATTGAGATAGAATGTAAAATTTAATATTCTCCTTGAAAGGGTGATCTTGGTAGTCTCTACCACAGCCTTTGTGATCTAGTTGGTCGTGGAACAAGGCTATAAAAAGGGCCTAGAGGTATCTTTGTTGGGGTCATAAATTTCTAGATGATAGTAGAGTAATGCCTACACCACTTGCTCCCAAGATAAATTTTAAAATCTATTTCCTTTAGTAGTTATGGCCTTATGCAAATATAAATTACTGTGTGTAAATGCAAAAGAAATGAATAAATCAATCAATCACACACATAGATGTCTTTGGCATGATTATAACTTATTACATCACTTATTCCATATAACTATAGTGGATTCAAATTATAGATTACTCCAAGTAATTTATTACAACTAATGTTTTTTATTATTATGAAATTAGGGATTATAGATTCTCAAAATAGTCAAGAGTATTTCCCAGTAGGAGTCACCATTTATTGTTGCTTGAACAACACATCCCATTTTAAGACTAAAAATGGGGACCCTCTTTTTTTGATTTGATGTCTAGTATTATACCTTAGGAGTTCATTTTTGTTGTTAGTTCAAATTAACCTTATTGGAAATATGCTAGATGATTAGCTAGAAGTGACTTAATGAGTTTAATTTAATGTCTTTGCATTTGTTTAGTTTAGTCAAATATTTCACCTAGGAATAAGTTAGTTTTAACACTTGAATTTATTTAAATCTACTAATTCTTAGTCTATATATTTTCTATTATTTCAAAACACATTTTATAGCTCCCTTGTATACTATTGTTCCTTAGGGTCAAGCAAACTATATCACTTTTCAAATTTCTCCACCTCTTTTCCTGAATAATTTTTATCCATTATTGCTTTAATTTCAATCTGAATGACCAAATGCTTATTAGGTTTTAATTCTTAACTTAGTCACTTTTCATGTAAATGGATGAAATTGGATTTGGAATTAAGTAAATGGATACCATTTTATAGATTCTCTATTTTATACTTACCCATTGATTTTTGAATCAAAGTCTCTAGTTATGCCTATTCATATTGTGCCCACAAGTTATTTGAAAGAGTGTATGCAACTTAGGTAGAACTTTAATACCAAATAAGGGTTTTGTTAACTCAAGAATTATTTAAATATTTTTTTGGGATAATATCATGAATTTAATTTGAATTTATGCATGAGGGAGGCTTTTGCATAGGTTCCCAAAAAAGTTATGAAGACTTGGGTATTTGGGATAAATCTTCCCAAACAAAAGCAATGATGATAAAAATTGTGAAATCTTGGGCAATAAAAGGCAAAGTCATGAAGATGAGGCTTAAAAAGGATAGGTTTTTGAAACACTTTTTATGAAAGAAATGATTTTTAGATCTAGACTTAGTCACTTTATTTTAAATTCTCTTAGTTATTTACTTTTAAAGTATTAGCCATTTTATTTTCAAATTGAAGTTGTTGACTCAATTTATTTCTACTTACATGTAGGTGTTTAAGTGTATCATAACACCACCTAGTCACTTTCTATGTCTCATATCAACTCTAATCCATCTAATAAGTCTTTTAGGACTTATTTAATTTTATGTTTTCACTAGAGCCATGTATCAATTTTCTACTCTGTGGGACATAGCCATTTATCTTTGAAGATTTCCCAGTGTCATGTGTTGGTATACAAACAATCTTGAGCATGTTCAAAAGTCTTTTAAGACTTAGTATTTTTTTTCAAGGTTACTTAGTAGGGAAATGATGTCAGCAACACTCTAAGTTGATAGGTCAATGAGATGATGCCACATGAAATAATCCCACTACAATGTTATCCCAGAGATGTTTGTACTAGTGTAATGAATCTAGACTAATAGGTCAATGAGATGATGCCACATGGAATCATCCCACTGCTCTGCTATCCTAGAGATGTTCATATAGAGCATGAAACCTCCAAGTAAGTGGGAAAGTAGGATGACACCATGTGGAAAAATATCTCTACTTTATAACCCCTAGGTAGTCTTTGTAGGACTATAAATGATGTTAAATACATGAGAATTGGGTGAGCAAGATGGCACCACATGGCACAATATTAATGTTCTGTAACCCTATAGAAGTCTTTATAAGTAGATTAGTATGTTAGGGTAGAAGTAATTGAGATTTTGATGTGTGTCAAAATATTGTCTTATAGTTGAAATAATAGTCAGCATGCACTTAAATATTAAATAAAATAATAGAGGAGTGAGGAGAAGCCACATGGTAGGGAACCTATCAAAGCTAAGGAAATGTTAGCTATTCATCTAGCAAATCACTAGTTTGAATTTAATGACCTTTATAGCCATTAAAAATATCAATATGTTGAGAATAGATTATGCATATAATATTATTTGTAAAATTAACATGTAATTCAATTAAATCATGATTAAAGAAATAATCATTAACATGTCATGCATAATGGGATTTTATGAAGAGCACAAAAGACAAACTCAACCTTAAAGAGGAATGGTTATCAATTGGATAGAGACTAGTTATCTAGAAATCTTGATGTATTTCAAACTATTACAATTGTTAGAATTATATTGAGGCATGGTTTAATTACACATATAATGGGCATGCCTTCAATCTATCAATTATTTTAAGCCACTTGCTCAACCACACTCCCTCAACTATGTTGATGATTATTATAACTACCCCATTAGAGGGTGAATTTGAATTTGAATTAGAATTACTTATTTTTAACTATTCAGACCCACGTGCCTTTAAAATATGGAATTATTAGTGTAATAAGGGTTGGATATGAGTAGATTATAAAATGAGATAGATAGAACTAGGCATTTTTTTACTTTTTTAGAATAATTTCTTCACTTTCTCATTTTAACTTACAGTTACATAGTTGTTTTATGAGTATTTAATGGTTATATGAGTTATTATTATCATTAATAAAAAATAATATTCATAATTACTAGAATATTGTCAAGTCTAAATGGTCATTCTCTATGCATTTTTATGGTAGTGATGCCTTTCTTTCTTGTAGTCATTCTCTCTCCCAAATTCTTGCACCATCTTTAGTTGGAGTTGTGCTAAGTCTAGATTGACTATAGATAGGTTTAAATGCGGATTTATTTGATTAGATAAATCAAAGTTAAATTTTTTTTGTAACAAGCATTTTTGTCGAACTCTAATATTTTTCTTTTTCTTTATAATACGTTTAATCTAGGGATATAACAATCTGAATTCAACTATTTATCTTGGTTGATTTATTCATTCTATCTCATAAGTTTATCATTTTGATTGCATTGTTTCATTATTAGACATGATAAATTCATGAGATAATTCAACTTTTGAAAAGAATTAAATCCTAAAAACAATTTAATAATTTAGTTAGAGTTATTTATTTTGATTAAAATCATAAAAACATGATGTTAACATGGAATGGTTTACATCAACTAACTAAGTGAAGACTAATATACCAAATCCTAATACATTTAGAACATGTGAATGTATTTTATTCATGATATCTCCCTCATTTCAAGAGAGGCTATGTATTAAAAACCTTGTTGCCTAATTATTGGCTACATGTCAGAACCCACATCAACACAATGCTAGTTGAGTAATAGACTTTAAGATTCTAGGATGTCAACCACTAGGATATCAATATAATTAATTATGAATGGATCAAAATCCAAATATATGTATATTCAATTATTCCAGATATAATTTACTACAATTTGTCTAGTTATAGGACCACTCTTTTTCATTTATCTATGGTTAACCCTAGTTTCTTACATATAGCTATGGGTATCACATTGGATGATGATTTTGAGTTCACCAAAAAATTATGAAAATTCTAAATGAAAATTATAACTATCAATAAGAAGGTTGGGACCTTAATATTTTTGTTATAAATCATTACATTCACTTAGGAGTCTTAGAATTATCTATAGAAGATCTTCCAATCAAGGCTTTCAGTATCATATCCCTCTATTTAGTGATCTAATCCAACTCATGTAGGGTGAAGCTAGATTTGATCTTGTTCATATCCTATATAATATTTTACCCTCATTTTCTCTATGGTTTTATGTGTTATTATATTTGGAGGAGTGGTATCACTATTGTTTGGATGTGTAGAAGTAGTGAAAGACTTTTTGCTCCTCAAGTTGTAATTACTTGTCTAAAATTGTTGGAAGGCTAGACATCATCCACAATATCCTCTATTTCATTATCATATTCTAATATAAATGGAAATTCATACATGTCAAAGACCATAATAGTGCTAGAGTTGCTAGAGGTATTGGAAGAAGAAGGCTCAGATTGACTCATCAAACTTTCTTGTCTGTCAATTTGTTCTTGGAAGATCTCAAATGTTATGAAAAAATTGATGCATATAAACTCTCCATGATGATTTGTATTATGAACTATGCACCAATTGGGCAATGAAACCTATAGAATATTTATCTTAGGCCCCTTTCTAGGTGGTTGATCCATGCTATTTCTAAACATGTTGAACGGTTTATTTTACCTTGGATAGTTAGATTTATGATTGGTATTTTGGATGCCATCATTTCCCATCCTTTTTTCATGCTTAATAACTCATTTCATAATTTATGTACCATCTTTTGAATGATATCTATTTCATATTTATTAGTGTTTGTATTATCACCTTAGGTGGTGGAAGTTTTGACTAGAACTAAAGCCTAAATTCTATGCGGATTGGTATCTTAGACATAGTTATTTAGGAAACTTAAATCTTGGTTAGATGGAACATGAGATAAAGGTAGCTGTATATGGGCTTATGATTGATTCTAGGCTATAGTGTTTTGATTAGCATTTGGAATTATATTTATCATGGGGTATGATTGAAACACATTTGGCCCTATAAATATTTTATATTAGGGGTTCATTTATTCATTAACATGTATTGATTCAACATAAACTTGTCTAACATTAGTAACACCAGCTTCCCTATGTAAAAATTATATGGTGGTAGGATCCAAAACATTCTTGTGCATTTCAATGTCCAAGATAGCATTTAGTTCATAGGAAGTATCTTCTTGGCTATACATAGTTTTAAACCTCATTTTAAATTCCCTAATGGTTCATTGGGCTCTCTTTACATGCTAGTGAAGTGTTGGTACACAACATTAGGGATGTAAACTTGGCCAAACTATCATAGGAAAACATTTTGGAATTCATTTAAAGACCTTATTAATCCTTCAACAATATTGAGGAACCAATCATAGGTATCATCTTATAGTGTAAATGGAAAAATCCTACAAACTACATCCTCATGGATTACATTCAATATTACCAAAGTAGGTCTAAAGGCTTTGACATGTTATTCATTAGTGATTCCTCCTAAATAGGAAAATAGAGGGAGGTATTTCTTAGGATTTTGAGGTAGATCATGGAAAATTCATCTAATGTTAAAGGTATAACTAGTTAACCATGAGTAGGCCATTTAAATCATAGGGGGTTGTATTCTATTTTGGGAATATGATTGAGCCTAGGACCTCTCAAGATACCTTTATCTGATATAACCTTTTGGTGGATTTATGAGGGATGATGAAATCAACATTATTTTAAGTATATATAATGAAACTTTGATGATATTTATATTTGAGTAATGAAATAGGCCATCCTTCTAGCACCAAATTATATTTTTATGTGGATGTGAGTTTTATGCACACCTAAGAAAAATTATGAGGTAACCTATAATTTTTTTGGATCTCAATGAATATTGAATTCACTTCAGGGTATGAGTTTTAGGTATTAGGTCTTACAATGACCACTTGTGTAATGGAGGTGAGTGAACAAAGTGTTAACTGAGATATACCTAAAAACTCTCCATTGGGATATACCTAAAAATAGATGAATTTGTTTTTAATTTAATTAACATATACTTTAAATAGATTACACCATAAGAATATAATCAATGATCATATAAAATACTCTATGTATTGTTCAGCTATGGATATGAATTGTAACATCCCCACTGGGATATACCTAAAAATACATGAATTTATTTTTAATTTAAATAGCATATACTTTAAATAGATTACATCATAAGAATCTAATCAATGATCATATAAAATAATCTATGGATAAATGCTATAAATTAATCACACAAAATCATACATTACTGATCATTATCATCATAAGAAACACTTCATAATCAAATATAGAAAGTAATTACAAATATTCATCCACAACTGGTACATGCCTATAACCACTATTGTCTACATGTAATAAGTAATTAATTATAGATCCTCATGATAATGTTTCAATAATAAATAAAATACAATGTACATATATAAGATACATGGCTCCCCAGACTCTAGTATCTATGGCAATCTCAAGTATCATCTCTAAGAAAGTACTACTATGGGGAGGGAGAGAATCATCAAAGTATTTTTACACACGAAACATAGCACATAAATACCCTACACAAATTGAATTAGGGAATTGTCCTCCCTTCATATATGAGTAGATAGTGATGGTGAATGAATCCATAGAGACAAGCTAGTACCCATGTGTTGTATGATTTATAAAACTAAACATGCAATGTATCATAAAAAACTTGTTATACTCAAGATATCACAAAAACATGAAAATCATACTCATGGAATGACATTATCTCACTTAGATTTACTTCGGCCAAATTTTTAATAATTAATGATATAAGGATAAGTCAAAATCCATACACACCACTTGATCAGATTACCTTCATCTAGGATTACAATTCTAGTAAGTTAGTGAAATCCATTTCACTAATTATCTAGTATCAACAATAAAAAATGTGGCTATCATAGTATAACTAATAGATTCATAAAAATAACATACTACTAAAAATCATACAACATGCTAAGCACATGAATAATATAATTGCATACATTTATTCCATCAAACATATGAATGAATCTAATAATATTATCTATCACATAAATAATAGAAATAATAACCATAGTTTATATCATTTGGTTATAACATACATATAAATAAAATTTCTAATTACTATAAGTAGTTTTCAAATATACTACACCCTATGATAACCTATATTATCATAGTATAGTGTTCTTAACCACAACTATCAATACCACAATTAGTCATAATAAGGTAGTTATAAATAAATAAAATCATAAGCTTGTGTTTAGACAATTAGTCATAACAATATAGTCTTAGTTCTCATGAAACATATAATATTCCATTTTTCCATTTTTTATACTTTCATGGAGTTGTATGCATGGATCTATAAGATTCTATTACATAAAAATTTGCGATATAGTTGAGAACAACCAATGGAACTTTTATTAGAGGTACACACCTCTATGTACAAGTAAAACCTAGATAGACATAAATGTACCTATATACTTTTTTAAGCACATAATTATATCATTAATACATAGCTTATTATAGTGTTATATCCACACAATGGGTTTTATTTCACATGTTATATATGATAAGTAAACTCATGCATATCATAAAGCTTACCACAAGATAATGAAATAATACGTTGAGTTATTTATACTTTACATGCCTTATTAAAATATATTTTATGATTTTGATATACTATAACTAGATATAAATGCCTATAGTCTTTTATATTTATAAATAAGGTTTTTCAATAATAATTATACCAAATGGATTAACTATCAATTATAAGTATTATTAACTTTGAGAATATTAATAAACAATTCTTCTTAAATAGTTTTTAGATTATTTATTTCCCCATCAAATCACCATTTAGTTATGACTACCAAACACCTATAGTTTCCTATATATAGCTAAGCATATCACCTACAAGTTCAATCCATTGATTTATTTACATAAACTTTAATCATATAGATATATGTTCATGTAATAATTAATTTATATAGACACACCATATGTTCAACACATTATAATTACTAATTGGCATTCTTATACATTATCAATATAAAAACTATAATATATACATTCAAATATAAATGGGTGAGAGTAGTGTCAATATTTACACTTGGATTTATAATATCAATTTTAATACTATACTTTTTAAGTATTGATGCTAACTGTAATTCCCATTAATCACTACAAGAGGGAAAATTAAAGTCCTGCGTAAATTTAAGGAATGCTAAATTAGTAAAGTGGTATATTGGTTTTAGGCAAAGTAAAATCAAGCTATAAATATGTTCAACTAACTACACATACATATTCATATAGATATTTATATTCCCTCATTGTCCATACATAGATTTTTTTAATATATTTATAACTTGTTTTAAGGAAAATATGGATCACCATATACCTATATATATTCCTTTAAAGATATAACTTAGTTTAATGTTTATATATATAATCCTTCAATAATATATATATATATATATATATATATATATATATATATATATATGCCATTATATTTCAATTAGTATACATGGATCATGTACTAGTTATAAACTACAGTCACTAAAATTTATACTATATTCATAAATCATTGTGTTCAAGCTGTTGTCTATTATATATTATAGTTTGAAATTAATACCAAGTCATTATATTCCACTATTATGAATAACACATATAGATCATAGATATTTTCATGACATTGCAATAAATTATTTATTCCTATTAGTATTAATAATATTGCATCCTATGGTTTATACTAATTTGTCAATTAATAGTAACATTTATTGGAAATAAATATAATCACAAGTTGTTAAAGTCTTGATGTGAATCACTACATATTACCCAAATATTAAGTATATATGAGTTGTTATATAATAATCACTCACACACACACACACACACACACACACACACACACACACACACACACACACACACACACACACACACACACACACACACACACACACACACACACACACACACACACACACACACACACACACACACACACACACACACACACACACACACACACACACACATGCACGCGCGCACGCGCGCACGCACACACACACACACACACACACACACATACACACACACACACACACACACACAGACACACACACACATTGAAGGATTATATATCTAAATATTAAATTGAGCTATCTTTAATTTAAAATATACAGGTAGATGGCAATCCATATTTTCCTTAAAATAGGTTATACATATATAAAAACACTATGTAAATGAGGGATGATAAATAGCTATATAGATATGTAAATGCAATTATTTGAACATATTTTTTCCTTTATTTTGCTTTTCCTAAAATGAATATACCACTTTACTAAGTAATTATTACTTAAAGTTACACAAGAATTTAATTATCCTTCTTATAGTGATCGATGGGCATTGCAGTTAGCATCAGTATTTAAATGGTATAGTATTAAAATTGATATTATAGATCCAAATGTAAATGATGATATTGGTCTCACCCATTTTTAGTTTAATGTATATATTCTACTATTTAAATTGATACTTTAGAATAATGTCAATTAGTATGTATACTATTTTGAAATTATGGTGTGTCTATATAAAGGAATTATTGACATGAACATATATCTATATGATTAAAGTTTATGTAAAAGAATTGATTAATTTAACTTATAAGTGATATGCTTACCTAGATATATGAAACTACAAATGTTTGGTAGTCATAACTAAATGGTAATTTGATGGGGAAAAAAATAATCTCAAAATTAACTAAGAAGAGTTGTTTATTAATATTCCCAAAATTAATAAGACTTATAATTGATAGTCCATCCATTTGGTATAATGATTGTTGAAAAACCTTTTTTGGAAATATAAAAGACTATAGGCATTTATATGTCGTTATAGTCTATCAGAATCTAAAATTAGATTTTAATAAGGCATGTGAAGCATAAATAGCTCAACATAGTATTTCATTATCTTGTGGTAAGATTTATGAGATGCATGAGTTTACTTATCATATATATACTCAATATAAATACTCAATATTATAATTATACAGTTCATTGTTTAAACATGCAAATTGATATCATACCCTATATGTATTTTTCACAGAATATGAATATTCAAATTGCACTACCTACCTAGAAAATTTCCCTATTGTACAAGATTCCTTGTATCTTTTTTCACTCCAATATTCCTTCCACCGTGCTTCCTTATTATACTATGTATGATGTGCCCCTCTTTATTCTTCCTAAATTTATTCTTTCTTATTCTATTAACATGAAAAGGGACATAGCATTATCTTTAACATTTTTCCTTTTTATTTTTTTGTTTTTCTCTACTTTTCTAATATTTTTATTCCACTTATTTCTTTTATTTTTCATAAATTTATACCTTTCAACTTATCTTTATTTATTATTATTTTATTCCCTTTATTTACTAATTTATAAAAATCAAAACAATTATTTTACCTATTTACTTCTTTTTCCCACATTTTCTTATGTATTCCTATATTAGAGTATATTTGATAATTAAATTAGCATCTCAAATGTCATAAGGTTTTAATGATAAATTCATAAATCAATAAATCCAAATTTACTCCAATTATGCAAACCACATTTATAAAAGCATTAATGGTCACACACATAACTTACATAAAATGAACTCTATATAACCATTTAAACTATTCTATCAAACATGAGAAAAAAATTCTAAATGTAAGTAACATTAAACATGTTATGTTAACCATTCCATCATGCATCTAACATATGCTAACTAATGTGGTGTGTGCAGGGTTCTAGGTGATTTCTAAGTCATCCCTAGAATCTCCATATACATCACCCTATTTGATGATGCTCTCCCTCTATCACACTCTGAAGGATGAGTTCTCCTACATCAAACTCATAACCATTAGGTAGTTAGACCATAACATCATGATAAACATACATCATAAAATATATCTAAAATAACAAATCAACATAATCATAATATAAACATATACACTATATCTAACTCATAACAATGTAATCATATAACCTAAGCAATATCCAACTATCTCATAACAACATATATCTCAAATATTGTAAAAATAACCAAATCAAATTGTTAACTATATATATCCATGGATAATCAAATAAGTTCACTTAGTAAGGAATCAGGATGTAACATCCTTCCCCCTAAAGCTAGTTTTCATCCCAGATGACTCTTATTCAAACATAAGTTCTAAATTAAAAACATTTTTCATTACAAAAATAACATAGTATAAAGTATCAAATCAAGCAAATTAATGTATAATTCACTTGTAGAAATCATTATAGTGATCCCAAGTAGCACTATCCTCAGAGTATTATTTCTATAAGACCTTGCAATGTGGCATCTCTCTATTATATAAATAAAGTTTATGAGTGTCAATTACTCTAATTATTTTTATCATTACTACTGAAAGATATATAACCTACAAAGCATTCCAATCTAATGTATAGATAGGATCAACGATATATTTTTTAAGATAAGAAACATGGTAGTGTTAGAAATATGATTTCATTGATGTCAAAAGGGAGATTATGGATGTCATTGATGTTCAAGGCTAAGTATGATGATTTGAGGATTTTCAAGGAATACCATCATAGGTCAAGAATTATTGGAGTGCTTACGCACATGAGTGGAATTCATCTGGATCTTCATATTGATTATTTAGACATTTTAGTTCAATGATAGGAAAATATAAGAAGGTAGTTTGATAGCATCATCATTTCCATATGTGGATGAGTCTGGGGGAGTTGGTTATATGTTTTTTATCACATTAGTACCTATTTGTTATGTGATAATTTTGAAGCCATGCGATGAAGTGTAATTGAAGATATGAGGATGCAAAGTTGGTTACCTAGACAAATTCACTTATTTTCTATACTTAGCCAAATTTGCAAAAGGGTTAAAGAAGATCTAAGTAAACATGTTAATGAGGTCAACATTTTCACACATGAAGGTGTTAGGAAAAAATGATCATATGGGTTTGTTTATTTTTGTGCCTAGTTTCTATTCACTGAATCTTAGGTCACATGATGTAGCAAAATAAAAGATATGCATGAGCATAGTTGGGCTCCCAAGTATTCTAATAGTGTTTTCCCACACTTAGTAAATATTTTAGGTTACAATAAAAAGTTGAGAAAGTATTTTTGTGATGTCATATCTTAAAATTATGAAGGTTTTAGGATAAAATGGATATATGGATGAAATCCCCTATGTAAGAGGATCTTATGCATTAAATTACAAGTCATGAAACTAGGTGTAACAAGAGTTATGCAAGTGAAAATTTAGTCTTCTAGGTATATTGAAATGGTCCCCATAATTAGTCAAATCTACACAAGGTCTTGAAAATTTGTGATTTTTTTACAAAGACCATTTATGGACATTTTCGAAGGAAACAGATAGAAGATCTATTATGGTTTTTCCATAATCATCTTAGATATGTGGTCTAAAAGTTTAGATGAAGAGTGATGAGCCAAAAATTGAATTATATTTTCTCTTAGACATTATAGGGTTTCTCAGTTAAACCCTAACAATTTAAGTCATGATTTTCATAGGATTTTTTCATTTTTATGTTAACTAGATATATTCGGGACCTAGTAGCTTAAGTTATATCTTAACATATAATGAATCATAGTAAATTGAAATTATCAAAGGATCTTATAATTAAAAATGATAGTGAGAAGTGTCACAATATTGGATCATTGAACAATAAATATACAGAGTGGTTTAAAGTTAAAATTTAAATGAGTAATGTGGGATTACCAAGTGTCTCAATAGTAGTAACTAAAATCAATGTGAAAAGGTATATACTAATGCCAAGTGTCACATTATCAAGAGCTAAGGAAAGGTAATGATCAATATTGTTAGAATATTTGATGGTGAGTAGGTGATCATGCAAAGGAGATGTAATGGAGTGAGTTGACTTAGATGAGATTAAATGCTTGAGGTTATTGACATAGTGGCAAGTTAAATACCAAGAAAGTTTGAGAATATCAATGAAGCATAAGCATTTCAAAGAGTCATGAAAAAATGATATGGGATATAGAGCTTGACCTTAATGTGAAGATAGAAGTAAAGATCATTCTAGTTTGAATATTTAATAGCATGCAAGAGCTTGGATCAGAAAGATCAATGGATGCATTTTAAAGTTTAATAGTTAAATTTTAGAAGTGTAAAAGGATCCAATAGAAAGCATGATCCTATTAGAGATATATTAAATGGGAACATTTTAAATATGAGTAATTTAAATGAATACCATCAGATTATGGAATGAAACTTAAGATCAATGGTTGATATTTAAAGATATGATCATGGTAACAGTCAAATCTAAGAACATGCAAGAACATATAGGTAATCCATAAATTTTTTTTTAAAAAAAAAAGAGATTTGTTTTTTTAATAAATAAAATCTATGTAATAATATATGTGCATCAAAACTAGAGTCCAAAAAATGCTATATATAGTAATGAGGCCAAGAATTACAATGGTAGAGCATGAGTTGAAGATGGAGGAAAGTTATATTTCAAGAGAGAATGAATAGAATCCATAACTGAGCATGATGTGTTAGTAAAAAAGTGTGAACATAAAGAGTAGATAAAACCCTAGATCTAATACTTATATATATGTCATCTAAAATATAGGTAGAAGGTGATAGAGTGGTTACTATTGCTAAAACTAAAGCTACTGATTATGTCAAATAAAAAATATAGAGACATAGAATAAGAGGGGCAGAGAGGAAAATAAGAGGCTATAGAGAGAGATGAAGTGTTTAAAATAGATACATATACAAACACATATAGAGAGGGGTAGAGAGGAATAAAGACACATAGAGATAATATGCAAAGAATGAGTAGTTATAGATTAGAATTGTAATAGAGAGTTAGAGCTAGATTCATTTATGAATCTATTTTATAAATTTAAGTTTTAACCCCATAGAGATATGATTCTCTAGTGACATCAAGTAAGCTGAGCTAGTGCTTAGTTAGGGGATTGGTGTCTCCTTAGGTTTGATGCCCTTAAACATTATAACCAATGAGGTTAAGTTGAGTTGGTGCTTAATTAGGGAGTTGGTGCTTCCTTAGAGTAGGTGCTCTTAAACTAGGGGATTGGTGTCTCCTTAGGGTTAGTGACATTAAATGTGTAACCAATGAGGTTTTGAATATGAGGCTAGATTAGAATAGTATATTCTAGAAACTATTCTCACTGTGATTTTTCCCAATGGGTTTTCCATGTATACATCTGATGTCATGTGTATTTATATATGTATGATCTCTAAATATTTGAATTAATTTGCATATGATATTTTTTTCCATTTTAAAAAATATTTTAAGGACTTATTTTAGTTAATCTACTGATTCACCTCCCTCTTTGTAGATATTTGTGTTTCAATAATTAGTATCAGATCCCAGGTTCCTAAAAAGAATCTTAATCAACTCAGGTAGATCTTGGATGGTGAACACAAATGGGTAGTCAAGAAGGCTCTTCCTAAAACAAATCACCTCTCTTTGATAGATCAAAATATGTATTTTTAATTATAAGAATGGAAACATATGTGTCCTCATTAGGGTTTGATGTATGGATATCTATTGTAAATGGATAGACAACTCCTATTGATCAGGCTACCAAGAAAGTGTATGAGAGCAATACCAAGGCTAGGAATTTTATTTTATGTGGATTGTCTAATTCAGAGTTTATCAAGTTGATGCATTGTTATAATGCACAAGATATTCAGAAAAAATTAAAAATCATCTATGAAAATGATGACAAGGTAAATTAGGCCAGGCTATAAACATTTAAAGTCAATTTTTAGAGCCTTAAAATGAATGAAGAAGAAAAAATTATAGACTGCCTCCTAAGAGTAGATGAAATAGTCAATGCAATTAGAGGCCTTGGAGAAGAGATGAATGAATCAATCATTGTTAAATAGTTCCTAATATCTCTACCATTTAGGTATGACTCTAAAATTTATGCAATAGAGTAAGCAAGAAATCTGAATAAACTCACTTTTGATGAGTTGTATGGAAGATTCACTACCTATGAGATGAGAATGGGAGAAGCAGACACTTCTAAGAGAGAATTTACATTCAAAGCATCTAAACCAATAAAGGTAGAAGAACCAACACCTAGATCTAAGGAGATCAATAGGGATAATCTAACTTTGTCAAAAGATTAAATAAAGGGTTTGGAAAGTACAGAGGTAAGTTACCCATTCAATGCTTTAACTATGGTAAAGTATGGCATTTTGTTACTAAATGACCTTACAATAAAAATGATAACTCTAATAAAGTAGAGAGTAGTAAAAAGGTGAAACCTCACTATTCTAAGAAGAAGAAATTATTCAAAAATAAGAAAGGCCTATACACAAAAGAAGATAATGATTCAATGGATGATAGTGATAGTTTTTATGATGATAATGACTTTGATGTTGTGGCTGAGGAAAAATAAGTCCTATTCATGACAATAGGATTGGATTCTATGGATTAAGAAGAAGTTGAAGACTCAGATGAAGAATAAGAAGGAGAAGTGGATCTAGAGTGTGAACTCATATGTGATTTAGAATAAATTAACAAGTTGAGAAAAGATAACTCAAGGTAAAAGAATCTTGGATAAAAAATTGAAAAACTATCCTAAATTCTTAAATTTTTTGATTGGATGGTAGTGAGCCTAAATACACAAGTTAAAGAGGCTAAATAATAGAATATGTATTCAAACTTGATATATAATCTATATCTAATTAGTTCATGAAGTTAGAAGCTAATATAGTGTCTTTGAGAAAAGATCTTGAAAAATCTAAAAGACAACTAGACAAAAGTTTGAAGTTGATAGGAGGATCAAATAGTCTTGATGAATTGATAAACTCTCAAAATCATTCAAAAGAGAGATTAGGTCATGGTTATGAAAAGGGAAAAAGTTACACAACTAGTACATCTACTAACCTATATGATAACTTCAAAGCAAAAGGAGAATTAGGATCAAATAAAGATAAATATTCTAAAAAAATTAAGATAAACTCAAACACAATTGATGTGAAGAAAGCTAAAGGAGAAAAAAGCCTGAATAAAATAAAAAGATAAAGGTAGTTGATACAGATGGATACATAAAAGTGAGAGAGATGAAAAAGCTATATTTTATAAGAGTTCCTCATACTGCTCAAAGAAATGCTATGAATAGGTATTCCTCATCTTTTTATGGTTATTTCTATACCTGTAATTAGTTTGGTTATAGGGATATTGATTGTAGAGTTGTACCTATAAGGAGAAAAAAATTTAAGTATAAACTTATTTTCTCCCTTATTATATATAAATATAATATGTTATAATTTCAATAATTTTGGTGACATAGATAAACAATGTAGAACAAACTTTGTAAGATAAAAAACATAAATTAAAAAGAAAGGCATGCGTCCTAATGTGAAAAAAGGTTTAAAATTCTTTGAAATGGTGAAAAAGAAGCCAAATAATAAATCCAAGGATGTGTGGAGAGTCAAAAATCAATCTATGATATCTCAAATTTCATTCCATGCCAAGGAAAAAAAATGTGGGTAATAGATAGTGGTTGCTCAAAACATATGACTAGTGATAAGAGAAATTTCATCAAATTGAATAAATATAAAGAAGGATCTATCATATTGGGAGACAACACTATGGTAAAGATCAGAGATAAAGGAACCTTTAACATAGATGAAAAACTACCTACACATGATGTCCTTTATGTTGAAGGATTGAAGCATAATCTGTTAAGTGTCAGCAAAATTTGTGCCAATGGATATAAGGTCACATTTAATACATAAGGCTGCAAGTTAAAGAGATATAAAATAATAGTTATATGAGGGGAAAGAACTAGAAGCAATATCTATAATCTTATTAAAGTAAATGGTAATAGCTACTTGATGGGAAAGATTGATGAGAGTTGGTTATGACATAGAATAATGGGCCATGTCAATTTTGAAACCTAGTCAAAGTGATCTCAAATAAGTGTTTTAGATAGATGCCTAAGATAACCAAACTTGTATACACTACTTGTATGGAATGTCAACTAGGAAATCAAACAAGGGTCAAATTTCAAACAAAGAAGTATTCAAATACAAAGCCTCTAGAATTAGTTCATATTGATCTTTGTGGTCCTACTAAGATAAGAGGATCTAAAGGAGAAAGATACTTCATGTTATTTTTATATGATTACTCAAGAATGCCATGGGTAACCTTTTTTAAGGACAAGTCTTAAGCATTTGAGAGATTCAAGATTTTTAGAGCCATGGTAGATAATGATATTAGATGAAAAATCAAATGCTTAAGATCTAATAAAGGTGGAAAATTCACCTCAAATGAGTTCATAGAGTATTGTGAGAAACATGGGATCAAAATTCATTACTCTAAAGTAATAAATCCACTACAAAATGGAGTTGTTAAGAGAAAGAATAGGATATTCAAGGAGATGTCCAGAATAATTCTAAAAAAGGACAAGTTACCTGATGGATACTAGAGATAAGAAGTCCAAATAATAGTATATATCTTGGATAGAGTTCAATTAAGGGTAAATAGTGAAAAAATTCCTTATGATGTAATGTATGGAAATCCTACCTCTGTTAAGTACTTCGAAATGTTTTGAAGCAAATGCTACATCAACAGAAATGAGGACAAATAAGGAAGATTGGAGTCAATATGTGATGAAGGAATATTTCTTAGTTATTCCACCCAAAGAAAATCTTACATATGTTACAATAAAATGCTACACAAGATTGTAGAGAGCATCAATGTCAAGTTTGAAGAAGGCTTGAAACATGTTGACCCTGATAAAAAATCTATATTGAGGAATTAGATTCTGAAGAGGAAGCAACTAATGAAGAGGATGAGGAATCAAATGAAAAGGCATGTCCATTATTTTCTCAAAATAATAATCCTATAAGGCATATAATTAGCAATAAGAATGAAGGAGTTAAAATAAGGAGAAGAGTTGCAAAAAATAAGGAGAAAGAAAGTTTTGCTCTAATGCCTAAAATTGAGCCTAAGAGCTATGTTGAAGCTATCAAGGATGAAAATTGGATAAAATCCATGAAAAAAGAACTAATCCAAATTTAAAAGAACAAAACTTCAAAATTAGTTGCAAGAACTTCAAACAAGAATGTGATACGTACAAAGTGGGTCTTTAGAAACATGCTCAATGAGGATAGAGTTGTTATAAGAAATAAAACAAGATTGGTGTGCAAAGGATATGCACAAGTTGAGGTTCTAGATTTTGAGGAAACATTTCCTCCAGTTGATAGATTGGAAGCTATAAGAATGTCTTTAGCATTCTTTGTTTATAAGAAATTTAAAGTCTATCAAATAAATGTCAAGTCTTCTTTCTTGAATGGGAACCTAGAAGAGGAAGCCTACATAGAACAACCTGAAGGTTTTCAGTTGTTACAATAAGAATATTATGTATGTAGATTAAATAAAGATCTATATGGTCTAAAATAGGTACCTAGGGCTTGATATTCAATATTAGACCAATATCTATAACAATAAGGTTTCAATAAAGGATGTGCAGATAGTAATATATACTTCAAATTAGAAGGTGAACATATGTTTATTATTGTTGTTTATATGGATGACATCATTTTTGGTGGGAGTAACAACATAATGTGTCAAGAATTTTCTACACAAAGGCAAAGTGAGTTTGATATGTCTATTTTTGGATAACTTTCTTTCTTCCTTGGTCTAAAAATAACACAAATAGATGAAGGGATATTTATATCCCAAACTAAGTATGCAAAATAAATGCTCAAGAAGTTTACAATGGAATATAGAAAACTAGTTAGTAATCCCATGATACGTGGATTCAATTTGACAAAAGAGGGTGAGTCATTTGATGCAAATTAGAGTATGTATAGATCAATGATAGGTGGCTTGTTATACCTAACTACATAAAGACCAAATGTCCTGTAAGAAGAGTGCATGCTTTTAAGATTTCAAGTTGCTCCTAAATAATCACATGTCAATGCAATGAAAAGGATATTTAGATATATCAAGAGCATAATTTACTATGGCCTATGGTATCCTAAAAGTTAAGACTTCACTTTGACAACATATATAGATGTTGATTGGGTAGGAAGTGTGGATGATAAAAGAAGCACTAGTGGTGGTGTATTTTTCCTTGGAAATAGACTTATTTCATGTCTAAATAAAAATTAAGAGTCAATTAATCTTTCAATAGTAGAAGTAGAGTATGTGTTAGTAGTGGCATGTTGCACTCAAGTCTTGTGGATGAAGAAAACACTCAAAGACATCAAGGTAAAATACAAATCACCTATCTCTATTTTTTTTGATAATTCAAGTGCTATCAACATATCAAATAATCTAGTGATGCATTCTAAAACCAAGCATATATCAATCAAGTATCAATTCTTAAGAGATAAGGTTGCATATTAAGAGGTCATAATGAAATATGTACCAACTCAGGATCAAATTTTAGACATATTTACCAAACCTTTTCCCAAGGAATAATTTGAGTATATAAGATAAAATTTGGGAGTAGTTACTCCTACATCAGATAACTACATCCTAGTGATGGGGTATGAGTATAGGGGGAGTATGATAGAAGTTTTAAAAATCCCTAGAAGAAAATAGAAAAGGCAAGTCAAGTATGTATTGTGTTAAAAATTTCTAATGATTTTATGTTTAAAAATTATTAAACAAACTCCTTTATCCGATAAAGAGGGAGAAACATTCATACAAGTAGTGAGAAAGAGTACCTTTGACATTGACGTCAAAGGGGGAGAATAAGTGCAAATGATCTCTATAAATGTTTGAAAAAGTTAAAATGTCAAAGAAGAAGAAGAATAGCTAGTGTCCAAGTTGAGTAATAGGAAATATGCCATTGCCTAAGCGAGAACAAGTTTTGTATGAACAACTTTAGTTCATATTTCATACAAGCCAATGCAAGAAATGCTAGGGAAGGAAAAAATATTAGAAGATCAAAGGGTTTAGTTTTCCATCAATGATAAAAGGGGAGATTTTTGGCAATATGATTGCCATTGATGTCAAAATGGAGATTATGGATGTCATTGATGTTTATGGATGAGTATGGTTATTTGAGGATGTACAAGGCATCTTATGAGAAATTACGTAGGATGAGTGCTTATGTGCATCAATAAAATTATTTTGGTTATTCCTGTTAATCATCTAAACATTTTGGGTCTATGATAGAAAAATATGAGAAGGAAATTTGTTGACATCACCATTTACACATGTGGACAAGTCTGTGGGAGATGGTTATATGGTTGTGATCACATTAGTCCCTAGTTTTTATGCACCAAATTTTAATCCATGTGATGAAGTGAAATTAAATATATGAGGATGCAAAGTTGGCTACTCAAAAAAATTCACTAAGTTTATATATATATCTAAATTTTCAAAAGGGTTCAAGTAAAACCAAGTAAACATGTTGATGAGGTCAACATTTAAACACATGAAGGTGTTAGGATAAAATGATCATATGGGTTTGTTCATTTTTTTCTTAGTTTTTATGTGTTGAATCTTAGGTTAGGTGATGTAGCATGACAAAAGATATGAATGAGAAAAGTTGGGCTCCAAGGCATTTTGATAATGTTTTCCCACAATCAAATTTATAGGTTATCATAAAAAGTTGAGAAGGAATTTTTATGATGTCATATCTTCCAATTATGAAGGATTTAGGAGAAAATGGATATATGGATGAAATCCTCCATGTAATAGGAATTTATGTGCTAAATTTTAGGTCATGTGACTAAGTGCAACAAGATTTATGTAGGTGCAAAGTTATCCTTCCAACCATATTAAAATTGTCCCCACACTTAGTAAAATCTACACTTGGTCCTACAAAGTTGTCATGATTTTAAAAATATCATTTATGGACATTTACAAAGGAAACAAATAGAAGATATATTATGGGTTTTTCATGAGAATCTTAGATATATGGTCTATAGGTTCAGATGAAAAGTGATGAGCCTAAAATTGAATTATCTTTACCCTCAGACATTAAAGGGTTTATCAATTAAACCTTAAGGGTTTAAGTCATGGTGTTCACATGATTTTCTATTTTGATGTTGATTAGATATAAATAGGACCTGATATATTAATTTATATCTTAAGCCCTTGTCATTGTTGTAAAATTGACCCCTTCAACCTATAAATTACTAGTTCAAAGCATTGATCAAGACTTTATATTCCCTAAGTCTTAGACATAATATTTATCCCAGCTTAATCAATGGCTAGCACCTAATCATATGTTGAATATCTAATGAATCATAGTAAATTCAAATTATCAAAGGATCCTATGAGTAAATGTGTTATTGACAAGTGTCATAATCACATAGCATTGGATATTAAATCTACAAAGTGGTTTAAAGTCAAAAGGTCAATGAAAAACATGAGATTGATAAGTATATCAATAGAAGGAACTAACATCAATGTGAAAAAGGCATGTGATAATGTCAAGTGTCACATTATTGAGATCTAAGTAGAGATAATGATTAATCTTGTTAGAAGATCTGATGTTGAGTAGGTGATGGTGCAAAGGAGATCCAATGGAATGAGTGCACTCAGATGAGATTAATTTTTTGAGTTTTATCGACATAGTGGAGAGTTAAAGAAAGAGAAATTTTGAGAAGATTGATGGAGTGTAAGCATTCTAGAGACTCAAGAAGTAGGTAGATTAGATAAAGAGCTTGATGTTTAACATCAAGATAGAAGTAAAGATCATGCTCATTTAAATATCTAATGGCATGCAGGAGTTCACATCAAAAATATCAATGGACATGTTTTAAAGTAAATAGATAAAGTTTAGAAGTGTACAAAGATCCAATAGAGAGCATGAGCCTATCAGAGATTGATCAAATGTACATGTTTCAAAGATGACCAATTTGAATTAAGAACATTTTATCATGGAACCAAACTTAAGATCAATCATCGATATTTAAAGATATGATCATGTTAATGGTCAAATGTAGGAACATTTAGGTAAGTAATAAATTATGATACAAATAATGAAAATAATTATTGCAATCAATAAAATTTATGTAATAATACATGTATGTAAAAAATAGAATCCAACAAATGCTATAAATAGTAATGAAACCAAGAGTCATAATGGTAGAGCATGAGTTCAAGATTTAGAAAACTTGTAGTTCAAGAGAGAATGAACTGAGTCCATAACTGAGTGTGATGTGTGAGAAAACAATTGTGAACACAAAGAATAAATGAAACCCTAGATCCAATGTTTATGTATATGTCATATAGAATATAGGAAGAAGGTACTATAGAAATTTCTATTGTTGAAGCTAAAGCTACTGGTTATGTCAAATAGAAAATATAGAGACATAGAACCTAGAGTAGTAGAGAGGAAAAGAAGAGGCTATAGAGAGAGATGAAGTGTGTCAAATAGAATACATATACAAACATAAAGAAAGAGGGGTACAGAGGAAGAATGGTACATAGAGATAAAGTGCATAGGTTGAGTAGTTATAGATTAGACTTGTAATATAAGGTTAGAGTTGGATTCATTTAATAATCTATTTTGTAAATTGGATTTTTAGCCCCATAGAGATCTGATTGGTTGGTGCCATCAGAAAATCTACGTTGGTGATCAATTAGGGGATTGGTATCTACATAGGGTTGGTGCCATTAAATTTTATAATCAGTAAGGTTAAGTTAATTTTGTGCTTAATTAGGGAGTTGGTTCTTCCTTAAAGTGGGTGTTCTTAAACTATGGTATTTTTGTCTCCTTAGCATCAATGCTCTTAAATGTGTAATCAATGAAGTTTTTACTATGAGGTTGGATTAGAATAGTTGATTATAGGAGATATTATCATCATGGTTTTTCCCAATGGGTTTTCCACATATACATTTGGTGTCATGTGTATTTATGTGTGTATGATCTTTGTATATTTTAATTAATTTGAATATGATATTTAATCTATTTTAATAGGTATTTTAAGGACTAATTTTAGTTTATCTATTGATTCACCCCCCTCTTAGTATATATTTTTGTTTTAATAGGAATACATTATGTAATATAGCTAGGGTTGGTGTCAATGTAAGACTATACACTACAATATTGACCACTTATAACACTTTGAATGGTCCCACATATCTTGGTGATAGTTTCAATTACTTCCTAAATTTAATTGAGCTCTTTTATAGCTTTATTTGAAATAACACTTTATCACCTACTAAAAACTATCTATCTTCTTTAGATCAACATAACTCTTTTACCTATCATTGGCCTCAACCAATCCTTGAATAATTAATCTAAGTTCCTCTTCCATTTCTAAAATAATCTTAGGTCCAAATATTAGCCTATCCTCTAGATTATCCCAACTGATTGGTGTCTTGCACCTTCTTCCATATAGTGCCTCAAATGGTGCCATATTCAATGCTAATTAATATGAGTTATTACATGCAAACTCAACCAACTAAAGGTAATATTACCACTCATATTTTTTATCCATGAAATACATATAAATAAGATCCTCTAACACCTGATTAACTTACTCAGTCTATCCATTAGTCTCATGCTAAAATATAGTTGTGTACCCAAAGATGAATTCAAAGTTACCCAAAACTTAGAAGTCATATTTTGATCATGATGCAAAATGATCTTATCTATGAATCCATGCAACCTATATACTTCCTTCACAAACATATTCTCAAGAGTAGGTACATCATGTATCAAGTTGATTGGTATAAAATGAGCCACATTGGTTAGTTTGTCCACTACTACTAAGATAATAGCATGCCTATTTCATGACATTTATAACCCTTGGACAAAGTCCATACTAATCACTTTCCACTTTCATTCTGATCTATAATGTGTATATAAAAACCCAACTAGATGAACATTTTTAGCTTTAATTTGTTGACGTTATAGAAAACATGATATATAGTATATTGCATCTTTGTTGATTCCTTTGTAGAAATATAGTGGTGTAATCTCTGCCACGAGCTTGGTTACTACTAGATGTCCCAAATATGGGGAATTATGTAATTAATTTACTAATATGCTTTATATATTCTATAGATCTATCACATATATCCTTCTATTGTAACATAAAATACCATCACTCTCAAATTTGAATCCTCTATATCAAGGATTCTAAGAATTTTTAGATAATATTTTTCTAACCTGATCATAGAATTCATCTCCTGATAATAATTGAATCACTCAATCCTTGAAATTACTCTTGATAGCAACTATGGTTTTGATGTACCTTCTATGACTTAAGGATTAGATACTATATTTTCCTTGCCTTTGATATAATTTATATAAAAATCATAATTAGATAAGAACTCTACTTAGCATCTCTGATGAGCATTCAAATTCAATTGGGTGAAAATGTACTTGAGTCCTAAGTTATCCATCTTGAGTTAAAATAGTTTTCCCAATAAGTAATTCTACCACACTTGTAAAGCACACACAATTTCCAAAAGTTATAGGTCATGAAGGGAATAGTTTACCTCATAAATTCTAAGATTCCTTGATTCAAATGCTACCACTACACCATCCTTCATAAGGAATCCTCCAAGTCCATCCCTTAACGCATCCATGATCACCAAAAATTGACCATTGAGGTCAATAACTCTTACCACTAGTATTGAAGTAAGCCTTGTTTTCAATTCATGTAAATCTACTTCACACTTCTCTATCTAGACAAAAATTTGGTTCTTATATTGAGAAGAGGTAATTAGATTAACTATGTTGGAATAATTTGGAATGAACTTCCTATAATAGCCTAGTAATCCTATGAAACTTCTTACCTCATGCACATTATTTGGAATCAGCCATTGCATAATGGTTCTAATATTTTATAGATCCACTGAGATACCATCTATAAATATAATATGTCCTTGACATTTCACTCTCTCTTATAAAAATTTGTACGAAGACAACTTACCATATAGCATGTGTTTTAACAACCATTACATAACCAGTTATAGATATTAAAGGTTATCCTATTCATTCTTATAGTATATAATAATGTCATCTAGAAAATCCAAAACAAAGTGATCTAGATAATCTCTAAATATATTGTTCATGAGATTCCTGAATGCTCATATAATTAAACCTAAATGGTAAAACTATGAACTCATAGTGCCCATAATGAGTTTAGAATGTTGTCTTAAGAATATCCTCATCCCTAATTCCTAGTTGATGTTATCCTACTATAAGATGAATCTTATAAAATACCATTTGTTTATATATTTGATCAAAAATATCATCTATACGAGGTAGTGAATACCTATTTTTGATAGTTTCCTTATTTAACATTCTATAATCAATGCAAAGTCAAATAGTACCATTCTTCTTGATAAAGATAACTAGTGCACCCCATGGTGACAAACTTGGCCTAGTAAACAATTTAAACAATAATTCCTAAATTTTAGCCTTCAATTCAAATAACTTAGTGGTTATCATCCTATATAGTGCCTTAGATTATGGTTTTGATCTAGGTATGATATCGATAGATAAATTGAACTCACATTTAGGAGACAATCCTATTCCAAAAATACATCATGAAAATTCCTAAGGAATGGGTAATCTTATAGAGATGGTTATTTTGCTTCCCACATTTAATTTATACTAATGATAAATGCTTGTCACCCTTTTCCTTGGGCCCCTCTGAGTTGCATTAAAAAAATATGCCTAACTTTAACACTCTTTTCTCACCTTGATTTGTGTCTAATTTTCAAAATCATTTAGAAACTCAACCTTCTTCAAGTTTCAATCAAATTTGGCCCTATATTTTGTAATCCACTTGAATCATAAGATCACATAATATGACCCTAATGGTACTGCATACAAATCCACTACTATTGTGAATTTAGGCAACCTAATCTCTACTTTGACTAAACACTTGTTAACCATGACTTTTGAGTCATTCCTATACTTGAATGACTATGTATTTTCTATTACTCTATCTCTCTTAAATAACTTACTAAACATTATAGGAGCTATAAAATATTCTATAGACCCTTTATCTTTTAAAATGGAAACTATATTTTCAAACAAATTACCTGATAGCTCTATGGGTAATGATTAAAATTTGACTTATTGATTATCATTTACTACATGAATACATTGCTAAAAAATATGATGTTGAGGAATACGAACTATTTTATTTGACTTGTCTTAAGTGTATTCATGAGCATAATGTTCATATACACAAATGAGATAACCTCCAAGTGGTCCTTTCCTATCATCTTGTTGGTTTCCTTTAAAACCACCTTTAGAACCATTTATTAGTTTCATGTTACCTACCCCCTTATTGAATTGGGTATTATATTTTTTGAACTACTTTCTAGAGTCTCCAGTCCTCTATTTCTAATTCTTATTTTTGAAAGTTGACTTAGAGTTTCAAAACTTTTTCTTGAACTTGTCCCTAGACTGTGAAAGAGACATCAACCTTTTTTCCTATTTTATGGCATTTTTGAAGACCTAGTACATGGTAGATGTTACATGAACATCCATCTCTCCATTGATCTAGGGTCTCAATCCTATGATAAAATTTATGATCCTAAACCTCTCATCTTTCTATTACTAAGGTATGTAGTTCAAAATTTTGGTGAATTTATCCTACCAATCTTTCAACAATAAGTCTTCCTACTTTAGATTCTATAAATATGTGAGATTCTAATCAAATAAAATATATGGAAGCCACCATGACCTAAATAAAGTCATAAAATAATCCCAAATAGTGGTGGTTAAGTTAAGATTCATTTCTACCTCTTGTTGTCCCACCACATAACTACCTCACTAGCCAACAGATATGCTCCCCATAATGCCTTCGTGACCTTAAAGTAGTTTTGAATCTCAAAATAATTATCCATCTCAATTATCCATGCTTCATCTCTATCACCTAGAATAGTCCCATTGAACTTAGGTGGGTTCACCTTATTCATATCTCTATCCAACTCTATAGATACATGAGCTCTCACATCCTATGGGTTTTCCTTCTCAACAAGATGATCTTCAAGAACATCCTAATGTTATTTTTCTTCATGTATATGAACTACCTACTCCATGGATATAATATGATGCCTAGTATCATTCATGGATTAGAGAATTTGATCCATCTTTATTACTTTCTCAGTCATAAATTGATATTTGATGGACCCTCTCTAGATAATATAGATTTCACCATTATTATTTTTATAAACAAAAAGGTATGAAAATGTTAGTGGATGCATTAGGTCCTAGATTTTGATCTATATCTCTAATACCACATGTAACATCTCCACTGAGATCTACCTATAAATACATGTTTTTTTTAAATTTAAACAATATACACTTTAAATATATTACATAATAGGAATATAATTAATGATCATATAAAATAATATAAGTATAAATATTTTAAATTAATCATAAAACATCATACATCAATGATCACTATCATCATAAGAAACACATCATAACCAAATCTAGAAAGTAATTACAAATATCCATCCATAGTTTGTACATGCCCACAACCACTGCTATCTATATGCAACAAGTAATTATAGTTATTCATGATAATGTTTAAATAATAAATATAGTAAAATATACATATATAAGATACATGTCTCCCCATATCATAAGTTTCCTAGATTCTAGTATCTACAATAATCTCTAGTGTCATCTCCAAGTAAGTACTATAGTGGGGAGGGAAAGCATCATCTGAGTGTTTTTCCACACCAACCATGGACCATTGATCCTCCACAAAAATCACATCATGTAATGTACCTCACTTCATGGATGAGTATATAATGATGGCACAAGAATAAAGAGAGACAAGCTAGTACCTGTGTGTTGTATGATTTCAAAAACTAAACATGTAGTGTATCATAAAGAAGCCTATTATACTCAAGGTATTTTACAAAAATGTAAACCATACTCATTAAATGATAATGTCTCACTTATAATTACCTTGGCCAAAGTTTTAAATAATTAATGATCTAAGGATTAGTCAAAATTCATACATGACACTTGATCATATTACCTTCATCTAGCATTACGATGCTAGTAAGCTAGTGAAATCCATTTCACTACTTACTCAATATCAATAATGCAAGATGTGGCTATCATAGTATGACCAATAGATTAATAAAAATTACATACTAATATAAATCATATAACATGTTAATCATATTAATAATCTTAATGCATACATTTATTCAATCATACGTATGAATGAATCTAATAATATTATCTATCACATAAATAATAGAAATAATAACCATAGTGTATGCCATCTAGGTATAGTATACATCTAATTGAAAATTTTAATTACTATACGTAGTTTCCAAATATACTACACCCTATGATAACACATATTATCATAGTCAAGTATTCTTAAGAACAACTACTAATACCATAATCAATCATAATAAAGTAGTTATAAATCAATGAAAGAATAAGCTTCTATTGAAATAACTAGTTATAACAAGATAGTCTCAATTCTCATGAAATGTGTAATATTCCATTCTTGCATTTTTTACACTTTCATGGAGTTGTATGCATGTATCTATAATATTTTATTACACAAAAATCTATAATATAGTTTATAACCACCAATGGAACTATAATTAAAGGTACACACATATATATTCAAGTTTAATCTAATTAGGCATAGATGTACCTATATACTCTTTTAAGTATAAACTTAATTATTTCATTAATATGTAGTTTATTATAGAAAATTATCCACACAACAAGCTTTATCTCACATGATATATATGATAAGTAAACTCATGCATCTCATAAATCTTACCACAAGATAATGAAATACTATGTTGAGCTATTTATGCTTCACATGCCTTATTAAAATCTAATTTTAGATTTTGATAGACTATAACTACATATAAATGCCTATAGTCTTTTATATTTCCAAAAAAGGTTTTTTAACAATCATTATACCAAATGGATGGACTATCAATTATAAGTCTTATTAATTTTGGGAATATTAATAAACAACTCTTCTTAGTTAATTTTGAGATTATTTTTTTCCCCATCAAATTACCATTTAGTTATGACTACCAAACATTTGTAGTTTCATATATCTAGGTAAGCATATCACTTATATGTCAAATTAATCAATTCTTTTACATAAACTTTAATCATATAGATATATGTTCATGTCACTAATTCCTTTATATAGACACACCATAATTTCAAAATAGTATACATACTAATTGACATTATTCTAAAGTATCAATTTAAATAGTAGAATATATACATTAAACTAAAAATGGGTGAGACCAATATCATTATTTACACTTGGATCTATAATATCAATTTTAATACTATACCTTTTAAATATTGATGCTAACTGCAATGCCCATCGATCACTATAAGAAGGATAATTAAATTCTTGTGTAACTTTAAGTAATAATTACTTAGTAAAGTGGTATATTCATTTTAGGAAAAGAAAAATAAAGGAAAAAATATGTTCAAATAATTGCATTTACATATCTATATAGCTATATATCATCCCTCATTTACATAGTGTTTTTATATATGTATAACCTATTTTAAGGAAAATATGGATTGCCATCTACGTGTATATTTTAAATTAAAGATAGATCAATTTAATATTTAGATATATAATCCTTCAATGTGTGTGTGTGTGTGTGTGTGTGTGTGTGTGTGTGTGTGTGTGTGTGTGTGTGTGTGTGTAATTATATTTTAAGCAATATACATGGCTCATACATTGGTTATAAACTACAGTCACCGAAATATATACTATGTTACTAAATCATTGTGTATAGGCCACTATCTATTATCTATTATAGCTAGTGATATAATATTATAGTTTGATTTTATTACTAGGTCACTATAATTCACTATTGTGAATAACACATACAACTCATATATCTTATCACGACATTGTAATGAATTATTTATTCTTTTAAGTATTAATAATACCACATCCTATAGTTTATACTAAGGTGTCAATTAACAATATCACTTTTGGAAATAAATATAATCATAAGTCTCTATAGTAATGATGTGTACCACTACATATTACCTAGATATTAAGTATATATGAGTCACTATGTATGAATCACACACACACACACACACACACACACACACACACACACACACACACACACACACACACACACACACACACACACATGTATTGTAGTTAAGATATATAAAATTGTAATTTACACTCTAAGTCACCTCATATACCTATATCTTGATACATATGTAACTGGGCATAAATATAAATATATTTTGGTGTTTATGAATCCCTAATTTTATATACAAGTTTCTACTGAAACATGACTATGTTTTATATGTAAGTCATTGTTGGTATTTACTTTTCTTGTTGGATGATTTTATCCTTCCAATATAACTACTCAATATTATAATTATACATTCCATTGTACAAACATGTAGATCACTTTAATACCCCACATGCATTTTTCACAAAATATGAATATTCAAATTGCACTACCTACCTAGAAAACTAACTTGTTGTGCAAACTTCCTTGTATTCCTTTTTCTCTCCAATATTCCCTCCACCATGCTACCTTATTCTTCTCTATATGGTGCACCCTTAGTTATTCTCCTTGAATTTATTCTTTCTTATTCTATTAACATGAAAAGGGGTGTACATTTGTTTTTAATATTTTTCCTCTTTATTTTTATTCCATTTCTTTATTTATTTATTTTTATAAATTTAAACCTTTCCATTTCTATTTATTTATTATTGTTTTTTAATTTTATTCCCTTTATTTACTAATTTATAAAAATCAAAACAATCATTTTACCTATTTATTCCTTTTTCCTACTTTTTCTTATTTATTCCTCTATTAGAGTATATTTGCTAATTAAATTACCATCTCAAATGTCATGATGATTTAATGATAAATTAATAAATCAATAAATCCTTATTTACTCTAATTACATAGCCCACATTTATAAAATCATTAATGGTAACACATGTAACTTATACAAAACGAAATCTATATAACCATTTAAACTATGATATCAACCATGAGTAAATAATTATAAATGCAAGCATCATTAAACACACTTTGCTAACTATTCAATTATGCATCTAACATGTGGTAGATAATTTGGTGTGTAAAGGGTTATAATGAATTTCTCTATCATCCACCAAAAATTACATCTACATCACCCTCTCTAATGATGTTCTCCCTCCATCACACTTTGAGGGATGAGTAATTATACAAAGAACTCACAATAAGTGGGTAGTTAGACCATAACATCATGATTTACATACATTATAAAATATATCTAAAATAACAAATCAACATGATCATAATGTAAACATATATACTACAAAAAACTCATGGACATGTAATTATATAATCTAAGAAATACATGTCCCATAATAACATACATCTCAAAACATAATAAAAAATAACCAAATCAAATTGTTAACTATAAATATCCTTGGAAAATCATGTAAGTCTGTTTAGAAAGGAATTGAGATGTAACATGAATTCTAGATTCACTTGGGTTGAATGGAATGGAGATGGTCTTAATAAAATGGGAATTATTTAAATAAAACATAAATATAGGGAAATTTAAGTTAGAAAACATGATCTATAGATAAATATCACAAATTATTTTTAACACTTTTTAGAACAAAAGCAAATGTCAAAGGACTAATGCTTTCATCTTGTTATTTTAGGACATATTATAATGAAATTAAACCCTATTTATTATCTAAATGTTTTTATTATTAAGTCTACTATAACATTTATTAATAAAATGTTATAGAAAATCCCACAAAGCACCTTCAACTAGCTATAGCTCAGTATAGGAAGTTTCATCAAATGATGTTTATGCACAAATTTAAAGAATAACCTAATAAACTTGTTACAATAAAATAATATATATCAACCTAATACTACTATTTCAAAATTTCAATTGATAAAAACATTGCTAATTAACCATAGGCTACTTGAAAATACTATAGCATATATCAAGAAACTAAGCTACTAGTTAGATAAAGCACATAAAAACTATAACATGAACATGAAATAAAAGGCTATGGAACATAGATTTTTTTGAACAATCTAAAATTTTTGTATCTATATTGAATACCAAAATTTCCACCTTTTAAATGTGGAGGTTATAGATATATATAGGCTTGGGATGAGGACACCCCATCACTCAAGCCATTCTCAAAGTTACATCATTTTTAAAAATATGCCATGAAGGAACATGTATGATACATATGGATAGGATGTTTCCAACCATTTATAAGAGATAAAATAGTTACAAAAAACTTATAGTTACAACACCATCTAAATATGATAAAATAATATGCCTAGAGGATGAAGTTACATTTGGTGACATTTGTGTGCTAGAAGGTGTCATTGTTATTATGAAAATTGTTACAATAGTGGTCCCAATTGTTGTATATGTAGGCATAGTTGAAATTTTTGGTGGGGGAATCACATTTTAAGATACCTTCTTGTTTGCCTTGAGTCTAAAACTATTTAATGGCAAGACTGTGTTGGGTTTGGATGATGTCCATGTTTAGCACAGATGGCTTATGGATTATACTAACATCTATCAATAAGAGTCCATGCTAAATTATCATGGCCCTAAACTCTACCATAAAAATTAATACTTCTATTACCCTCCTCATCATACATCTAATTTCTTGGTAAATTTATTATAAGGAACATCCTTGAAGTCCTTGTTTGAAACTAGTAGTTGCATGCTATAATAAGTTATCAAAAATGTCTCTAGAAATTAGCTTAATTTTCAAGTGTCTTATTTGAGACATTTTGAGCTTGTCCAAAAATTTTAAATCCTATCCTTCATGCTCCATCAACTTAGGGACCAATTCCTGTGCACTTGAAACCCAATTCCTAGATTCTTATATTATAACTATCACCAAGTTGAGAGAGTCATTTTCCTTAATTAACATAATTATAAATAAATTCATGAAGTCCATCTTGGTAATAATTGAGATCAAGAAATTAAGTTTATTCTCATATTATTTTAAATAATTAAATAATTTATATGTACTAGTGAGTAAGGGAGACATTTCAAATTTCATCACCCTAATAGTTTTAACAATGTTATATAATCTAAGGACCACATTTTGAATGTACTCTATCTATTTTTTAACATGAAAAATTAACTATTATTATTTTATTCATTCCAATTCTTACTAAATCTCCTACCTAGATCGAGTAGTTTCCATATGCAAATAATTGAGGTCTCTATTTTGGGTCATTAATTAGGTAGAGAAGTATTCATTATAGGGTAACTCCCCCAAATTTTAGGTTTTTCTCTTAGATAGGGTGAATACATCATGTATCTATTCTAATATTATGCCTCAACTTGATTTATCTTAGATCTTCCTCTTACTCACTCTTTACATAGTCCCTATGGCTTGATCAAAGATAAAGCTCATCATAGGTAGCTCTGTGATCATCAAGTTTGTCCTCTCTATGACTTTGGATATAAGGTCTACTTCCCATTAGGGAATAACCAACTATGAGGGGGAAATTTATAGTGTGTAATAGAAATTAGTCATATTTAGTATGTCCTTGGAAGATTGAAATAATGTCTCCACCTTGAATGGGGCCTACAAAGATGGAAATATTATCTTTTACCAATCCACATCCCTAATTTTTAGGAGAGGACGTACTATGAAATTTATCTTCTTACCTACCTTTTGTATGTTCTTATTATAGCAGATGGGGTGGTAGAAGAAGTTATCATGGGAAATACCAACTTAACCATTTAAATCAATTTTTGGGTGGTAAGGATTGCTTTGGTGGTCTCAAAATCAACTCTCTTAGGCTTAAGAGTATTAAGATTAGTAACAATTGAATGAATAATAGAAATAATAGGATTTGAGGAAGTAATGGAAACATAAGTAATGATAGAATAAAGAGATACCATAGGGGGTGTGGAAATAATATGGATGGTAGAGACAATAGGAATGTAACTAACAAGAATAAAAATAGAATAAGGGTGACTTTATAGTTGGGGTTCTAGTGGTTATTTTACCTTCAACTCTTTAAGGATCATAACTTTGGTCTTATCTAGTTCTACTTCCTCATCTTCATCCTCTTAATAATAAACTAGAGAAGCTAGTTTAGTTTACATAATTTCCTATTCATCTGATAGAGCCTTGATTATGATCATCAATCCCTACTTATGATTATACATTAGTGTTTTAAATAGTTGGTGTTTCTGATGATTGGCTAAGAGCTTTAGCATCTATGGGCCTCCTTTTGTAGTGGATCACTAGTTTACCTATTGGGGAAATGGTTTGTTAAGGAGGGGTTGGAGAAATTGAGATTGTCATAATGGGAGCTTATCTTACCACCCAAAAGATTACATTCTCTAGATCAAATGAATCGATATGAATTAGTTTTTTACTCTCCACTTGGAGATCTCAAAGCCATATGGGTTTATTCAACACTAGGTTACTACTTAATATCCTTCATCACATCTAGTTTTGGTTGAGAGGGCTACTCATGAACTTTTATATATTGTGACAACCATGAAGACAAATAATTTGTGGATGACCATCCACTTAGATGTGGAATCCTATATTTTTCTTCCTCAATAGTGAGGGATGGATGCCCATAAATTTGCTTAAAGTGGTATTTTTTGTGGTCAAACATGTATTCCCTCTTGAAGACCTCATAATAATATTTCACCTTAAATAAGATGAATTCATGCTCAAATGTATAATTTTTATATGGAATTCCCTAGCCTTTGAGATGTTTCTAAAAAAATCCATGGGGATCACAATCCCTATGTGATAGTTAGGCCAATGGGAAAAGCTCTCAATTTCTCCCAACATCCTTGAAGTGTTTCTTATTAGTGTAACTCATTCTACCAATCATTAATAAAGAGCCATGTTATAAAAATTTATTTTTCTTCTTTAGGTCCTTATCTATGCTCCACCAGATTTGGTAAGCTATTTCTTATTTTGCTAATTTATTAGAAACATACTTGGGAATACATAGGGGTGTTTCCTTTATTACCCAAACCATGATTACCATGTAATTAGGATATATCTGGTAATATCCCCTTATACCTAAGGTCTTACTAATACTTTTAGATACTCTAAAGAGGGGTATCTCATGTTTTACCTTCCAAACTTGTGTATATGAATCTTCCATGATTATAGTGATGCTTCTATTGTATGCATAGATGTGCAACTGTGATAAATAATCACATACCTTATTCTCTATGAAGTCATAGGTTGAAATATAAATCACTCCATTGGATATGTAAACATTATCCATGACAACATCCAAGAGGTAGGACATCATGAATAAGTGTCCTCATGTAGGCCTATTATTTTTTAAAACATTTATTCTACCATCTTAGTGTCAATTATTTCTTTGAGATTAAAATCAAGTTTAGATGTTAACAGTAAATCAAGAAGTATCACCCATGCTAATCAAATATAACAAATTATTGGATACCCAAATAATTGGTTCAATAGGACCATCCCAATTTTAATTCCCATCCTAAACTTCATAATTTGGATGAATATGTTAGCTTTGAGTTTTATAGTCACCCCTACTAAAATCCTTTTTTATAGGGTGCCTTCAATTATATTCATCTTCTTCCATGATACCACCTACTAGATATCATAATTTTCATTTGTAAAAGGAAGTTGTAGATAGCTCTAGAAACCATCATCATTTATGTAGGCTACAAATTTCTTATGGTTCATGTGGTGAAGGAAACCATCATAAACCTTACCTACAAAGAAGAGGTCTATGAGTAAGTCAATGCATGACATCACTTCTAGTTTGGCTACTATAAAGTGGAGTGATTATCATTTTAGTGATATCAAATATGCCATTAGTTTCTTATATTCTTTTGTTAGGTTTTCCTCTATTGAGTGTGTATCTATGCCATTTATGACATCCCATAGTGTAGTGTAGTTAGTGTACTAGTTTCCAAACACTACTGAGCCAAATAACATGTATGCATATTCCATGTAATCCTTAATTGAATAATTATATGGTGGAAGAGATCCCCTAAATTTCCTATAGGATGAAGCCATTATATCATGATTCGCTTGGGTAATTTTGGTGGTAATTCAATTGTCAAGTCATTATTTAGAAGCAATTTATAGGTAAATATATTTATCTAACTATTATTAGTTTTTTTGATATGTAAGAAAGCTTAAGTTATTTAGAAATTGATAAAACACAATGTCTCTTCACAATTAGATCACATATATTGAGGCTAAGACTTTACATCTAGTTCATGCATTATTAATTCATAACATCTAGAGGTTTTATTTCATTTAATTCAATTTAAGCTTTGCCACTTTGCTTTGGTAGGTAATCCACGTAGGATTCACATATTCCAAGAGGACTAACCCAATGTCATCCATTTTCCAAGTGTCATTATATCACTAATTTTACAAAGATAATGTCTATTCTATGTGTCACTTTCTTAGATAGTCAGGTGTTGGGACTTTTGTGGAAATATCCACTTGCCATTTTGTGTGAATATAAAATCAATGAAACCCAAATGTGTCGAACAAAAGTTATGAATATGACATGTCATGTAAAAGTGTTGAAGGTAAAAAGTTCAAAAATTACCACACCAAATAATAATGATAATGAAACACCATGTTGAACAACATTTTTTAAGAAAGAAAGTTTGTAGAGGCTTTGAAGTTATGAATCTACAGAATCCCTAAAGAGTAAAAATGTTAATGAGCAAAAAAATGCCAGTGAACAAAAGTTCACTAAGTACCATACCAAATAAAAATTATTATGAAGCACCATGATAAACAAAAGTTTAAAATAATGAAATATTACATAGGCTTTGAAGTTGTAAATCTATATAAGTCTCAAAGAGTAAAAATGCCAAAAAACAAAAATGTTGACAAATAAAAATTTGATAAGTACCACACCCAAAACATGTCAATGAAGCACTGTGATAAATGAAATTTATGAAGACCAAAAGATTGTGAATTCTTGTCAATCTTGCACACAATCAGAAACTTTATAAATCCATTAATAGGTTAGCCTGAATAAAAGTAAGTAATGAAAACCTAGATAACCATGAAAATGGGAAATTCATTAATATTAGGATAAGTATACTTTAACAAGAAACTTGGGCATAATAATTTTGGGAAATATTATCCTTTTAAGTATATATGAAAATGTCACTAAATGAATTTCTCATTAGAATGAGTTCCTTTTAGACTTTAGTGGGTCCTTATTCATAATTTTTTTGAGAGTGGGGCATGTTGACTACAATAGACATGACATCCTAGAGTGGATTTCCACCAAGATCATGCAGACACTTATTGATATTTATGATTATTTGATATGATATCAAGAGGAGATAGTGTGGTGTCTAGTTTCTTTCAAGGAGAGAGTACACATGATTTCACATGCATGGGACCCACATTTTGATCCTGGTACATATACATCTAGAGGTGTTATATGCATGGATGTAGATAGTGATAAGAAGTATACCCCAAGGGATATGAAAACTACTAATGATTGATATGTTTATTTGTATTTTTTTATTAGTTTATATGTATAGTTATTGTTTGCAAGGACTTTATTTGGTATCTAATATATTTGCACTACTTTAATCTCCATTGATCATTATATGAATTTTTAATTTTATTTAACTTGCATGGTATATGTTATGGATATAGTAAAAGGTATAAAAAAATTTAAATTTAATGAAATACTTGTATAATTTGAATTATAACGTAATCATTATATGTAATGGAACCCTTTGGGGGATAATAATGATTTACTATAATGATCATGAGTTAAAATAACTATCATATTTGGTTATGTAATCAACTATATTTGAAGAGTAGGTGTAATTGGTGAATCTATAGGCAAATGTTTAGGAGCCCAAATATTATATGTATATACATCCCATACACATGTTTTTTTATCCAATACATGATCAAACAATGGTTCTTTGGTAGTATTAGTGTGGGACTGATCAATTCTAGTAGAGATCACACTAATATAAGGACTATTATTAGTTAGCATCTTTTATGAGGGTCAATGGACCATGTTTTCCTTAGAAGGATTGACATGGGAAGACTCAACCCTATTAGATGTACCTATATAATAATTATATGAACTATTTATGGATGCCTCTTTATTGAAAGCAATAATTACCTAATCTACTAACTATGTAAGATTTTTCTCAAGAGCAAAATACTCATTATCTCAATGCCCATTAATACGATGATAAGTGCAAAAGTGGTGTCCTTTTATATTATAAAATATATGAGGTGGGAAATTGTAATTAAGAGGGAGTTTGATCAATAATTTATCTAAAAAATATCATATTATATAATGTGGTATATCTTGGTACCAATCAAACTAAAGAGGCTACTATATCATGGTTCTATTTGGTCTAATTTTAAGAGGTACTTGAAAAACATGTTATTTTCCTTTATTCAATATTTAACTATTGGTAGTTTGGTAGGTACATGTGGTTATGAAGAATAATTTTGATTTGGATCATGATCCTTCATAACTTGTTTACATTCCCTTAAAACAAGAGTCTTATCATGATTGGTTGGTGATGGAAAAATAGGTAATTGAGTTTGTATTTTGGTTAGAGCATGTGCATATTTATACACATACCAATATAAATTCTTGAATGAGGAAAAGTTCTTGTGAAATGCTATCTCTCCAAGTGGAGAGAGAATAACCTTACTAAATATAAATTGTATTTCCTAATTTGTGGGTGTAAATTTTAAGCAATATAAAACATCCTTAAATCAAATAGCATAGTCTTGTAGATATTCATTCTTAGTTTAGTTCAATGTTTTCAAGTATTGCATTGGTAACTTAGGTAAGGTAAATTAGTGAAAATATGATAGTAACACATCCTAAATCTTATTAAACATAAATAAGGAACCATTTATAAAGCTGTAAAACTAATTAAGAGCCCCTTCTATTAAAGTGTGATAAAAATATTTTAATAGAAAGATTTCATTTTGGGCCCAATGTCTATAGGATTATATATATTTTTTCAAATGAATAGTAGGATACCCTTGACCCTCAAAGAAAGAGAAGTTAGGCATGATAAAGTTTTGTGGATAAATGTATACAAAGAAATGTAAAGTAATAATTTATCCTAATAATGTATTCTCCTAAAAAATAACCTCATGAGAAGAAACTTGTAACTTAAGATCCTTGAATTATTATTGAAAATATCCCATGAAGGTCAAAATTGATAATATACCATGAGGAGATGTTGATGTTTGTGTTAATATTTTAAAAATACTATTCACATGAAACATATGGTGGTGGGATTTGTATCACTCTTAATATTATAATCCTCACATTAGTTTACAAAATTTGGTGAAAGAGTACCCATGGTTAAAGAGGTATGTCCTACTATATATTATTAAGGCTAACACCATTATCATTACAAGATGTTTCTTCACTTTGAATTTGGTAACTTTAAATAGGAATTGGTGAAATAATATCACTTATTCATGTTCTCTTTTTTAGCCAAAAATGTAAATGTTATGACCATAACCTATAGTGCATATAGGGATATGTGTGGCTGACTTGTGGCTTACACACCATCATATTAGCTTGTTGAATTTATTAATCTTATTAGTATGATCAAATTATGGAATAACCATGGATAAGTAGAGTATATATAGGAGGTAGTGGTTACTATTTATATCATATCATAATTTATGTTCTCATTGTATTGTTGTGGAGGTTTCCCCCTTAAGTGGTTCAATCATAATATTCAAGTGTTATACTCTTTTGCCAATTGTTATTGTGTATTTTATTATTCTACTCTTAATTATGGCATATAATTATATTTTTATGAATCATATATGTAATTTCCTTAAGCGTGGTATTAGAGCATCGATTAGGGAAAGTTTTAGCAATGCAATGTTTTTTATATCTATTGTTCTAAGCACTAGAAGGTTGAAAAACCATAACTTATGATCAAGGATGAATTGATTTTTTTCATCACCATAGTTTTGTTCATGTGGTTTTTTTATAAAAAAATAAAAAATATTTTTTCTAGGTTAAAAAACAAGTTTGTAAATTATTTTACCTTATGAAAGTTAGCAGTCATTAGATTCGTCTCTATGAGAAAATCATAATTGTATATTCTGCTATACACTTTTTAATGTAAAAAAATTTCACCTTTGTGCACAATATTAGTAGATAGATTTATCTTGGTGAGATGATTACAATGGTGTATTCCACATATAATTTTTTTTGGGGATAAAACCCTCTTAGGGTTTGTGTATGGCTATTTCAAACACTCGCAGATGTGGGAAAGGGAATGAAACTCCAAAGATTTCTCACAAGGATGACATGGAATTTGAAACTTTTGATCTATCTATTTTAAAGGTAATTTAGCAACTTGAGTCAAATTATAGGATATGATAAAATAATATGATTTTCTATGGTTCAAGGGGACCTTATAGGTTTGAGAGGGGACTTGGATAGTGTGAAAGATAAATTACAATGAATATATAGGCAATTGGTCAACTCGTTAGCTCAACATCTATAAAATAATCCTCTACCACTTCAATTTGGTTTTCCTACTCTAAATAATACCAACACTAATTTTGGACCTAAGTTCATGTTTCCAAAAGTGGACTTACACAAGTTTGATGGTAATGATCCACTCACTTGACTCACTCAAATTGAAATTATTTTCATCTACATCAAACTCCATGTTCACAAAAATTGGTTATGGCCTCTCTCTATCTATAACCTAAACCATTCATTTGGTATCATTGGTTGTGTTCTCAAACAAAAAATAAGGGTGTCCCAGTTTCACATTCAATATTTTATGAGGAGTTATAGCTCCAATATTAAAAAAAAATCTCTAAAAGCTACTTTATTTAGTCATCCAAGTTGAGCAAAACTCATAATATAAAGAACTACATTCATCAATTTCAAAATCTCTCCTGACATGTAGAAAACATCATTAAGGAGAATCCAATTGAACTATTTTTATATTTCCTTAAAGATATCATGTAATTGGAGGTTTGAATGTTTCATCCCAGTACTATATCTGAGGCCATACTAAAGGAACACATGGTTGAGGAAAAAGAGTTGATCAAATGAAGACCTTTCACTAATGTTTTTGAATGCACATTTACATCACCATGATTTATTTAACCTACTAAATTGACACCTCATCAAGTGGAAGATAAGAATGTAAAAAGCTTTTTTGGCTATAATATAAAATAGACCAAAGGCCATCAATGTGCTAAAAATAAGTTTTTTTTACATTGATGGTGTTAGTGATGAGGAAGAAGATGAGGAGGTTTTAGGTGACGGGTTAGAATAAATTGAGGATGAATCTAAGGGTTCTCAAACTACTCTTTCTTGTCATGCAATTTTAGGCATTAGTACTCCTCAAACTCTTAAGGTGGTGTTCTTACTTAAAAAAATAGAAGGTGACTATGTTAATTGATTCTAGGAGTATATATAACTTTAATAATAGTAAGTTGGTTGGTCATTTGAATTATTTCATTTACTAAGATCCAAAATTATAGGTCATGATTGAAAATGGTGGTAAAATAACCTATTCTATGAAATTCCATAATATTAAGCTTTCTATGGGAGACTATTTATTGAATTCCCCTATATTTGCAATTCCCATGGGAAAAGTTGATAATTTTTTGGGAGTGCAGTGGATCACCACTCTGGGAACTATTTATATGAATTTATAGGAATTATTCACGAGGTTCCATTCATAAGTAATGTCATTTGAACTACATGGATTATGGGCTAAATCTCCATAACTAGTTAGTTCCCACCAGATGATGAATATTCTCAAAAAAAGTACAAAAGGTTTTATGGCATGATTATTTTCCATGGAGATTCAACCAATCAAGGATTCTACACATCCTAATTTTCAAAATGTGTTGGATGACCATTTTATTATTTTTGGTGACATGCCAAAAGGACTTCCTCTACATCACACACATGGTCATGCCACCAAACTCATTCCAAGAAGTACACCACCTAATATTAGACACTAAAGGTATCCCTATTCCCAAAAGATTGAAATTGAAAATATAGTACAAGAGATGTTAGAGGCAAGAATCATCTAACATAGTCCAATTTAATATTCCTCCCCTGTGGTCATGGTTTAGAAGAAGGATGAAAATTTGAGGATGTGCCTAGACTATATAGAAATCAACAAATATAACATCAAATATAAGTTTAATATTATATTAATTGATGATTTTATAGATGAATTACATGGTGCTATTTATTTTACCAAGTTATATCTTCATTCTAGATATCATTAGTTTCACATCCATAATGAGGATATACCTAAAACAACTTTGAGAAATCATGAAGGCCATTATGAATTTATGATCATGCATTTTGGCCTCACAAATAAAACATCTACATTTTAGAGTTTGATGAATACTATTTTTGGGTAATTTTTGATAAATTTTGTATTAGTATTTTTTGATGATATCCTCATCTATATAAAAATTTGGGAAGACCATTTGAAGCATTTGAAATAGGTGTTTTCAGTTTTGCAATAACATCAAATTTATGCCAAACCTTCCAAATTTGCTTTTAGTTTTCAATAGGTATAGTACTTGGATCATATTTTTTCACATGAAGGAGTTAAATTTTATCCTAATAAAATACAAGTGATGGAGTGGTAGGTTCCTAATTCCCTTAAGAACCTCTATGGATTTTTGGGGTTAACTAGTTACTATCATAGATTTGTCAAAAATTATGGTAGTATTTCATCACCACTCACCTCTTTGATATATAAGTACTCCTTCTGGTGGATTAATTTAGCTACTAAGTCATTTTAATAGTTAAAAATGATTATGTGCAAAATTCCAATTTTGGCTATCCCTAATTTTTTAGAAACTCTTATTATGGAGTGTGATGCATCAGGATATGGCATGGGTACTATACTTATATAATAAGGTAGATCAATAACATTTGTAAGTCACCAACTTAAGGAAAAAAATAGGATAAAACTAATATATGGTAAATATATTATGTCTATTTTACATCTAGTGAAGCAATAGAGACTGTATCTACAGCCTCAAATCTTAAATAGTAATCATGTAGTGATGGGTTGTCACTTTCAAATAAATACTAATCATGACAGCCTCAAATCCTTCTTGTAAAAAATTATTGTCATATGAAGAAGAAAAAATGGGTGACTAAAATGTTAGGATATGATTTTTAAATAGTGTATAAGAAGGGAAAATATAATGTGGTGGCAGATGCCCTCTCTTAGTAGGATGAATCAGTTGAGTCATTTTTATGCACCATGACCATGTGGTAGGTAGATTGGCTAAAGGAAGCAAGATCGGAATGGGAGAATGATAGTAATACCAAGGATTTGATTCATAATCTTTAGTAGGTTTATAATGAATCTAAAACATTTACAGGGAAGGGGAAAACATTATGGTATAAATATAGATTATACCTTTGTAAGAATTCTCTCCCCAAACATAAAATTCTTGAGGAACTTCATGCCTCTCCACATAGAGGGCACTTAGGATTTTTGAAAACATATCATAGAATCAAGAAAGTTTTATTTTGGGAAGGAATCAAAGGGGATGTTCAAAAATATGTGGCTGAAGTAAGGTATGCTAACAAAATAAAGGTGAAATCATTAAGATCCTAGGTTTAATTTTGCATGATTATTGGTTATTGAGACTCTTCATCATTTAAAATTAAATGAGGAGGATAAATAGGTCCAACATATCCAAGGGTAATATCATTACATTCATATCCATAAGATTAAATATTATTATCATTAGCCTAGTCATTTAAATTTGCATCATTTTTTATTTCATTATCATAGTTATAGGAAAGTTAGTGGTTTTATTCCATTTTTTATGTTCCATAAGATACTTATATGAAATACATTCATCATCAGGTACATTAAAAATAATATCAAAAGGATTGAGATTTTTTGGATGCATCAGGTCCATCAGGAGGTGAACTTTCAAGAAATTTTTGTAAAAAACAAGGAGAACAAAATAAATAAGAATAGTTAACATTACTAAAATAGGTATACATAAGTACAAATTAGATCTAAAAATAAAATATAGAAAGTTGAAATGGAATTTGAGTGAAGGTAGAAACCCTAATATAGAAACTAGGGTTTGGTTCAATAATTAGAGGTCAGGTTCACCAAATGTTTTACGTTCTTTAGGAATTTTACAAGATAATACCCTAGAAAATAAATATATTTAAAAGGAATGACAATATTTAAATTTAAAATAAAATATAGACAATAATACAAATTTGTCTAATCTAATATTTTTAATAGATATAATAAGTACAAAGTAACTAAAGGACAAAGAGAGTTTATCTTATTTAATTTTCTATTCAAGATCATGGCAATGGTTAGAAGTTATCTAAGGCTATCTTAAATATATGGGATTTGTTCATTCTATGTTTTGACTATTTTTTATCTTCATACAATTATTTCTGTTTGGGATAATAACATTGATGCTTATGTTTGTATCTGATGCTACTCTCTTATGATAAATATACATAAGAGTGACCTCAAATTTGGATCAGACCTAACCTGCCCCTTATGAATATTTTTGTGTCTCAACTTATGCTTTCCTATTTACCAGATCCAAATAATATGCAACCCTATTTATTTTACATTTTACCTCTTGAAACCTAGTAAAGAGGGTATAGTAATGTGAGTTGAGCTAGCCTTAGTAAACACTATTATTTATAAGTGTTTCCTACATAACTAATAGTCCTAATAAGTACTCAAACTTGCATGTAGCTTTCCATCTTATGCATGTGTGTGGAATTTTAATAGTAGGACTATATGATCTTTCTCCTAGTAACACTTGGTACAATCGATGTAGTATTATATTTGACCTTTTAAATGCTTAAAAGATTTAAAACAATGTTGTAGTGTAATTTGATAACTTAAAATAGACAATACTTTCTTATTGTAGATTTACCTTATCAAATTAGAATGTGTATCAATTAGACCATAAATTTTGTATATATAATAATTTTTTGAATTTTAATTATAACCTAATGACATGTGATAATAGGACCATAAATGGGCAAAGAGGGATAACAAATAAATCATAATCCAAAAGATAAAACAAAAGATAAAAACATAAGATTGGACAATTATGTTGAGCTTGTACATTAACATCGATGCTAGTGTCTAAGACAAACACAAAGTGTCCATGGGCTAAAAACATTTAAAAATAAGAACAAGTAAGGTTTTATGGTATACACTAAGTGATGATAAACAAACATAGCACATAGGCCCAAAGGATAGGTAAATCAAGGGAATTAAGATGGAATTGAAGAGGTCCCTAAGAAACCACATCATTAGATGTCTAATTCTTAGTAAATTGGTATATACATACAAGAATACGAGTATTATGTGTACTTGTACCAAAATGGGTGTCTACATGGAAATCAAGATACTTAGCTTTACTATTTGATTGGTTGAGTGTGATTGTGTTTTAATAATAGAAATAGATTGGAATTAGACCTATGACTTTTTTAGATCTGAAATGATATCTTTGTGTGTATCTAGTCACTAACATTAATCCTAGGGTGAATTCATTAGACATAGTTGAACTAAGGTTAACATGACTATCATGAGATATTCTAATTCTATATAGTTTTATAATGTAGTGTACTTATCTGATTTGTATCTATATATGTGATCCTTGACTATTGATTGTATGCAATGCTCTAAAAAATAGCTTTATTCTCCTAAAAACCATAGGTATACTTGTGAAGGATGAAAACATATAAAAATGAGGAAGTGTAATTTGGTTCTTTCACTATATTAATAAACTTATAAATATATCTCTAACCTTTATAATGTTAGCACTTGATTTGGCTTGGTGTGTTTTAGACTTGGCTATTGGCTACTCCTAGTGACTGATTTGAATTTTGGGAAGAATAGGGAAAAAGTTTCTAAATGTGTAATAGTGTATTTCATAGTCACTTGAAAATTTGAAATGGTGAATAATCTTGACCTTGGTTTTTATATATATGTGCTCGATTGGTTTCTTACACCATCAATATGCTAAGTGAATGGGATGACTCCAAGAAATTATTTGATTTTGAAAAATATCTACTAATAAGTGAAGGGAGGTAACATCAACATTATTAATTTAATGTCTACATTATTTATTAATTGTAATGATATTATCTAGGAGACAATAATTTTAATAATGTGATTTGGAAATTTATGATATTAGATTTAATTGATTTATCATAGATTGAAAGGTTCTTTTAGGTGACTGATATAAACATAGAATGGAAACGACTCATAACAATCATGCTATCATGTGGGAATGGTGAGTGATATCTATTGACATTTTTGCCTCATAGGCCAAATTTCAAATCCTTGTATCGAAAAAAGTTAGTGACCATCATTTTAGCTTACTTCTAGTGTCTCCTAGCTTGGTCATGTCTTCTTTATTCTGATGAGAGTTTTGAAATCCTTACTAATAACATCTTATTGTGTCAATATTAATGTTTTTTCCATGGTATAATAAGTGTATTAAAGTCTTTGAGATGTATAATAGGTGTCATGGTGTCTCAAAATGAGAGAGGTCATTACTAGAGGTCATGAAAGCCAATGAGTGTTTAGGTATGTTCTAAGGAGTATAGTGGTAATTTTTAATGAAAAGATGTTTTATAATTGGTATGAGGATATAATATGAATATCATAGTGAATTTAAGTCATTTCACATGATATATTCACCTAAAACCCATTTAACTCCATCATGACCCCCTCAAATCACTTCATGAGCCTTGTCACCTTATGAAACCTTAAAAAAGGGAATATTTTGATTAATTGTGTTGAAATAAAATTTTAAAAGGGAACTTATCCATGCCATATACTACCCACATATGCTTCATGACACATAAAGTTCTTTTATGAGCCACTCACACCCCTTCCACTAAGCCAAGTGGGCCCCACATGCCATCTCATGACTTTTCCACTTCCCATCCTATGTTTGCTTACTTTAAAGGGATTGGCAACTTGTGATCCTCATTATTTTACCTCATAATGGAATTGAGATGTTTGGATGTGGAGAGAAGAATGAAAAAACACATTATTTTAAGGATTTTATAAACATTATATGGACTATACCATATATAAGGGGATATGGTGATGACAGTGAGATTAGGTGTGATGTTTGTGAAAAGTTATAGGTCAAATGTATTTCATTTAAGTCCAAAACCATTATGATCTTCATCATTTATTTTCAACCTTGGACACCTCCGTAGGTTTTTATTTGTCCCATAAAGGGGAGAGAGATCTTAGGTCCTGGCTCTTGGCCATGAGAAGTAAACTCAAATAGCTTCCAATCATGAGATTTCTTTTGAATATTGGTCTCCCCAACTTTATAAACCTTCCTTAAGAAGCTACATAATGTTTATGCACTTCATATTTGCATAGGCCAACTTCAAATGATTGGTTTTCAAGAAATTTTGTCTAGTTTGCTCAATCCAATAATTTATGTTATTGACTCAAGTCTTTCAAGATCCTTCCATGGTAATTTACAAGTTTCTCTCCCATGTGTGAGGTTATAGGAATGTAAAACCTCCATGACTAGCCTCTATGTTTAGCTTATACAAAGATTCACTATATTGTCTAGGTTTTGGTGTCCTCATCATGAATTATGATCTGAGTATAAGATTTCTTAGAGGGGTATTGATTTCTATAATTCATTATTTCTTAAATTGAAATGTCTAATAACCCTTTTTACCTTAGAAGACCTCAAAAGAAGAGGACTTATGCATAGTTCAAGGTCATTATTGACATGGACTACATAAAATCTAGAGGTACCTATAGGGTTAATGAAATGGCTCAAATGCATAAATTAAGACATTGGAATGATGATGGAACACCTTAATGCCATGGTTAACAAGCTCATCCACTTATTTGTTATTCCAAAAGGCCTAGAAACCACCTTCTTCATCTCATAACATGTTTAATCCCATTCTAGTAGATTTTAAGGTTTCCCTGTAAAATTTAATGTTTTTCGAGTCTTTAGGGTCTAATTTAGGGATCCATATGATGTATTTTTACCTTAAAGTGTTTATGGTTTCAAGGGTTTATGTCCAATATCTTCAAATTTAATGATCGATAGCCTTTGGAGGTCCCCATTATCCTCTCCATGCCATATCCCTATCACTATCATTTCATTCACCATCACTACCTTTACATTGTGTCTTTCACCCCTATTTTCATGTTCCAAAACCCTTGTTACGTCATTTCTATGCTCCTTCACTCACTCATCCTCCCTCCTAATCCTAAATCATGGAAGATGAACTTATTCATCTTTTATGACCTTTAGAATCCATGAGATCATGAGGGTTTGGATACACAATAGTCATATACCCTATTGAGATGATAGAAACTCGTATACAACCAACCATATGGGCTACTATAGTAGATTAATAATGAAATAGATAGCGAAGGCCTTTAAAAGACTAATGTAGATGAAAGTGAAAAAGTTGGTGATGAAATCTAAGCAAGGATCAAATTCCATATAAACATAGATGGTCTTAAAGGAATTATACGAGGAAATATATGTGCATTGCCTAATTCCGTATAGGGAGGGAACTAAAAGAGAATATTGATAGTTGGGGTGTTTGAAAAGAATCAAGGCTCATCCTAGGAAAAATATGGTTATTAAAGGCCTCAAATGTATGTGAGAATGTTGAGGTGGATTATTACCTCATACTGAAAAAGCCACCACCTCCATCATAGGACCAATGAGAAACTATAGTATTAACCCCAACCAAATTTATTGTCTTAGGCTTGGTTTAGGAAATAAATTGAATAGAGGGTTTCATTTTATAAGATTGTGGAGTCTCTTATAGGGGATCAAAGTATAGATGGTGATCAAAAATCCCAACACCTAAAAGCATGATAACCTTAACTCTATAAAGAGGCCTAATACAAAGTTATAGACACCTAAATTAGCACAAAAAGGCAAACCTATAGTCAATATCCAAGGTTTCAAACATAATTCCTTAAAGACTACTCATACATAGGCTTGGTAGCAAGCCTACATCAGTCATGGTGAGAAAGGATCATAAGGTGACATATTCAGTATATATTGGTGTCTCAACCCCATGTGAGCTCAAAAAAGGAAAATCAACATAAATGATACAAGGCTCACATTGTGAAAATTGTAGACCTAATGGCCACTATCCTTATGAGTACATGGTGAGATCACCATAACCATAAAGCTATAGGTAGGTGCAAACATAGGGCTAAGTTTGAATGAATAGAAGCATATTGAAGGAAGGTAGTTTTGAAGGTCCACCACCTGGACATGGTAATCATTCCAAACATTTTAAAAACACTCCTTATAATCACCAAGACCCTCATAAGTAAGACTACAATCCATCTTCAAGGCTTACAAGCCTAAGTACATTTCTCACAGATAGTTTGGTGATATTTTTAGCCAAAATGATGATATAGACCCATTCCATGCATAACCAGGTATCCAAATTTAGTGGATAATATGGTAATGACCTAAGGAAGAACCCAATATGTCACTTTTCTAAGAAAAAATCTAGATATACTCATTGTTTTGTCTCATATCAAGGCTAATTTATGTAGTCAAATATTGGGGTTAATGTCACATTCTTGATATAATAGGTATATAATAAACTTTGGGTATATGAGAGGTATAGTTACAAGGTATAATGATGCTTAAGGTCCCATACAAACCCTCCCAAGGTCTGAGACATAGATTCATGATCAAAAAACTTGAAGGTGGGTCAATGTAGGAAAGTAATTAGTCATGAAATCAAACTTTAGTGGTGACTTAAGACATTTGTAAGTTGTTGTGATACATTAAATGGTAAAATTGAAGAGTGGAGGCATAGTGAAAAACTAATAAAGATATTTCAAGGGTCAAAAGGTGGAAAAAATGTTTAAATGCCCAAGAAAATAGATTGAGCCAGTCCACCTATATGCAGGTATTTTGAGGGGTAGATTCACATGATCACCCACTTCACTATATGCCTCCTATAATATAGATATCCTAAGGGAATTTAATTCTCCCTAATCACTAAAAATTTATGTAAATTTATCAATAATGGGGGTAAACTATATGAACAATTATTAAGAATTTTGGGACTCAAAATTGCATGTAACTAACCCTAGCATTAACTTCTAACACTCATATCTCCATAGAGTCTTTGAATGTGAATCCAACCTATTCAAGGTAGAAAGGGAGGTCAATGACCTAAAAATCCATGGTCTTTATTGTAAGGTTGGACATCCATACTCTATGAACCATCCTTAAGATGGTAGACACTTGAAACCTAACATAAAGCTAATAAATGATTTGATGGTGGAAATTCATCTCAAAACATATTAAAATGTAATTTTCATGATATGAAACCATCTTTAAGGTCTTCTAAGGTCCCCTAGCCACCACCATGTCTCCCTAGTTGGCATGTGTAGGGTCAAAATTATATGGAAGAGGCCTAAAAAGGCTAATTTGACCCCAAGGATAAACTTGTACAGGGTTTTCACATGTAAAATGAGTTTGATAATGCAAGAGGGCCCTCAAAAAACTTGACTAGGCCTTTTAGATGTCTCCATAATTGACCTCCATGACTAGTCTAAAGGCAAAAAATTATAGGTGTTGGTGAATTTGGCTAAGTGCACTAAAAGAAGGAAAATTAACATGATTATGGAAAAAAATACAATCTCCAAGACATCTTAGGTTTTTTCTAATCATTTATGAGGTAGACATGATATATGAACCAATTTATAGGTCAAAGTTTATAGTAGAGGTGTGAAAATAGTATGATATCTAGGCTCTACCATGGTTGTACCATTAAAAGAGTGGAGGAAAGATTAATTTAAATACTTTATGGGTTATGGATCCTCTTTGTAGGGATACTTGAATTATTATAAATCCCTTTGGGCTAACCCGAACCCTAGGGAGACCATCATAGTTCATCTTTCTACTTAAAGACCTATATAGACTTCTCAAAGGATAAGCGCTCCATAAAAAAACATATTGAAACACTCATAAAGGAAAAAGGGGGTATGATTAAGGAGTATAAATTTTAATGGAAGGTTATGGATATTTTTATCTTGTATTTAATGTTTTTATATCATAAACCCAAGATCAGACCCTCAAGAAACAAACCTAAAATGAAAAAAAACCCTCTAAAACCTCCTTTAAACCCTAATATCAACTAGTCTAGAGAGGTTTAACTCAAAATAAATTATTTGGATTAGAAGTGACTAGTTTATCACTTGGACCTTGTACACAACTAAAAGGGTCTTCAAATCATAGAACTAGGTGGTATGAAAGGTGTATAGATGCCTCTTTAGAAGGCAAAATAGAAAGATTTTATCAATTTCTATGTTTTAATATCTAGAAAAAGTTTTGAAACTATGGAGGGAGTTAATGAAAGAAATATTTTAGCTATTAATCATAATTTCAATCCATGGAACTCATTGAAAAGGCTCATCTTGTTCAAAACTGCTAGTCTATGAGGCAAGCTATTTGGCCCAGTAATATAAAGTTAAGGTATGTTACAGGGAGGGAATTATTCAATGATCTCAATGATATAAGTTCCATAAAATGATTTTTAAGTAAATTTATAGCTATTAAATAAATGGCATGGTGAACATGAATAATTTTTTTGAAAGTTAACCATATATTCCTACTTATCAAACAAGTGTAAGGATATAGTGAAAGGAAGGTGGCATGAGGACATTGATTGACCCTTTCAAATAATTTTAAATTGAAATTTGGTGAGCCTAAAATATAATAGGGGTTCATTAATATAGGTTAAATGTAGTTTCATAAATAATTTAGCATGCATATTGATGTAAAGCCTGCTTAATGCCCAAAATGACCTTATTGCACCCCCAAATGCATTGAATAACTACCAAAGGGAAGAATGTGGAGAAATTTTAGGAAATTTCAAACCATTATTGAGGAAAATTAGGATAGTTAAAACCACCTAAATTCCAAATTGGTCCCATTAAGGGAGTGTCAATGGTCAAAAAGGGAGAAACTACTTTTGTAACTACCTCATGCCATATTAGGCTCATTGATGACCCCTTCTATGACAAAATCCTTTTCTCTTAATATATATTCTCTATATAAATTTAGGAATTGAGATATTATTTTCCATCCTTTGGTTATGTTTAAAAAATCTCTACCAAAATCTTTATGTAACTCTTTTAAAGCAATATAAAACAAGTTTTTTTTCTCTTGAATGTTAAGTGTACCTCATTAAAGTCTGATATATAGTGTGTATACTATTCATTCATAATTTTTTTATCCTTTATATGCCTTGATTAAAGTTTTTTTGGTTTCTTAAAAGTTGTGTGAATTTTTATCTATGGAGGTTTCTCTCAAAATGTCATAATATTATAGTGTCTTACATAGAGCAATAACTTTTTGTCCTTCTTGTTGTATGTCTCTTGTAAGCCTTCATGAAAAAAAATCATATTTGAAACATTGTTAAAGAATATGATCATCCATTATCTTTAATAGATTCATTATTAGTCATGAAAATCAATAATATGAGAGTGGATCATTGTATCATTTGGTGCATCACCACATAGGTTAGATTTTTGTTTTAGTTTTCATCTCTTTCACTTTTCCTTATGATAGACATATGTTTTAGGAAAAAGCACTATATTTTCATATCAAGGGAGATATCCCATTAAATTATATATGTTTTACCTTCAAATATATAACCCATAGTCTTAGGTCAATCCCATGTTGGACTAGGTTTGAGTAGGGGACTTGAACAATCCTTTTCTTAGCTAGGGTACAACCTAAAACTCCAACAGTTTTAGTACACCTAGTGGGACAACTTGAAAGTGCCTAGTAACATTATATAAAGAAATTTGAGGACATTTTGAAGATGAGGACATCAAAAAAATTATCTACTAGAATTTTTATCAGATTCAAGCGTCTTTGGAAGGTTGGCAATCAGTTTCAAATCCAAAGGCATCATGGCTTCATGGTTTCAAAAGTAAGAAGTTCCTTGGTCATGATTATAATATGATACACATGTTTGATAAGGATTAATGGTATTTTATGTGCTAGGATTATACATATCCACCCTATCATAACCCATATGACCATCGTATTTACCCTTATCAACCATATAATGAACATCTTTAGTTATAGGAATGCCATCTATTATATTTTGAACCTCCTCCACCTCCATGGAAACTCCCTCACCCTCATGATCAATCATGGTAGTAGTATGAAATTTTTTAATATCCTAATCATACCTAAATCCATTATATATATTTCCTTAAGCAATCTCTATTGGACCAAGAAAAGAATATGATAAACATTGATACATTGAAGGGGTATGGGAAGGAAATTCCACGACATGTCATTAGGGGGTTAGAAATTTAGTGCAATATGTAAAATAAAGTTGGATTTATTTAATTAGGGGAGGTTATTCTAGAAAAAATGGTGACATTCTTGACATATATGGACTAATCTCCAAGATTGAGGAGAAGTTGGCAGCCCATGAGGAACAACAAACCCCCCATCACGCATCTTACCATCCCTCATTCACCCTATGTCAACCTCAAGCTGAAATTTCCATCACCTCTCATAATATACCACAAAATTATTTTTAAAGTCATAAATGTTCCTCCCAACTCCTATAAACCTTCCCCCCATGGAAATCTATCCAAGGGAGAGTTTAGGAAGAAAGAAAAGAATGTGTAGAAAGAACCAGTCATCATGAGCAATCAAGATCTGATTTTGAATCCTCCCTTACTTGGAAAATTAAAGATGTAGATAATAATTTTTATCAAATTTTTGTATCTAAGAAAATAAATCAACCTCAGCCACACATTCCTCCTTATATTCCCCAAGAAACACTACAATCTATGCAAGAAAATCAAAAGCCCAAGTTTTCATCTTGGAGTCAAATCATGTGGATAAGCAAATCCAAATTCATTCAATCCCCACCATCCCCTCATTAAGAGTCTAAGTTATTTCCATATTATAAATACATATATAAAAGTATGAAAAATAAGGAGGAAAGCATGGTTGTTGAAGATAAGTATCTAGATCAAGTAGATGTTATATATATCTCATCTCTCTTGGAGTCATTCCAAGACTAACTTATGACACTCGTTGAAGAGATAAGTACTGAAATCCATGTTGAAATCATAGATAATGATGATGGATTATCAAATTTAGAAGAGGATCTCACAATATGGACACCACTTGTAAAGAGGAACACTTTTTAGTTTTCAAAAGTGTAGGAAATGATAAGTTATAAGAGCTTGATGAGCTACAAGAGGAAGATGCTCACATTGGACAAGGTAAATATGACCTATAGGACCTTATTGATACTATGAAGGATTTGATTCATCATTATGGCCCTTAAACACTTGAAATAGTTATAAAATAAAGTTACAGACTAGTCAAGAAGATTGGAGATCAAATTAACATTAAAGGTCTACAAGGTTATCAAATGGCTGTTGTGGATGATAGAGTTTTAAAGGATCATTCAAGTGATCTATTTGACATTATTTGATTAGGATACAACCTCATTAAATTATATTATGATTTTGTCTAGGGAAAATAAGATGAGCTAACCAAGTAGGCAAAAGGCATCTCCATTAACATGCCATCTCAATGGGTTTCCATAATGGAATATGATTTGTTTAAAGTCCAAAAACAAGGCTAAAAACATCTTGTTCTTGATGTATCTATCAATTTCCTTGATGATTAGTATATAAAATTTAAAAACTTGAATAAGAGAGGATTGATATGTCTATATCAGCTAGTCATCCATGTGAAGGTATGCAATTTGTCAAGGTGATGAATCTAAAGGTGGAAGAAATATTTTTTTGAGCTAAAAAGGAAACCTAAAAATAAAGTTACAGTAGTGTTTTAGGTTCTTAAGGTTGATCTTGGTTTTGTGATTCAAATTAAGAGTCCAATAGCACCTAATATTGTGGATCTAGGAGACAAACACCTTGACGAAGTCCTAAAGTATATTAGCTCTCCTTAAGAAGTCAGAAGCAACCAAGAGCAGTTAGAGGTAAACATTGAGGCACCAAATGAGTATGTCTTCATAGGCCATATATTTATATTTATGTGGCATTTGAGAGAATAATAGATGAATTGGTAAATAAAATGACTACTCTACCAAGTTTCTCACTTATAGAGATGCTTGTTTCACATCACTGCCTACCTTATGGAATGAGAATCTAAGTATACTTTCCCTTTGATCTAGGAGGGAAAAGGTCTACCAAGGTTAGTTTTATATACTAGTTATTTAAGTTATTTTACTACTAAAAATAATTGTGGTATACATAAGTTATGGTTTGTTTTAATTATTGTTCATGTCTTACTCGATGTGTCTCTTAGATTAATTTTTAGTTTATTTCCCTTGCCTATCTTGTGTGTCTTTTTTTGATGAAATTCCTTGAAGTGTCAAAGCGAAAATCAAATTAAGAAATCTAAGTGGTCCTCAAGTCATGTTTCTTCGTTTGATTCATTAAGCCACCTTTATCATAAAAGGATTGAGTTCTCTTGACTAGTAGGCTGGTCACCAATTAGAGTCACAAGAAATGTTCACATTTTAGCCTCATAAGATAAATGTCAACCCCTCATATAAAATAATTTCAATGACCATCATTCTAGCTTACTTTTGGTGTATCCCAGCATGGTCATGTCATCTTTATTTTGATGAGAGTATTGAAATCCTTACCAAGAACATCATGTTGTGTCAATATTTGTGTTTGGTCCATGACTTAATGAGTGTCTTTAAGTTTTTAAGATGTATAATATGTGTCATTGTGTCTCAAAATGAAAGAGGTCATTGCTACAGGTCATGAAAGCCAATGAGTACTTAGGTATGTTCTGAGGAGTATAGGGGTATTTTGTTAATGAAAATATGTTTTATCACTGGTGTGAGGCTATAATATGAATATAATAATGGATTTAAGTCATTTCACATGATCTATTCATCTAAGGACCATTTAACTCCACCATGACCCCATCAAATAACTTCATGAGCCTTGTCACCTTGTAAAACCATAAAAAATGAATACTTTGATTAATTTTATTGAAATAGGATCTTAAAAAGGAGATTATCCATGCCATATACTTACCACATATGCTTCATTCCACATAAATACCTTTTATGAGCCACCAACACCCATTCCACCAAGCCAAGTGTGCCTAATGTGGCATCTAATGACTTTTCTACTTCCCCTCATACATTTTTCTTGATTTAAAGGGATTCAAAACTCATTAGATTCATTATTTGACCTCATAATGACATTTATATGTATAGATGTGGATATAAGGGTGGAAAACACAATATTTTGATGCTTTTCTACACATTGTAAAAATTATACAAATTATATCATATAATAGGGGATATGTTGATGAAGGTGAGCTCATGTGTGATGTATATGTAATGTTTTAGGTCATATGGATTTCATTTAAATCCAAAACATTTATACTCTTCATTATATATTATTTAAAATCTTGGAAACCTCTTGAGGTTTATTTTTGTACCATATAGGAGAGAGAGAGAGAGAGAGAGAGAGAGAGAGAGAGAGAGAGAGAGAGAGAGAGAGCTAGGGTCCCAGCTCTTAGCCATGAGAATTAAACTAAACTAGATTCTAATCATGATTAATTATCTAAATATTGGTCTCCCAAATTTTATGAACCTTACTTAAGAAGTTAGTGAATGTTTATGCACTTTGCATCCCTATAGGCAACCTTTAGATGATTGGTTTTCATGAAATTTTGGCTAGTTTACTTAATAAAATGACTAATTTTATTTTCTTAGGTCTTGTAGGATCTTTACATGGTAATTTAAAAGTTTTTCTCACATGTGTGTGCTTATATTAACACAAAACCTCCATGAATAGCCTATATATGCATATTGTAGGAAGGTTCATTGTATTGTCCAAGTTTTGGTGTCCTCATCATGAATTATGATATGAGTGTAATAGATTAAATAGGGTTACTCATGTATACATTCCATTCTTTCTCAAAGTGAAAGGTCCAATAACCCTTTTTACCTCATAAGACCTAACAAAAAGAGGACATATGCATAGTTTAAGGTCACTATTGACATGGATTGTGTACAGTCCAAAGAAACCTGCAAGGTTGATGAAATGGATCAAAATACATAAAATGAGATGTTTGAATGATGATGGAACACCCTCATGCCATTTTGAACAAGTTTATCCACTTCCTTGTTAGCCCAAAGGGCCTATAATCCACCTTCTTCATCTTCAAACATGCTCAGTCCCTTTTTTATAGATTTTAAGGTTTCCTTGTAAAATTTAAGGTTTTTAGAGTCTTTAAGGTTGAGGACTTATGCATAGTTTAAGGTCACTATTGACATGGATTGTGTACAGTCCAAAGAAACCTGCAAGGTTAATGAAATGGATCAAAATGCATAAAATGAGATGTTTGAATGATGATGGAACACCCTCATGCCATTTTGAACAAGTTTATCCACTTCCTTATTAGCCCAAAAGGCTTATAAACCACCTTCTTCATCTTCGAACATGCTCAGTCCCTTTTTTGTAGATTTTAAGGTTTCCTTGTAAAATTTAAGGTTTTTAGAGTCTTTAAGGTTTCATTTTAGGGCTCCATATGATTTTTTTTACCTTAAATTTTCATGGTTGTAAGGTTCTATGTCTAAGATCTTATACTTAAATGACTAATAGTCTTTGGAGGTCCCCATTATCTTATCCATGGCACATCCCTATCACTATCATTTCATTCACCATCACTACCTTTACACTATGTATTCTACCCCTATTTTCATGTTCCAACACCATTTTCACCTCACTTATATACTCCTTTAGCCACCAACCCTCTCTCCTAAGCCTAAATCATGGAAAATGAGCCTATGCATTTTTTATGACCTTTGGAAGCCTTGAAATCATGAGGGTTTGGATCCATAATAGTCATATACCCTGTTGAGATGATAGAAACTCATCTATATCCAACCATATGGGCTACTATAGTAGAGTACTAAATAAAATGACAGAGAAGGCCTTTCAAAGTCTAATGTAGATGAAAGGAAGAAAGTTGGTGATGAAAGTTAAGTCAGGATAAAATTCCATAAAAATATAAATGGTATTAAGGTAACTATACCATGAGATACATGTGGATTATTTCAATATTTACAAGGAGGTAACTCAAAGATAATATGGATAGTTGGGGTGTTTCAAAATAATCAAGGCTAATCCTAAGCAAAATATGGTTATCAGAGGCCTCAAATACATGTGAGAATGTTGAGGTGGATCATTACCTCATACTCAAAAATCCACCACCTCCATCATAAGACCAATGAATACCTAAAGTGGTACCTAAAACCACCTTTATTTTCTTAGGCTTGGTGTAGGAAAGAAATTTAATATAGCGTTACATTTTAAAATATTATGGAGTCTCTTATAGGTAATCAAAGTACAAATGGTTCTCCAAAATCCCAACAATAAAAATCTTGAGAAACTTGATGATATAAAGATGTCTAATAAAAAATTATAGACACATAAAATAGAACACAAAGGTAAACCTACAGTCAACAACCAAGGTTTCAAACCAAGGGCCTTAGAGACTATTCATACATAAGCCTGATAATAAGCCTCAATAATAATGGTGAGAAAGGATCACAGGGTGACATATTAATTATATAATTTTGTCTCCACCCCATGTGATCTTATAAAGGGTATAACCAACATAAAGGAGATAGTGATAACATTGCCAAAAGTGTAGATCTAATGGCCACAATCCTTATGATGACATGGTGACATCACCATAGCCATAAAACTATAGGTAGGTGCAAGTAAAGGGTTGAGTTTGAAAAAATAGAAGGGTATTGAAGGAAGGAAGTGTTAAAGGGATATCACATAACCATATTAATCATTAAAAACATTTGTCAAACACTCCCTAGAATCACTAAGACCCTTATAAGTAAGACTACAAGCCATCTCCAAGACTTGCAGGCCTATGTAGATTTTTGATAGATAGTTTAGGGATATTTTTAGCTAAAATGAGGAGATATACCCCTTAAATCACAACTATGTCTCTAAATTTAGTACATAATGTGGCTAAGACATAAGGAGGATACCCATATGCTCACTTGGTTGAGACAAACAGTGGACATACTCCTTGTCTTTTCTCAAACCAAGGATAGTTTGTGTTGGCAAATAGTGGGGTTAATGAAAAATCCATGCTATAATAGGTCTCCAATCAACTTGGGGTATGTGAAAGGTTTGGTTCTAAGGTATAATTAAGTTTAAGGTCCCCTGAAACACCTTCTAAGGTTTGAGACTTAGATTCATGATTAAAAACCTTAGAGGTGGGTCGGTGCAGGCAAGTAACTAATCATGAAATCAAACCTCAGTGGTGACTTAAGACCTCTAAAAGTTATTATGATCTATAAAATGGGAAAAGTGAAGAGTAGAGGGATGATTCAAACCTAAAAAAGAGGTTTCCAAGGGAAAAAGGTGGAAATTTGTTAAAATGCACAAAAAAATAGCTTGATCCATTTCACTTGTGTACAAGCATTTTGATGGGTAGATTCACATGCTCACCCACTTCAATACATGCCTCATATAATCCATAGATCCTAACAGAATTTAATTATCTCTAAGAAATAAAAAACCATTACAATTTTATTGGTAATGGGGGGCTAAACTATAAGAATGATTGTTAAGAAGTTTCATACTCAAAATTGCCTATAACTAACCCTAACACCAACTTCTATCACTCATATCTCCATTGAGTCTTTTCATGGGAATCCAAACTATTTAGGGTAGAAGGGGAGGTCAATGACCTAGACATCCATGGCCTTTATTTTAGGGTTGGATATCCATGCTCTATGAACCATCCTTAAGATGGTGGACACCTCTAATACTACACAAAGCACATAAATGACCCAATTTTGTAAATTCATCTCAAAACCTATTTAAATGTACTTTTCTAGATATAAAACCATCTTTAAGGTCCTTTGAGGTCTCCTAGGCACCACTATGGCTCCTTATTTGGAATGTGCAGGGTCAACATTATATGAAATAGGCTTTAAAAGGCTAATTTGAGCTCAATGATCAATCTACATGGGGTTTTCACATGAAAAATGAATTTGATAATGGAGGAGGATTCTCAAGGAACTTGACTAGGCCTCCTAAAGGTCTCCATAATTAACCTCCATGACTGGTCTAAAGGTATAAAGTTATAAGTGTTTAAGAATTTATCTATGTACACTACAAGAAGTAAAATTGAGATGATGAAGGCAAAAAATCCAATCTCCAAGACATTAGAGGTATTCCCCTAGTCATAAAGGAGGTAGAAATGATCCATGGATGAATGTGTAGGTCAAAGTTGATAGCAGTGGTGTGCAAATAGTATGATATCTAGGATCTATCATGGTTGTACCATCAATGTAGTGGAGCAAAGATTAATTTGAAGAGTTGAAGGGTTGTATATCTTCTTTGGGGGGATAATTACATTTTTATGAAGACCTTTGGGCTAACCTAGACCCTAAAGAGACCACCATAGTGCATCCTTATACTTGTAGACCCACATAGGCTTCTCAAAGGACAAGCTCTTCACAAAGAAAGCATATTCAAACACTCATCAAGGCAAAAGGTGGTATGATTAATGATTCAAAATGTTCATGAAGGTGAGGGAGTTTGTTATCTTGGATTTGATGTATTCAAATCATAAACCCAAGATTAGACCCTCGAGAACCATAACTAACACCACAAAACCCTTTGAAACCTCCCTTAAACGCTCATAGCAACTAGACTAGAGAGGTTTAATTGAAAATAAATTATTTTTCTTATAAGTTCCTAGTTTATCACTTGAAACTTATAGAAAACTTAGAGGGACTTTAACTCATAGAACTGACTGGTACAAAATGTGTATGGATACCTATTGAGAAGGAAAAATAGCAAGACTTTATCAATTTATATGTTTTAGGGTCTATAAAAATATTATAAACTATGAAGGGAGAATTCTTAGGACATTTTATACCTATTAAACATCATTTCAATCCATGAAACTCACTAAAATGGCTCTCATCATCTTGTTTAAAATTACCAATCTATGAGGTAGGTTATTTGTCCTAGTAGTGTAAAGTTAAAGTATGTTGTAGGTAGGGAATTATTCAAATATCTCAATGACAATACACTAAAAGACATATAAGGGTTATCTAAGTTTCATCAAATTATTTTAAAGCATAGGTTTAGTTATTTAATTAATTGCATTGTGAACATGAACATAATTTTGGAAAGCTAAACATATAGGCCTACTTATCAAACAAGTAGAAGGATCTAGTGAAAAGAAGGAGGCATGAGGAAATTTATTGACACTTTAAAATCATTATAAATATAATTTAGGTGAGCCTAAAAAATAATTGGATGGGAATTACTATAATTCAAAGGTAGTTTCATGAATAATTTAGCATGCGTATTGATGTAAAGGTTACTCAATGCCCAAAAGGACCTTATTACACCCCCATATACATTGAATAACTACCAAAGGGAAGAGTGTCAAGCTATTTTAGGAAATTTAAAATCATTATTAAAGATAATTTAGATAGTTACGACAACCTCAACACTAAATTGGTCTGACTAAGGGAGTGTCAATGCTTAAAAAGAGAGAAAATGCTTGTGTAACTGGCCCACGCCTTACTAGGCTCATTGATGACCCTTGAAACACTAAAATACTTTGATCTTATCTTTTATTCTCTTTATAAATGTAGGCATTGATCTCTTGTTTTCTATCCCTCAGATGGTTTTATTAAATCTCTACCAAAATATTTGTTTAACTCTTTTGAAGTAATATAAGACAAGTTATGATTCCCTTGAATGCTAAGTGTACCTTGTTGAAGTCTAATCTATAGTATGTATGTTTTTCATTCATCATCTATATGTCCTTCATATTCCTTTCTTCAAGTTTGTTTTGTTTCTTGTATGTTTTATGAAGTGTTAGCTAGGGAGGTTTCTCTTGAAATGTCATAAGATTGTAGTGTCTTACATAGACCTATAACTTTATATCCTTCAATTTGTAGATCTATTATCAACTTTCATGAAAAAAAAATCATGTTTGAAACATTGTTAAAGAATCTAAGTAACCCTTATCTTAATTATTAGTCATGAAAATGCATATGTTGAGATTGGATCATTGACCATTTGTTACATCACCACATAGGTTAGATTCTGGTTTTAATTTTAATCTCTTCCCCTTTTCCTTCTGATAGACATAGGTTTTAATAAAATCACTTTATTTTCATATTAGGTTAGGTAACACCTTAAATTCTATAAGTTTCACCTTAAACTAGATAACCCATAGTTTTAGGTCAATACCATGTTAGACTAGGTTTGAGTAGGGGACTTAAACAATCCTTTTCTTAGCTAGGGTGCAACCTAGAACTCCAACAAGATCTATTTTGAGAGACAAAAGTATTGTAGGATAAGTATAGGTAAATATTGGAATTTACAAGGGTCAAATAATAGATTTTAGTGTCCACAAATATTTCCCTTTTATTTTAGTTTTACAATACAATTAAAATACTATTTTTAAATCATAAAGATGTACCTATATATATACAAGAAACTTTATTTTTGGGATAAGGCTCCAAATGCAAAATATATTTGAAGTAAATATTGAAATGAAACATAGTAGTCAACTTACATAGAATGAAACTTGAAATATGAACTATACTTGAAACTTAAAATTTGAAGGAGAAAGGAAGTACACCTATTTTTGAATAAATTGGGTTACCTTGTAAATTGTTGGAATTGAATCCTTATCAAAGAATTGTATAATTATGCATCATTGATAAATGACATGGATAACATGGTGAAATTGAGGATTATAAAATCTTGAATTTGAAATTTAATTAAGGAAAGTGATATGGATTGGAAAAAATACCCCTTACCCTCATTTAATTAATCCAAAATTGATCTTAAAACCCTGATTTGATAAGGTGGAACTAGAAAATGAGTTTACTATTGGCCAAAATTGGCCTACAAACAAAAAATTTTATTTGATGGATCAGGCCATTGAGTGAGTGATATAATGGTGAAAGGTGAAGTTCATCCCCTACAAGTTATTAAGGAATGAATAGGTCATTTTTGTTGTGTATTTAATAGGTGTACTTAGGAATTCAATCAAAGTTGAAGGACTACATGAAATGATGTTTTTTTTACCATGAATATCCCTTGCAAGTTTTGTGTCTTGGAGTGTTTCCTATCCCAATGTATAAGCCTTCAAAAATGATCTAGAAATGTGGGACATGATAGGGAATGTCAAATTAAAACCATAAGAAATAGTCATTTAGATTCAAAAATATTCAACAAGGTATGAATTGAACGTAGGTCTACCAAGTGTCAAAATCTTAAAATCCAAGATTAGGGATCGATGGCACGTGAGTGATAAATCGAGTCAATATGTCAAGATAGATATACAATGCACGTTCAATTATGAAATAAAATATCAAATGTGAAGATGAGATCAATAGGTCAGTAGATCTTAAGATTGAATGTGATGGTGCCAAGTATCACAATCATAGTAAATTAATGGATAAATGATTTGTATTTTATCATATAGATCAAAGATTGGTGGTGCACTTTAAACTATGTAGATGGAGATCCATAGTTTGAATCATGTTAATAAATCAATGAGCTTATATTACACACGAGCCTATCATGTGGTGTAATATCATTAACTAGATGGAGATTGATGGTAGGGTCCAAAAATGGTATGTGGGGATGTCAAAAATCATAATATCTGATGTAGATCAAGGATTAATGGCCCATATTGAAATTTAAGGCTAGAAGACTCCCAAGGAGATTGAAAGAGAAAATTATATCTAGTTTTAGGGGGAACAAGATGAGGAAACACATTTGAAGCAACAACGTTCATATATTTTTAAATTGAATAAGTAGTTACATGGTAAGGAGATACCATATAGGCAAACATGTTAGATCAAAATATGATCTAGGATACCAAAGTAAATACTACAAGTTCATATGCCACCATTAAATCTTAGTCCTATGCAAAGGTATGATCAATCAAGTTATGAAGTTATTTTGAGTTTTGAATTGATGCCTTGATTATGATCAAGAGACTAAGTAGCCTATGGATCTTCATTGAGATTATGACTACATGAAAAATAATAAGGGGATTGGTTTTCATCTATAGTGAACCTATGTTTAGGGTTTAGAGTAAGGTAAGAGTTATGATTATGAAAGGAGTGTTAAAATGGAAACCAAACAAATGAGTTTAAGTGACTGTCTAATAATCTAAATTACATATCAAGATGAAGCATGATGTTATAATCTCATTAAGAAGATGGAGAGTTTGGAGATTGAGAAAGGCAAGTCGAGCATTCAATGAAGTTTCAAAATCTTTGGAAACTTTTATATTTTAGTGGATGATGACATTGTTAGAGAGTTTTTAGTGATTTTATGGTGATTTCATAGAGATGTCATGGTCAGTGGATGAAGTGCTTTGATAGTGTATATGGAAATAACAAAGTGTGCAATGTGCTTGTTCTAGTATGTTTGAAGATGGATTGGTTGATATTTAGAGTTTGTTTGGTTTGACATGTTTAGGGATGAGTCTAAAGTATTAATCATGTGAATGTAAAATAATTGTTTTGCGATTTGAGATCTTGTATACATGATTTGTATTCATATGATTCTCCATAATTCTCATCTAGAAACTTTGGGTCCAATGGTGGAAATTTTAGTAGGCAATTAAATGATGCCACCAGTGACATGTGGCAATGAGTCAAGAGGATTTGATCATATGTTTGTGATCATAATAGTCACTAGTTATTATGTACCAGATCTCAAGTCATGCAATGAAGTGCGGTTGAAGATATGAGGATGCAAAGTTGGCTACTCAAATAGAATTCACTATGTTCCCATACTTAGACAAATTTGCAAAAGGGATAAAGTAGAGATGATTAAGCATGTTGATGAGGTCAGAATTCACATGAGTGGAGGTGTTATGACAAAATTATCATATGGTTTTATCCATTTTATGCCTAGTTTTTAATGTGTTAAATCTCAAGTCATGGACTAAAGCCCATTAAAAGATATGTAAGTACAAAATTGGGCTCCCAGGCATTTTGACAATATTTTCCCATAATTGGCCAAATTTACAATATGGAAATAATATTTGAATAATAATTTTGATGGTGTCATATCTCACACATCTAGAAATTTTAGGAGAAGTTGATCATATTGGTTTGTTATATTTTGTGCATAGTTGATTTGTGCTAAATTTAAGATCATGCACCAAAGCATGAAAAAAACTTATGTAGGATAAAAATCTATCTCCCACACAAATTATAAACATATTTGGCTATATGATAGAAGATTTTAATAAGGAATTTTAATGGAAATATATCTCACTCATATGTGGGTTCTAGGAGCAAATTGTTATATAGATGGATTCTCCTATGTGGGTAGATCATATGGTCTAAATTTTAGATCATGCATCAAAGCACATAAATAGTTATTAAGGATCAAAGTTGGCTTGTTAGATAGATTTCAAGGCTCCCCATAGTTTGTCAATTTTAAAATAGGTAAATATCAAACAAGTCTCAAGGAGATTAATGGAGTGTGTTTTCTCCAAGATATCTAGAAACAAAGAGATGGACAAAAGTGCACATTATTTAACAATTAAGTAAAGGTAAAGGATAAATATCAATGATGAGAGTGTGTTCATATAGATTTATCTAATGATGAGTATTGATATTTAAAGACTTGGTTGATCCACATATATCAATGGTGTGTATTAAGTCAACATTGCAAGGGTACACATGATGAGGTGAAAGTGACTGAGGTTTAACATTTGAGCATTGATGCCTATGTGTTAAAGCTCAAAATAGATTGATGGTTCATATTTGATATGAGAAGTGAGGACATAAGATGCGTGCTTAGTTTTCAAAGTTTAATTGTGATTGTTTACGTTTAAATATTTGAATTTAATAAAGGAAAAACTAGTCTGTCAGTTTTAGACCATAACTTTTGATCTAGGATGAATTTTCTCATGATATAAAAAGTAAAGATGAACAGGAATACATGGATCATATAATGAATATGATTTAAATATATGATAGTGTCTATATTAAAATATATTAAGGTTCTAAGTTGACTATGTGTTCATGCTTATTATACAATTAACTTGAGAAGGATGTTTGAGCTTGTGTTGATCTTGTTTCAATGTCTCATGATGACTTAGATATTTTGGAGTGTTTTATACTCCATGAGGATGTTGTTTATGGTATTTGGAAGTCTTAACAATTGATATTTTAAATGAACAAAGGTTAATAAGCTAACTATGTGTTTGCTCATAATGTTCCTATGTATCAAGTCATTGTTTGAGTTATTTGAGCATACACAAAGGTGAGAAAATATGACTATGATAATTTTATGATGTCAAAGGGGACATAAGGAGTGGACCCATGTATTTTAAAGTGGTCTTATGTTATTTTTTTGATTTATTAATTACTAAATGGGTGAATAGGTCTCCATGAGAACTATAAGAGATACAAGGGCCTTATTAAAAGATGTAGCTACTTAAGGGTGACCCATAGATGCTATTGAAAACCTATGAATATTATATTGATCTATGTATTCATATGATATATGATTTAAGGTTTAGGGCATGATTAATGGTTGAACAAGATGGTGATGCTCATGATTGCTCTATAAATATTGAAACCAAAGATGATGGTTTCTAGACTTGTAAGACTTGGATAAGTAAGTGCAGATGTGAAGCCAAGTTAAGGAGAGAACATTTGAAAGAGAAGGTACAAGTCAATGAAGACCAATACAAAGCAAAGAGGACTAGACATGCTTATTTGATTAAGTTGGTGTAGGAGGACATATATGTCAGTGGACCTAATGAGCCTAGAAGAGGTAGAGTGAGTGATTATGTTTAATATGTTGTTTAAGAGTTTGTGAATCATAGAATGAAGAAGGGTTAGAGTTCCTTGTTGATTACTTGAAAATAATAATAGATAGAGGAATATTTTTATAACTTATAGTTCATAATTTTATTGGTTGAATACTACTCTTATAGATTGAGTGTGAGAAAAGGTGATGAGTGATAAGTAGAGGTCCATCATCATGGGTTGTAGACATAAATTTAGAGGTGGATGTGTTCATATGTATTGTTGTTTCATCTCAGCATCTAAATTGGTTGAATCCTCCTTGTAAGGTGAAACTCGTTAAAAGTGTGGTTGTTGTTGCAGCTCAACTAGTAATGTGTGGTAATACCTTATGCGATTGTAGTCTCACTAAATAAGGATTGTAGTTCCTTGATCAATTATAGATAGTTTAAATTGGTTTTTTGTTATTATAGGATAGTATTCCAATTGTAAGTTCTAATGGGTTTTATTCCCCAAGAGGGTTTTCCAAGTATGTCATGTGTTATGTGTTTGATCTTGTATTGTATCTTCTTGTTCATTGCTATGAATGATGTGTATGCCTCATGAATGTATGCATTGATTGATTAAGATTTTGAAATGATTGGAACTAAAGTTGAAATATCTAGGTTCTTTGATTCACCCCCCTCTCAGTGATTTTACCTCTAATAGACATCTACATCCTCAACAAGTTCTTGTCTTCTAGTGTGTTTCTAAGCTAATGAGAAGACTTGAAGGTTATTTAAAACTGATGAATGTTATTTTTTTGAGGTAATATTAGTCCTAATTTAATCAATTGTAATTGATAATTTATGTAGGGTGGTTATAGTTCATTTATTACATTTTGATTCCATGTTTCTCCTATCTCTCTTCCCCTTTCCACTTATATCTCCCATTTTCTTCCCCATTTTTTATAGAGGACACTCTCATTTTTTATAAAGAGACTCTTATTTGACAAGGAAAAAACCTATTGAAATTTTTATGAAAGACCTCTTAAAGAAATAAAGATAATTTTTACCTATCTCTTACCTCTAAATTATGTTTAGTAAGCTTGTGAATGATGGCATTGTGAATAAGTGTCCTTTCTTGTCCATTTTTATTATTTATTGCATATTTTTAGATGATTTCAAGTTATTTAAAGGTTTTAACTTGAGCTCTTTATACCATTAATGGATCTTTAGTGTGAATCTTAGAATTATTATATGATTCATTCATTGTTTAGTGAGCTTATTCTATGAAATACTTGTTAAGCATGAAATATACTAAGAGGGGGGGTGAATAAATATATTATATATATTTTACTTAATTTGATTTATTTTATTTAACCACTTAATCACACATTCAAGATATGCAATAAAACATTAAAAAATAATATGCACCACATGTGTGTGTGTGTGTGTGTGTGTGTGAGTGAGAGAGAGAGAGAGAGAGAGAGAGAGAGAGAGAGAGAGAGAGAGAGAGAGAGAGAGAGAGAGAGAGAGAGAGAGAGAGAGAGAGAGAGAGAGAGAGAGAGAGAGAGAGAGAGAGAGAGAGAGAGAGAGAATATTTTTATGTGAAAACCCAAAGTGGAAAAAACCATAGAGAATAATCTCAAGTATATGAATGAGCACCAACTCAAATTACAAAGTTTGCATGCACCAAATTATAGGAGAACCAACCCCTCTTGTGTGTAAAACAAAACTATCTCTCAATGTTACTTACTCAAAAAATGATAGAACTCTAAAATATCTCCTATTTTTCTCTATTATAAAAAAAATAAAAACCATGCACACTCTTTCATATTACAAATGCTTCTCAGGACTTTATTTATAACTTTCCAAAAGACCTTTGTAATTATCCCTTTGTGAAGTTTCAATCCTCATGGAAAATGGCACCAAATTTACATGACCCTTTGTATCCTTGAATTTGAAAAGTCATATGGTGACCCTTCATAAGCAAATTCATCCTTTCCACTTTTATCTTTATCTTGGTGAATTTTCCTATTCTTCAAAGTGTCCCTTCATGGAAAAATGTGCCATACTCTCTTTTGTCTTCACATGGTGACTCTTGGAATTCCTCAAGATGACTCTTCATGAGAAAATGTGTCCCATTCCTATTTTATCTTCTACCTCATGACTCTTTCACTTTTCCATGGGCCCTCTTTTGACTTATATGTAACTAGAAACATATTCATTAATATTAAATATACATTAACACATATTAGTGAAGATATGAATATTAAAAACACCATTAAATTCAATGGGGCCTTTATCACCAATAATGCTATACCTTTGACATTAATGACAATATTTACAATAATCTCCCCCTTTGTGATTGATCGTAAACTCAAACCGAAACTACCATATTCTAAAACATGCATATACTACCATCTAAAAAACATATAAGAGCTCTCCCTTACTAAAACAACCTGTACCTATTCCTTATACATATTTCTACACCTATACATGTACCTATACCTATTTTTGTTCTTCTCCCCCTTTGACATCAATGGAAAAGGTCCTGCCTAGAGCTAAAAATTAGCTCCCCCTCAACTCATACTAAACCTCAATGGCAAGAAGTAAAATAAATTACTTTCAACTTCTCCCATAAATACTCAAATGTGTCTTTGGTAGTTCCTTTGTGAAAATATCTATAATCTACTCTATAGTATTGATATATTCCATCTTAACATGTTGATCTATAACCTACTCTCTCAAGAAGTGATATCTAATGGGAATATGTTTTTTTCTTCAATGCATCGCTAGATTCTTTGAAATATTAATAGAACTTGTGTTGTCACAACAAATAAAAATAGGTTTATCATATTTTACCTTGATATCTTCCAAATTTTGCTTCATCCAAAGCACTTGAGTACAACACAATACCACTACAATATATTCTAATTCAGTTGTAGAAAGTGATACTAAATTCTACTTCTTACTTAGTCATGATACTAAGCTACCACTAGAGAAGAAAGCTCCTCCACTTATACTCTTTCTATTATCCAAGCATCCTACCCAATCTGAATATGTATAAGCAACCAAAGTGAAATAACTACCTGTGGGATACCACAATCCATAATCCAATGTCCCCTTCATATATCTAAAAATTCTTTTCACCAATTTAACATGACTATCTTTTAGATTTAAATGATATCTTGAAACCATACCTACTACATGCATGATGTCTAGCCTTAGTGCTATCAAATATAAAATACTACCAATCATAGATCTATACAAAGATTGATCTACAATAGGTGAATCTTCATCCTTACTCACTTTATTTCCTATACACATTGGTGTGCCAACTGGTGCACAATCCTTAAAACCAAATTTATTGAACATTTCCTTGGCATATTTACTTTTAGATATAAAAATTCCTTTATCTAACTAAAAATATTTTCAACCCTAGGAATAATGACAATTATCTAAGCATAGACATCTCAAATTCTTTTTGCATATTATCAAAAAAAATTGTCATCTTTTCAATGTTACCTTCAAAAATGATGTCATTAACATATACCAAAACAATCAATTGATGCTCACCTTCTATTTTGATGTAGAGATTACTGTCAATAAATCCTCTCTTGAAACCTTGATCCTACAAGTACTTATCAAGTCTTGCATACCAAGCTCTGGGAGCTTGTTTCAATCCATACAGTGCTTTCTTCAATTTACATACATGGCTACTACTATTTGAGAGAATAAATCCCTCAGGTTGCTTAATGTAGACCTCTTCTTCTAGATTTCCATTAGGAAGGTAGATTTGACATCCATCTAAAACACTTTAAAAATTTTAAACATTAAATATGCAAGAAACATTCTAATAGCCTCTAGCCTTGCTACTAGTGAAAAAGTCTATTCAAAATCTATTCCCTCAATTTGAGCATATCCTTTACATACTAATCTAACTTTATTTCTGGTCACTTTTCCATTTTTATTCAACTTATTTCTGTAAACCCATTTTGTTCTTATCACATTGTGATATTTTGGTCTAGCTACTAATTCCCAAGTATTATTATTTTTTATCTGATTTAATTCTTCATTCATTGCCTTAAACCAATGCTTATCATGTCTAGATTATGAAAACATTCTAGGCTAAATTTTGGATAATAAAGAAAAATTAACTTGCTCAGATTCACTTACCATCATTTTTTTATTGTGAATTTATTCATTTATGTCCCCAATGATGTCACTTTTATTATGATTTATCTAAACATATTTGGATGGATTTTTGGTATCATTTTTATCCTTTATCTCATTTGCATTTGATTCTTCAAAATCTTCCTCTTCAGTGATTTTAGGAATGTCTACTAGATCACTGATTTTTTATGTTCCATCTTCTTCTATCCTGACACTTACACTTTCAATATTTTTCTTGGTTATTTTGATATAAAATTTATAAGATTTAATTTTGAAATAATAACCAATAAATATACCTTCATCTATTCTAGATTCAAACTTACCAATTTTTTCATTGGTTCTTTTTATGAAGCATCTACTATCAAAAACTTTGAAATAATCAACTATTGTTGGGTTGTCTCTCCATAGCTCATAAGGATTTTTTTCACTATTTAATCTCAATAATTCTTTGTTCTTAATATGAAATACTATAGAAACTACCTCTCTCCAATATTTATTTGGTATCTTGGATTCATTTAGCATTGTGCTCACCATCTCTTGAACTATTATGTTTCTCTTTTCAACTACTCCATTTTGATATGGTGTTCTAGTTTTTGAATAATGTCTCTTTATTCTATGGTCTTCACAAAAATCAATAAACTAATCTGACATGAATCATCCTCCTCAATCTGATCTTAGACTCTTAATATTCAAACTAGTTTCATTCTCAACTAGTGCTTTGAAATGTCTAAAAGCTTCTAATTTTTTCTTTAAAAGAATTACCCAAGTCATACATGGAAAATAATCAATAATTAAAATGAAATATTTCTCACCTTGAGTACTTTGAGTTCTCATAGGTCTACATAGATTAGTGTGAACAAGATCTAGCAATTAAGTGGTTGAGTACTCTTTTGTTTTCAATCACCTTCTAACCTACTTCCCATGCTGACAAGGTTCATAAAGTGTGTCAGATGGCTTTGTAATCTTTGGAGGATTTTTTAATACTTACTTCTTGTTGATGTTGACAAGATTGTAAAAATTTATGTGTCCCATTCTCCTGTGCCATAGCCAACTTTCTTCAATCTGAATTAAACATCTTTGACCTTTGATGTCTGATAACATATACAAATTATTGTCTATTCTTTGAGCATCTAAAACCAACACATTTGAATATTTTCTCCTAATTTCAAAACCTTCTACATAAAAATTTAGTGTGTGCCCTTAATCACACATTTTACATACACTCAAAATATTACAATTAAGACTTTTTACATACAAAACATTTTTAGTTTTAGTTTTACCATTAAATAAACTTAGTGTAACTTTTCTAGCAATTTTGGTAGTAGTATTATCTCTTAATTTCACTATTCTACCATTGATCTTATTCAAGGTTATGAACTTTATTTTGTATCTAGTCATATGCCTCAACATCTACACTCAATGAACCATGGATTTTATTCATTTTTAGCATGCAAATCTGTCTACACCAACATAGATTTTTCATGTTGTTTCTTCTAGCATGAACCTATCTAAGCTTTCTTCTTGATGAATAGAGCCTTAAATCTTTGGTCCTTTTTGATTGACTCGAACATGCTTCTACAATACCGGGCTACATGTCAAAAAAATTTACACTTGTAACATATTATGGCCTCTTCATTAAAGCCTAATAGAGGAGAAAAAGAGTTGTGGCTTCTACTTGACTCTACATGAATTTCCTTCTCCTTATTTCTAAAATTGTTACCCCTTTTCCAACATTCTATTTTCTTATGACCATATCCATTACAATAAAAATAGTAACCATAAAAATAGGCCCTATTTGTGTATCTCTGACTTAATTACCATTTGTAGCTTTGTTATTTCTAGACTTATTTATTTGATATGTCCTCTATATTCTTAACTTCTTCCCTTTTGATTTCCTCTTTTGTAAGAGATTTAACACAACTCTTTCCTTTTTCCTTATCTGTGAAAGTAGTGGCCTCCCGTTGCTCTTTTTCAATTTTGATATCTATCATATCTGAGATTGATCTTTGAATTTATAATATCTTATTCAACATATTAGTGTTATTCTCAAATTTTGAATCATTGGTTGCTCTATCATCGATTGCTTTATTTGTTTTCTCAAGATCTGCTTTTAAAGAATCAATTTCAATAACAAACCTTTCATATTATTTACTTACCTTTTGCAACTATTGCATTAAAACTTATTCATTCTTCTTGTCTTATTTAAAGTGTGCTTATAGATCTTCAATTTTTTTCCTTTACTCCTTTTCATTTTTCTTGATCTAGAGCTTTAATCTTCGATGCTTATTATCAAGAGCTTTTAACTCTTCTAAGGCACAAATGAGTTCTCCTTCTAAATTTACTTTGGCTTGATCTTTTTATTCTTCTTGATCATCTATACTTTTACATATAGAGGCATCTTCATATATGGCCATGAATTGAATCTCTTCTAAATCACTGACTCCACTATCTTCAACTAAGCTAGGATCTTTAGAATACAAACTTTTCTTCTCGAATCCCTTCTTGAATTTTCCTTTGAAATTCTTCTTGTATGTAGACTTTCCTTCTTCATTCTCACCATTACCCCTATCTAGGAACCTAGCTACAAAATGTCTAATATTTACATAATTAAAAGATTTAAAAGTTAATTTTCTTTGATATTTACCTATGCCCTTTTTTGTCTTGTGAATGAATAGAGATCCGTTGTCATCTTCATCATCACTAGAAATGTCACTTGATTTTTAAATCTTAGCCTTTTATTTCTTTGATGTCTTGAAAGTAGCTTCTCTCTTTGAGGGTTTCTCTTTTTTGGTCCACATCTCATATGTCGTAAGAATACCATGTAGTTCATCCATCTGTATCTTGGCTAAATTCTTCATCTCTTCAATTGCTAAAACTTTTTCTTCATATCTGAATGGTAGAGATCTCAAAACTTTTTGAACCATAATTAATTATTCTAACTTTTCTCCAAGACCATGAATCTGATTAACTATTTGATCAACCCACAAAAGATAACTTGCTATATTTTCTTCCTCTTCCATCTTTAAACTCTCAAACTATCTTTTAAAAGTCTGAAGCTTAGCTTGTTGAACCTTTCCATCACCTTTGTAAATAGTCTCAATTTTTACCCAAGTTTCATGAGAATATTTACATTACATAACTTTAACAAATTTTCATTCACATAAACCACATAAAATAACATTTAAAGATCTACCATTATTTTCACTTGCCTTATTTTTAGAGTAGTTACAAGTGTCTATGGCTCTTCATATTCCTCCACCACTACTTGCCAAATTTTTGAATCCAAGGGCCATCAAATAAGTCTTCATGCTTATGCTCCAAAAAACATAATTTGTCCCATCAAACAAAGGTGCCTTATTTTTTGAAAAACCTTCATGTAATCTAGCCATCTTTCTTTCCCAATCTACCTTCAAGCTATAAAACTTTTTCAAAAGGAACCTGCTCTAATGCCAATTATTAAGCACAAAATATACTAAGAGGGGGGTGAATCAGTATATTATATATCCTTTAATTAATCTTATTTCTTTTCTTTAACCACTTAATCACACGTTCAATATATGAAATAAAACTTGAAAAATAATATGCACCACATGAGAGAGAGAGAGAGCCTATTTTTACATGGAAAATTAAAGTGGGAAAAACCATGGAGAACAATCTCAAGTATGTGAATGAACACCAACCTATAGGAGAACCAACCCCTTTTCTAAGCACCAACATAGAAACTATTTGTGAGAACCAACCAACATGAGCACCAACCCATATTTTTATAAAACACAAATATATTTCAATGTTACTCAAAAAATGATATAAATCTACAATATCTCCTAGTTTTCTCTCTTCAAAAACAAAAACAAACCATTCACACTCTTACATATTACAAATGGCTTCTCAATCCCTTATTTATAGATTTCCAAAAGACCTTTGGCATTCACCCTTTGTGACCCTTCAATCCTCATGGAAAATGGCACAAAACTTGTATGACTCTTCATATCCTTTCATTTGAAAAGTCATATGGTGACCCTTCATAAGCAAATGCATCCTTTCCTCTTTTGTCTTTATCTTGGTGACTTTTCATATTCCTCAAACTATCCCTTCATGTAAAAATACACCATACCCTTTTTTATCTTCACATGGTGACTCTTCAAATTCCTCAAGATGAATATTCAGGAGGAAATACGTCTCATTCCTCTTTTGTCTTTTACCCCATGACTCTTTGACTTCTCCATGGGCCCTCTTTTGACTTATATGCAACCAATAATATATTCATTAATGTTAAATAAATATTAACACATATTAGCCAAGATATGAATATTAAAAACACCATTAAATGTAATGGGGCCTTTATCACCAATAATGCTAGACCTTTGACATCAATGACAATATTTCCAACAATGCTTATGCAAATTAGCTAGTTTGTGAGATTGTGTGAGCAAGGATTATCTTATACTATAGCAAAGTTTAGTTTCAAGCTTGTTAAGTCTCATTTAATTTGGTGCATCACCCTTTTATCTCTCATAGTTACCATATACGCTCTCTTTATCCTTTTTCCAAGAAGAAGTAATAGTTTAAGAAATATACCAAGATGAAGATATCCTTCTCTAGAGGTTAAACCTCACTATAAGATACCCATAACCTGAGGTTGTTCTAATAGTTTGGATGGGAGTGGGGGAGATTAAAGAACTCTCCCATAAGGATATAATTCTATACCATAATACTTTTTAGCATGCTTCATAGGACCAATTTAAAAGAATATTGGTCAAGTGTGATGCTACATTGATCAATTTACAGTCATAATATCTTTCATCTTTTAGTATCGGGTGACTTTGAAGAATACTCAACATTCTGGTAGTAGATAATTAGTTGTCTTTCATACCAAAGGTGACTACAAGATTAGCTTCTATAGGTATTCCTTTTGAATTTATTGACTCCTAAGAAAATAAGAATTTCCAAGAGCTTAAGAACATGTTTAATCCATTAGAAATAAATTGGTGAATGTGAAGAGGCAACATGTTCAATTTAATAGATCATATCAAGCTCTATATCACCCTTAGTAGCAATCTTATTAATAAAATAAGCCACCCTACAAAGGAAATTTCTAAGGACAAGGCTAAGGATAGCGACAATCGAACAATGATCAATAAAAGAATTTTAATCAGAATGTTGCATGTACCTCTAATAATTTGGTCCCTAATCAAAACAACATTTATAAAGAAAGTGTGGGTAATATGACTTGGAATCAATCTTTTAGTCAATCCATTATCCCAAACACTGAGTTCAATTAGGATTTCAGGGAGTAATGGCATAAGGGTACTATCTATGGATACAATCAAGCCCTTATGGCTCAAAAAATAGAAATACCTATGATGACAAAACTAGAAGAGCCTCAATAATTTCAAGGGACTAATGAAGGACTAGGCTAGTTGGATGATACAATGGTAAATAATGAGCAAGAAGAGTGTTATGAACTCAATCAATAGGCTAATTCTAGCTAAGGATATATTTTAGTGTCAGTTAATACTAGGTTAAAGAGAAATAACTTGAATGGTACTTGTTGACACTTAGATTCACACTCTTGAGGAGATTTTCAACTCTCCTCATCCAAGTTACATAATGGAAACATCTCTCTTGTTATGGGTGACAATTTCATTGAGATGAATCTCTAGATAAGGGGTAATCTCCACTTAAGAAAGCTCACTCTCTAACTTATCAATTATGTATGAAAAGGGTTAAGGAAAATAACTAAGAAACCAAATGGTGATGCACCAATGTATAATATCCTCCCAATTGACTGAAACTACAACTTAAAAACAAACAAAGTGTCTATCACACAAAACTCACAACTCAGGATTTGTTGTTACATCAATGTTTCATATACTAGATTCAATAAGGTATACAATTATTAGGAAGGGAATGAATGATTAAAAAGAGATATACAATCATGGACCACTTATAGGACATCTTTAAACATAAAAAAGAATACTAGCAAAGACTTGCAACAATCTCCTTTTTGCAAATGGTAGACCATCAAGAGTACAAGCTAGAAAAGACATTTTTTAACTAGACTAGACCAACAAAATTCAATTCATTACTCAATATTATAGCATATGATTGGAAACAAAAATTGTATATTTCTTCAAGAGTTATTTGAGTACAAATTTGGCTAGGGTTTTGTAAATAATCAATAGAGGCTACTAAAACAAGCCAAAATAATGCATATATATATATATATATATATATATATATATATGAGTGGAAACAAAACTTGTATATTTCTTCAAGAGTTATTTGAGTACAATTTTGGCTAGAGTTTTGCAAATAACCAATAGAGGCTACTAAAACAAGCCAAAATAATGCATACATACATATATATATATATATATATATATATATATAACTTTTGAGAGAGAGGTCAAGCCAATAAAGTTTAAGAGTCACTTGGACATGTGTTTGTATGTGAGAGTTAGTTAAACATTACATGTGAAAGAGGAGTGAGGCAGGTCATTCCATGTCAAGAGGTCTACTTATCCAAAATAAGTCATGAAAATGGTGAAAAGTGGTATAAAACCTTCAAAATTGGCATGGGAAATTGACTCCATCAAACACCATCCATGAATGTTTGAAACAGGGAGCTCTTAAGAGATGGACAACCTAGCTTTTGTCTGATAAATAAGCACAAAGGTTTAAATTTGCTAACACTCACCCATATAAATGAAATTTTCCTCTTAAATCAATTTCATAATCTACCTCTACAATAATATCTTTATTGTGTCCTTTCACTACCATGACAACCCCTAGAGCTTTCCTTTTTATGGATTTTAATGGTCAAAATCTTTTAGACCTCCAACAGTATGATCCTATTTTAGCGGCATCTCTTAAAAGTGTTCTTTACTTCATGGGGAGCCAATCTACAACCCCTTCTAAGCACCTTAGAGATATATCAATTTTTTTCAATATTCATGATATTACTAAAGAAAATGTGCCCATCAAATTATTGGCTATCTCTTTCAAGGGTAAATACTTGGACTGATATAAAAACCTTACTGATAATTCCATCACATCATGGGATCAATTAGGTGATGCATTGTGTAAATGGTTTGAAGACAAAAATGACCACTTGTAACTTATAGAACAATTAACCATAATCAAAAGTGGGTCCCTCATGAGGTTATGCAAGACTTCAATACCAAATTTTAGAAGACATGGGATAGGATCCCAATCTCTATTAGGCTTACTTCTAACTATGCTTTCCTTTACTTTTTGAAAGCTCTAAATAGTGATATTACAGTAGTGATCTAGTTTATGGGGGAAATACATTATTAGGTGCTTATAAGGTGGAAAGTATAATAGATAATTATCTAGTACAAGCTAGAAAGCTTACACCTAGAACACCAATACCTTTGTATTCTAAGATTCAACCAGCTCACATCATCATTCATCCCCTTGTTGTCATTCCTCCTATGCCAACACATGATGCCATACCTACATCAAAGTAGGAAAAGTCTTTAACTAGTCAATCTACTGACTCCTAAGAAAATAAGAATTTCCAAGAGCTTAAGAACATGTTTTAATCCATTAGAAATAAATTGGTGAATGTGAAGAGGCAACATGTTCAATTTAATAGATCATATCAAGCTCTATATCACCCTTAGCATCAATCTTATTAATAAAATAATCCACCCTACAAAGGAAATTTCTAAGGACAAGGCTAAGGATAGGGACAATTGAACAATGATCAATAAAAGAATTTTAATCGGAATGTTGCATGTACCTCTAATAATTTGGTCCCTAATCAAAACAAAATTTAAAAAGAAAGTGTGGGTAATATGACTTGGAATCAATCTTTCAGTCAATCCATTATCCCAAACACTGAGTTTAATTAGGATTTTAGTGAGTAATGGCATAAGGGTACTATCTATGGATACAATCAAGCCCTTATGGCTCAAAAAATAGAAATACCTATGATGACAAAACTAGAAGACCCTCCATAAGGTCAAGGGACTAATGAAGGACTAGGCTAGTTGGATGATACAATGGTAAATAATGAGCAAGAAGAGTGTTATGAACTCAATCAATAGGCTAATTATAGCTAAGCATACATTTTAGTGTCAGTTAATACTAGGTTAAAGAGAAAGAACTTGAATGGTACTTGTTGACACATAGATTCACAATCTTGAGGAGATTTTCAACTCTCCTCATCCAAGTTTCACAATGAAAACATCTCTCTTGTTATGGGTGACAATTTCATTGAGATGAATCTCTAGATAAGGGGTAATCTCCACTTAAGAAAGCTCACTCTCTAACTTATCAATTATGTATGAAAAGGGTTAAGGAAAATAACTAAGAAACCAAATGGTGATACACCAATGTATAATATCCTCCCAATTGACTGAAACTACAACTTAAAAACAAACAAAGTGTCTATCACACAAAACTCACAACTCAGGATTTGTTGTTACATCAATGTTTCATATACTAGATTCAATAAGGCATACAATTATTAGGAAGGGAATGAATGATTAAAAAGAGAGATACAATCATGGACCACTTATAGGATATCTTTAAACTTAAAAAAGAATACTAGCAAAGACTTGCAACAATCTCCTTTTTGCAAATGGTAGACCATCGAGAGTACAAGCTAGAAAAGACATTTTTTCACTAGACTAGACCAACAAAATTCAATTCATTACTCAATATTATAGCATATGAGTGGAAACAAAACTTGTATATTTCTTCAAGAGTTATTTGAGTACAAATTTGGCTAGGGTTTTGCAAATAACCAAAAGAGGCTACTAAAACAAGCCAAAATAATGCATATATATATATATATATATATATATATATATATATATATATATATGAGTGGAAACAAAACTTGTATATTTCTTCAAGAGTTATTTTAGTACAAATTTGGCTAGAGTTTTGCAAATAACCAATAGAGGCTACTAAAACAAGCCAAAATAATGCATATATATATATATATATATATATATATATAAATTTTGAGAGAGAGGTTAAGCCAATAAAGTTTAAGAGTCACTTGGACATGTGTCTGTATGTGAGAGTTAGTTAAACATCACATGTGAAAGAGGAGTGAGGCAGGTCATGCCATGTCAAGAGGTCTACTTATCCAAAATAAGTCATGAAAATGGTGAAAAGTGGCATAAAACCTTCAGAATTGGCATGGGAAATTGACTCCATCAAACACCATCCATGAATGTTTGAAACTAAAAATATTAGAGTCAACAAATAGCATTTCTCAATGGAAAATGAACTCATGGAGATAATTATAAAATGCTCCTTCTAACTTCTAGTCTTCCTTTAGACACCTGCATTTATTGATTTTTTGGAACTTCTTTAATTTAGTCAGCTACTAATAATGACTTAAACCATAAACCTATCCATTCTTTACTTTTTTTTTCTTTACTAGATGCTCAAAATCCTACCATTTGTTACTTCTACATTTACCCTCAACTTTTCACCAAGACTTTTGACACCAACAGCTAGTTCCCATAATTTGAAGTTAACATTTGAGGGCCATCACTCTTTAGGTATTTATTTAAGACATTTTTTTCCCTCAAAATTCTATTTCCTTCAAATAATCTTTCTAAAATAATTCAGTCCTCAGTTTCCCATGATCACTTTGTTTTGACACTTTTTTCCTTTGGAATTTTTTTTCATCTCAACACTTTTCTTGAAAGAATTCATTCAAGATTTTTCTTGGAAATTCTTGTGGATAATTTTGTTGAACAATATTTTGAACCTTTTGTTTCCTTTGTATCAGAAAAAATTCTTGAAATAAGTGGGCTTTGACCTCTTTTCAATATGGATGAGTTTTTCAAAAGAATTCCTTGGACAATCTTTCCAAAATAATTATTTCATATTTTCTATTTGGCCCTCTAGACTTTTATAATTTTTCTCTTCGATTGAAAGAAGTTGTCCTTCGACAATCTATAAATGACCCTTCAACACTTGGAAATGTCCCTTTATAAAGTTGAAGATGACTTTCAAAACTTTTGTTTGGTCCACCTTCATGTGAAAATACCATTTGGATTTTTTGTAAAGTACCTTTCAATTTTATGAAAATATCCCTTTGAAAAAGTTGAAGTGACCCCTTCAGAAAAGTTGAAAATGACCTTTTCGAAAAGAGGGAGGTGCACTTCAAAAAATTTGAAGTTCCATTCAAAAAATTTTAAGATGACCTTTTTAGCTTGAAAAGATATCTTTTAGGGAAATTTATTTGGATAAAATGTCTGAGACAATTCTTGACTCTTGAACAAAAATATTGAACACAAAACCTCAGAAGGAAATAAAACCTAGCTAAAAGACCAAAACAAAGTATCTAAATGAAATAAAACTTGGTATTTTTGTTATGGCTCAATGAGAAATACTCTTTTTGAATAAAATTTCTGAATACTATACTTGGCCAAATTTCAAAGATGCAAACTTGGGAGAGAACTTTGAGTAGCATTCTTAGTGATTCTTAGGTATGTCATGCCTACTATGCCTAAGACAATTTGCTAAATCCTTCCATTGGGAATAGATTCACACATATAGGCACCCAAAATGACTTGAATATACCTTTGTCTCAATGAACACATGTTTGTTGATCCACGTACACAAAGGCAAAGACAAACACCAAACAAAAGGAAGGAAACACACCTGTGTTATAGAACACTTAGGGAACACAACAAAAAACCAAATTAGACATGCATTTGTTCAATTAGAACACTTAGGGAACACAAAAACTAAAACAAAACTATACTAAACACACATACCTATGCTACTATTTACAAAATAGACTAGTAAGGACTGATATTAGAACTTCATATATACCCCATTCATAGGGATAGGCAATTCTTATCCATTCATCTTGGTAAGTTGAAAGGAGTGTTTTTTCTTGCACTTTATAATGATTTAAGGGCCACTCCACAAAGCATAAATTTTTTTATGTCTACCCATTTTTTCTTTATCCTCATCCCATTTTACAACCAAGTCACCTTCTTTGAACACTGTTGTACTTACTCTTTTGTCAAAGGACTTCTTCATGAGTACTTGGTATTGTTCCATGGTTTTATGTGCATTGTCCCTTACTTATTGTATTTTCATTATTTATATCAATCTAACTTCCATTGGATTATTTTCAATTAGATCCATCTAATGTTAAATTCTTAGAACAGGGAGCTCTTAAGAGATGGACAACCTAGCTTTTGTCTAATAAATAAGCACAAAGGGAGAGTTACCAATTATCTCTTAGGGGTAATCCTATCAGCCCATAAGGCTATCTTCAACTTGGTATGCCATGCTCTTTTATTATTCTCAAATGTCCTCTTGATGATCATGATGAGATTATTATTAGTAGACTCCATCAATATATTACCTTGATGGTAATAGTTAGATGAGGTATTTAAGTAAACTTCATTCCTATTTGCCCACTCAAAAATTTTAGCAAGCATGAAAGTAAGTATATTATTATAAATGATAGTATAGGGAACCCCAAATTTTGTTGTGATACTCTCATAAAACTCCATGATTGCATTTTCATTTGCCTCCTTGAATGAAAAAACATCTACCCACCTTGTGAAGTAGTCAGTAACAGTCAATATCCATTTGTTTCCTGCACTTGATGGAAGGTTGATCACAAAAATGAAATCAAGGCCCCATTACATGAAAAATTGGTCTACTTGGAAATGATTCAATGAAATTTCTGTAAGTTTTTGTTTGCCTACAAACAAGGCACATTGAAGACACATCCTAACCTAAGAGTAGCAATCCTTGAAAAGGCTAGGCCAATAATACCTATCCCTCATTATCTTTGTAGTTGTTGTTTTTAGGGAGAAATAACCTCCATCTACACCATTGTGAAAATTTTCTATGAAGATGCCAAATTTATAATTGTCAACACACCTTAGTAACACACCATTCACATACTTTCAAAATAAAATACCATCTATAAGACAATAAGGAATAGTTTGTAATCTAAAATACCTTATTTTTGACTTGTTCAAACTATTAGGACAATCACCATTCTGGATGAAAGAAATGATGTATTGTGTCTAAATTTGAATTGGTATGTGACCATATAGTTGGGGATGAGCTTGATTGACCAAGACTTCTTCCCTTGGCCCTTGAAGATTCGAAGCTAGATGTTCACACAACCCCTTTCCTCTTACAAAGTTTGTTACCTTGATATCAACATCATACTCCATTACCTTTGTGATCCACCCAACTATCTTCTCATTGAGGTATTTGCTTAGGAGGAAATATTTGGTGCTAGGATGAGAGACCATGACATGTATACTGTTATTTGAAACCATGTGCCTAAATTTTTTCAAAACTCTTATCATAGTTAGAGCTTGCTTCTCAATAAATGTGTACTTGACCTCATAATCTTCCAATACTTGACTAAATAATGCAATGGGTTGTTAAATTTCCTCATCATTCTTTTGAATAGCATATATGAAATTATTTCAAGGTTAGATAAAGTATAAATTATCAAATCATTAGAAATGTTTGGGTTTAATAGATTAGGAGATTGGACAATTACTTGTTTTACTGCCTCAAAATTATTCTTATCTTCCTTTGTCTAAGCAAAAGCTTGGTTCTTCTTGAGCATGGTTATGATAGGCTTCATAAAAGCATCAAATATTGGAATAAAACTTCTTAAAAAGTTTATTTTTCCTAAGAAACTTTATAAACCTTTCTTATACAGAGACAAAGACAAGTCTAGAATGGCTTCAATCCTTTTAGGATCAATAAGCAATCCTTCTTTTGACACAATGTGACCCAATAACTTACCTTCATGAATTAAAAAGATAAATTTTTTTGGATTAAGAGAAACTCCAAACTCTCTACATTTCTCAAATAATTTCTTTAGATGTTTCATGTTGTCATTATCATCCTTTTAAAAAATAGTTATATAATCAAGGTATACAAGAAAAAAATCATTGATCAAACCTTTAAATTATATTTCCATTTCTATTTGGAACATAGCACCATAATTAGATACCAAAATACATATTTAGATATTAAAATTTTCCCTATTTTGTCATTAATGTTGTATTGAATTAATCCTTCTCATTCACCAATGTTTGGTTATAACCTGAATAGCCATCAAGTAGTTAAATGCATTGAGAACCTAAAACCACTTACAAAATCTGCTCCATGGAAGGTAGTTGCTAATGGTCTTTGAGTGGAACTCTATTTATTTACTTAAATTCCACACAAAGTCTATTATCTCCACTATTCTTTTAAATAGGTACAAGGTTAGCTACCCAGGTTGAGTGTTTGATAGGAAAAATAGTCCTAAACTTAATCAATTTGGTGAGCTCTTTTTTCATAGTTCCTCTATCTTGGGATTGATAGGCCTTTGATTTTGCCTAAATAGTTTAGCTATAGGTTATAAATCAATGGTGTGATGAGATAGACATGGATAAAACCCTTTTAAATCCTTGTATTCCCAAGCAAATATATCATGAAATTCTTTACACAATTCAATGAAGGCTTGCCTTTCAGATAGAGAACATATCTTACTAATTTTTAGAAGTTTTTCCTTAAATATCAAGATTATTTCATAGTTATCTTCCTTTGTAGACATACTTACCCTTTCCTTCCTTATTTGATAATCTTCATTGAACACACTTTGCAAAGTATCTAGTCCCTTTGGTATCTTGTTTGTCTTCAACTAAATAACTTGTTCTTTATATTTATTGTGAAGTTTCTTTTAGTTATTTGAAGAAAATTATACTTCATTTTGTATGAATTATACAATGTGTTTATCAGTCTCAAACACTTTCTAAGACACTTCATTATCTAGAATAGGAGTTCTCATAATGACCTTAATGTGAGGTTGGTCGTTCTCTCTTTAATTACATTAGCAACTATATCAAAGTGTGCTCCTATCAAAACCAACCTATCAATATGTTTATTTGAGTCTCTTGGTATAGGTTGGATATTGAAAACATCAAATTCCTCAATTATATCCTACACACTATGCTTGTAAGACTTAAACAAGGGGTTCTTGGTTGTAGCTTGGTTTCTCACTTGATGTATAATCAATTCACTATCTCCATATACCTTAAAATTCTTGATTCCCTTTCTCTTTTCCCATTAGAGGCCATGAACCAAGCCTTCATATTCTTCCACATTGCAAGTACAACTAAAATGGAATCTATATTAAGAGTAATATTGGTTCTTTGAGGGAGAAACAAACATGACACTAGATCCTACCCCTACCTCACTTCTAGATCCATCAAAAAACATTTCCCATATCCCTTCAAGTTCATGATCCTCATTAGTGAGTTATAGTATAGGAATGTTCTTCTCATGCATACAATATACCCATAATTTAGTTTCTTCTAAATGTATAAGGGTCATGCTCATAAGTTTTAGTACCATACATATTAAGAAAAAGGTCAAAAATAACTTCAAGGGGAAAGAACATTTGACCACCAATGGCATCTTCTTCTCTCTCACTAATTGTATAATTTTTATTTGAATTTGTCTCCACATATGGTTCAATGTGAAACCTTGCCAATGGTTATGTTCTTGTAGTTAATTTAGCTCAATATTTTGTTTCAAAATATAAGATAAATTAGCTACAAGGTATCCTCCAATATTATCCATGAAGTCTCTTGGCAAGAAAATAACAAAATGATATGGAAGATCAACTACCATAATGTATTGTAGGATGGGGAAAATTAGACAATCATGCAAGAAAAATTTGAAACCTTTAACCAAACCCAACATCCTGGCTAGAGTTCCATCAAGCTATATAACACCCTTATTATGAGGAAAATACTTCAATCCCAACTTGTTATAAGCCACCTTAGGCATAACCATGGTATTAGCTCCACTATCCACAATGCAACTGTGAACCAATTTGTCTCCCATAATGAGTGTGTGGTATAAATGTGGAGGCTTTTAAGATTTTTTGGATGGTTCTAGGGAATAATTAGGTGTGTTGGTAAGGGATAAACCATTATTTCTTGGAACTTGAGGGGCTATATGAGTGTTTGAGATTTCTTCTTATAGAAGCTCCTTTTGGCCAGGCATATGCAATGCTTCCCAAAGGGAAATGCTTATCTTGGTATTATTAAAAGAATCAATAATGTTGAGAGAGGAAGTATTCACCTTGTATTTCATTCATGAATGCAATGAGGGAGTTTGAAATTTTTGTATTAGAGGTTTTGTAGCCTTGCTCACATTCTAACTTTGAGGAGTAGTGTGACTAGTAGGATCTATTTCATTGGTACTTGCACTTTGTGACTTTAGAGAGGCACTATTTGGAGTCACTTATGCTACTATATTATCTCCTAAGCCCTCTTTTTAGCCCTTATGTTGGCTAAAACTGATGTATTTTGATTAAACATATAATTATCTTCTACTGGAAGTTCATAAAACTAGTATCTTAGTTGTTATCTTCTCCTTAAACATCCCTTTGCATGAGATTCACTTCTTCTAATGTAACATAAGGAGTAGCTAATTATTGAGATACCAAATATCGATTACCTTCTCCACCATTATGCATAAATTAACCTTCATATTACCCCCAATGATCCAAATTGTCCTCTCCTTGAACTAGATTGGTGTGGACTAGAACAATAGCCTTTGTGGATGGAGTGGAATTAGGATTATAGGCATTGGGATACCTATTGAAACATTATTGAAATTTTCCTTTTCCTTGGTTAGTGTATTGGGTTGGAGGTATATATATTTGTTGAGGATAGTATTTAGGATTGAGTGGAGCACTTGCATACATTTGTGCTTGCTTGAGCTAGGCTTGCAAAGATCAAATCATCTCATCCTTATCTATAGCACCATCCACCTTCTTAGGAGTGGTTTTAGGTTTGAGATTGGTAGTAGGAACTTGTGTTATTCCTATGGATTCAACTAAATTATGATAAAAAATGGAATTGAGGCTCTTATAGGCAATTTCCTAGCTTTTATCAAACTATTATTAGCTTTAATGGCTATCTCATATGCATCAGGTAAAGTAAATCCTCCCATTGATTGAAACATTACTGCCACATCAGTGCCAATATCCTTGAGATAGGTGGGTAATATAAATCTTAGAAGAGGCCTCATAATAGGATGAAACTTATGCAATGTCCTTTGAAACCTTTCATTTAAATCTCCCATGGACTCATTAAGACCTCTCTTTATCACATTTAACTAGTGAATTAGTGAGGTATGGTCACTCTTATTCTCAAACCTATTCACCAAAAACTCTTCAAATCCATCCCAATTAGTAATTCAACCACATTCTAAAGTTATATACCAATCAAGTGCCTCACCCTTTAGAGACATGGTAAGTAATCTAATAGCTATGCTAGTCTAGGTGATATTGTGGAAGTTACAAAAGTTTGAATTGTCCCTAATGTTTTCAGATGGGGTAATAAGCCCTTCTCCATTAAAATTTGGGAGGGTTTTTGTAGCATTTAGATGAATAAGATCATTTATAGGAATTTTAATTTGATTTTGTGTGTTGAAGGTTGAGAAAGGATGTCTTTTAACCATCTCTTCTTCCTCTTATTGATCCCCTTGATCTTTTATTTCCTCAACTATAATCAATAAGTCAAAGAGCCTCCTACTATTACTCCATTAATATCAAATCCAAGTGAACCTACTTCATCTCCAAAGGTTCCAATATCTCCAGAGAATCATAACTAAGGGAATTCCTTCGTACCCCAAAACTCACAAGTTCAAAGTATGGTTGTGGCTCCCAAAGAATAATAAAAATTTGGTGGTTTGACCATCAATATTGTTGAACAACTAAAAAATTTCAATGTGAGAATTCCAATGAGGGACATGCTTTCTATGCATAGTCAGGTGGATATCTTTCAAAAGGGTTTGTCAAAGATCAATGTTTCTGAGAAGCCACCAAACAAGGAAAATGTAGTTCTCACCAATATAACCAAAGGGATTAATAAGGGATAATCCAATAAGGTGGTCAATCCTCCTCTCTTCTACATTTTTATAATCATTGGTGACTCTTTGGTACATAACTACATGGTAGACAATGGAGCAATTACTTTAGTGATGCCAAAGTCAATAGCATATCAACTTGGTTTGAAGTATGAACCTTAATCTAAGGGAGTTTTATAACTTGATGGATCTTTAGCCAAACCAGCTGGCATCATTAAAGATATAAACTTGACATTTCATTTTCTCCTAGTGTTTCATTGTCTTAGGATGTTTTTATTCTAAATGTGCCTCCTCATTTTTCTCTATGCTTATCTAGAGACTTCACATAAAAAATTGGGGGTTATCTAGAAACATATTGGTCCTACATGGCTTTGAAGACAAGTTATGGGACCAAGGTATCCATCAAATGTAATCCTATTGTACAATTTCACATTGAGCCTTATGGTATATATATCTCAAACATAAATTATGCCATCTTATATGAAGATGACCACCTAGTTGGTTAAGAACTAAAAACTCATTCTAAGGAGATACGTAATATGTTCTTAGATGATTTATGGTGTGAAAATCAGCTAATAAACCCTTTGAAAGTTTGAATAAAGAGATATGGGATTGTACTACTTGCATGAGGATAATGAGTCTATGCCATCCCTAACTAGGCCATAATAAAATACTAGTGTTTTGTGGAAATTTTTATTTGATGTCTCAAGGAGTAAATATGAGGTACGTGTAGGTGCAAAGCTAATATCTCCCTCCAATGATAAGTAGTTTTCTTCTTATAGGTTCTAATTCAATTTATCTTACAATACAACTAAGTATGAGAATATTATCCATGGCCTTCATTGGGATAATAGGAGGGGTATCAAGAAATTATAAGTATATGGGGATAGTGAGCTGATAGTGCATCAAGTTAGAGACCAAAACATCACAAAGAATCCCTTTATGAAATCCTACAAACATAGAGTGTGGGATATACTTGATAAGTTTGAGGCATTCAACATCCAAGTCGTGAAAAAGAACCAAAATTAATATGTTGATAGGTTGGTAGCTGTGGGACCTCAGTTTGACATCCTAAATGAGTTAAATAAGTCCAAAGTATAGCCACATGTCAAAGTGGTAGTAAAACCATCAATGCTAGATATTGAATCTCATTAGTAGGTCTTCAATAGTAATAATTAGATTGATTATTTCTTGTAGCAGGAGGTAGAGATTTACTCAATGAATCAAGGTAAATTTCAACATCACTATAAATAAAATTGTTTTGATAAGATTTAACAAACTTCCTAAAGGGCTAGTCAATCTAGAAGGTTTTTTCCATGAAGGAGACCATATGAGGAAAGCCAAGGTAGTGATGTCAACTGATAAGGAAAATTATGAAAGAGTCCCTATCCTCGAAGACAAGCTTCTCAATTTTGGAAAGGTAAGAACTAAGGTAGAAAGGCATGCTTTCATTGAACTTTGTAAATAATATTTAGACATCTTTGCTTGGTAATGCAGTGATCTGAGTGGCTTTGATCCCAAGTTAACCCAACACACTATAGAATTGGAAGATAATTATAATATTTTTACGTATAAGTAGAGGCATATCAATTCCAAAATTAAAGAGCTAATGAGTAAAGAATTAAATAAATTTATTGAATCTAATATCATCTTTCCCATCTAGCACTCCTCAGAGGTAGCCAACCTAGTACCTATGATGATGAAGAATGGGGAGATACAGTTGTGTGTTGACATTAGATAATTTTATAGGGTCTCTTTGAAAGATAACTACACCTTACCATCCATGGAAAAACTACCTCAAATGGTTATTGGTTTAGAATACTTCTCTCTTTTGGATGGATACCTGGGATACAACTAGGTGTTGGTAAGAGAAGAAAACCAATACAAGACTACTTTCACCACAAAGTGGGGCATATATGCTTATCAAAAGATGTGTTTTGGATTATAAAATTCTAGGGTAATTTTCAAAGAGACATGGACATGGATTTCCAAGGCTTACTAAATCAAATGGTGTTATTATACTTGGATGACACAATAGTTTTCTCCAAAAAAGCTAGCAAACACTTAGATCACCTAAGGTTGATATTTTAAGTATGTAGATAATATGGGATCTCATTTAATCCTAGTAAATGTGTGTTTTCTATTCATGAGGGTAAACTATTGGGACATATTGTCTCCAAATAGGGATTATCTATTAAACCTGATAGAATAAGTGCCATCTTAGCATTATCCTTACCCAAGCATAAGAAGGGACTCTATAGATTCCTTGGGAAAATAAAGTTTGTGAGAAGCTTTATACCTAGTCTTTCCAACTTGGTCAAGCCCATCACTACTATGTTGAAGAAGAACCAAGTATTCACTTGGTTTAATGAAGGTAAAACAACATTTAAGGCTATTAATCAAGCCATTTCCAAAGCACCCATACTCATGAATCTTGATTTCTCAAGGGATTTCATATTATATACCTTTGCCAATATTTACAATATATCATCTATGCTATTGTAAAATAATGGTAAAGGACTTGAGCAGCTAAATGAATTTATTAGTTAAGGAATTAAAGGATATGAAGGTATACATTTATGGAAAATCAAGTCCTTACAGTGATAAGAAACCTTAAAAATTTTAGACCAATGCTCTCTAATAGAAGGATTTATCTTATGGTGTCTCATCTTGGAGTGAGAGACTTCCTTATTAACAAATATTTGAATGAGAAGAGGGCTAGTTAGATTACCAAGGTCATGGAGTATGATGTGGAGATCAAGGTCACTAAGCTAGTGAGAGGCAAAGGCTTATGTGAGCATATGGTTGATGACCTTCAGGAAGATAAAGAAGTTGTCTTGGTGACATAAGATAACTCACAAATAGATGTACCTACACCTCACATTGACTAACTCTAGGATATGACACATTTATTAATAATATGTGAGTTCCTAAAGGGTATGGGAATATGAAATAGATGATATTTTATACTTTAGTCCATACCTTATGCATTGGTTGATGGGGTTTTATTCAAAAAAGACCTCAATGGAGTGATTCTATAGTGTATTGATGATGATAAAGTGACCAAGATCTTGGAGTAATTCTATGATGGGCCTACAAGAGACCATTTTTCTCTAAGGACTACAATAGTAAAAGTGATGAGAAGTGGTTATTACTATCCCAACCTCTTCAAGGATTCCTATGCATGGGTGAGAAAATGTCAAAATTGTGCTCTCTTTAGACGAAAGAAATATTGGCAGCCCTTCCTCTAAACCTAATCTAGGTTGAACAACCCTTTATGCAGTGGGGTTTGGACTTCATAAAAATGATCAATCCACCTTCTAGTGGAAGAAATAAATGGGTAATCATTTCTACTGACTAATTCACCAAGTGAGTGGAAGAAATTGACCTTAAATAAGCTAATTAAATAGTAGTGTTGGGCTTTTATGATAATATATTAATGAAGTTTGGTGTACCAACACCAATAATTTCAGATAATGCCTTAGCATTTATTAGCATGAAAACAAGTGAATGGGCATTTCAGCTTGGCATCTACCTTAGTACATCCTCTAATTACCACCCCAAAGGTAATGGACTGGTAGATTAAACAAACAAAAATTGATAAGAATCATCAAGAGGACTATGGAAGAGAATTAGAGAGTGTGATACACAAAGTTGAGGATAGCCTTATGGGATAATGGAGTGACTCTAAAAAATTTAATTGAAACCTCACCATTTGTCCTTATATATGGGTGGGAGGCCAAATTTTTGATATCTCTTAAATTACCTACCTTGTATTTATCCCATTAGCTTGAGTTGATGGAGAGTGAACCTATGAGTGTGAGTATGGAAAATCTCACGAAGCTTGAAGAGACAAGAGACTTGAAAATGAATACATTAGAGTGACATCAAGCTTAAGTCAAGAAATCATTTGACAAGAGACCAATATAAAGGGAATTAAAATAAGGGGATCTAGTCCTCAAGTGGGATTTAAATAAGGCCAAGCTAGACAACCATACCAAGTTTGAAAACTTGTGGCGTGGCCCTTACATGATTCATGGATGAAAATAACATATTTCATTTCAACTTTCCTAGATGGATGGAGAGGTATTACCCATCCTAGTTAATGGGTTTCATTTAAATCCATGTTATTAGAAGATTTTATAGCTATTATATGTGTTATACATATCAGAGTAATTTTTTGTGTTTTCCTCCAAGTGCCTTGTGCACATTCTTTTAGTTGTGTGATCCCCTTCCCTAAGTTCCTTAGGCATAGGGTTGGTTTTTTTCTTGTTTCTCTTGTTTCTTAAAAGGGAGGTTTTCAAAAAGAGATAACCTTGTACTGGTTTCATATAAATTGGGAAGAAAGACTTGTGAGCTTGTATGCCTAATGTATTAGACAAGGCAAATAATATATTTCATAGTAGGCATGAAATTTTAGGAGGTTTCTATAAATGTTAGCCAAAATTGGCCTACATAAATCTTTTTTGCCTAGATATTAATTGAACACAGGGATGGTAAGTGTCAAAATCTCAAAATCCAAGATTAGGGATCATTGACATGTGGGTGATCAATCAAGTTAATAGGTCAAGATAGATATATGACATGAATTCAATTATGTAATCAAATATAAATGGTGAGAATGAGGTCAATAGGTTATTAGATCTTGAGATTGAACATGATGGTGCTAAATGTTAGAATCACAATGAATTAGGAAATCAATAACATACATTTGATCATTCAGATCAAACATCAATGATGTACATTCAACCATGTATATAGATATCAATGGTGAAAATCAAGTTAATAAGTTAATGTGATTAGATTGCATCCAAGGCTACCACATGGAATAAGAGTTTTAACTAGATGGACACTGATAATAGGGTCCATAGAAGGCATGTAGAGTTTCTAAGTGTCATAATATTTGATAAAAATTAAGGATCAATAGCCAACATTGTAATTCAAGGCCAAGAGAATCCTAATGAGATTGGTGTAGAAAATTTGATCAGTTTCCAAGGGTCACAAGATGAGGACACATGTTTAAAGTGATAGCAGTCATATATTTTAAAATTAAATAAGTAACTTCATGGAGAGGACATACCACGTAGGCAAACACATCAGGTCAAAATATTTCACCACCCAAGAATGTAAATGTATAAATTAAAAATCAAAATATGATATGGGATACCAAATAAAATACTAAATTTTTTTATGCCACCATTAAATCTTAGTCCTATGAAAAGGTCTACTTATTTAGGTTATGAACTTTATCTTGGGTTTCAAATTTATTCCTTGGTCATGATCAAGAGACTAAGTAGCCTATGGATCTTCATTGAGATTATGACTAAATGAAAACCAATAAGGTGATTTAATTTCATCTATATTGGATCTATGTTTATGCTATAGACTAAGGGCATAGTTATGACTATGAAAGGAGTGTCAGAAGGGACACCAGATGAATGAGTTTAAGTGACTATCTAATAACATAGAAAAACATATCAAAATGAAGCATGGTGTTATAATCTCATTAAGAAGATGGAGAGTTTAGATATTGAGAAAGGAAATGGAGAATTCAATGAAGTTTCAAAGTCTTTGAAAACTTTTCTCTTTTAGTGGATGATGACATCTACATCCTCAACAAATTCTTGTCTTCTAGTGTGTTTCTAAGCTAATGAGAAGACATGAAGGATATTTAGAGCTGATGAAAATTATTTTTTTAAGGGTTAATTTTAATTGATCCAAATGTGGTTGAGAATTCATGAAGTTTAGTTGCAATTCATTTATTGGATTCTAATTATGTGCTTCTCCTCTCTTTCTTCCCCTTTTATCCTATGTCTCCCATTTTATTCCCCATTTTTTAGAGGAGATTCTCAATTTTGAGAAAGACACTCTCATTTGACAAGGAAAAAACCCTATAAAATTTTGTATGAAAGACCTTTTGAAGAAATAAATATAAGTTTGACGTATTTCTTGCCTTTGAATTATGTGTAGCAAGATTGTGCATGATGACACTGTGAAGAAGTATCCTTTCATGTCCATTATCCTTATTTCTTGCCTATTTTTAGGTGCTTTAAAGTTAGTTTTAGGTATGATTTTGATCTCTTTCTAACATTAATGGATGCTTGGTTTGAATTGTAGAATTCCTTTTTGCTTCATTCATTGCTTAGTGAGCCTTGTTTATGAAATACTAATGTAAATTAGCTAGTTTGAGAGATCATGTGAGCAAGGATTGTTTTATTATACATTAGTGTTTGGTTTCAAGATTGTTGAGTGTCATTTAATTTGATGCATCACATTTTTATCTCTCTTATTTACCCTATACCTTATCTTTATCGATTTTCCAAGTAAAAGTAGTAGTTTGGTGATCAACCAAGAGGATGTTGGCTTTTTATAGAGGTTTAACCTCACTACAAGATACCCATACCATGAGTTTGTTCCAATATTGTGTCTAGGATTGGGGGAGCCTAAATAACTTTACCACAAGAGTGTAATTCTATGCCACAATATTTACCATGGGTAATTCCTAGCCATCAAGCATTGTTGAACTTGAATGTAAATCATCTCAAAAATCATGAATCAACCACTATAGGTGGATTTATAGATATAATTTTGCTTTACAATTTAAAGTACTTGATAAATAAATGAAAAGATGTAAATGTGTAATGTACATGAACCGACATCATGCCCCATTGGATCAATGCTAACTATAAACTATTATCGTGTGCATGAACCAACATCATGACCAACTAAAATTTGAAATAGTCTATATGTGCATAAACCAACATCATTTGAAACTAAATATATCATATAAAATTGAGTACACATGCTTGACACATGATCGCATATCTATTTGAATTTGCATCAATATGAAATATGTCACTCATGGAGTGTATAATGAATTACATATGACCATAAAATATATCTAAAGACTAAAAATAACTATCCTAATATGGTATTTGAATCACATCTAAAATTTGAAATTTGTATACATTACTCAAATTTGCTCATGGAGGTTTTAGTCTCTATGACAATGCCCACTAGCATGCTCTTATTTTTAGGTGAGGGATGGATCCTAAAAGTCACTCATCTTAAAATAGAATTGAATTGTATCATGTCATGTATATAGGTGATATCATGTAAAATCATGTCAACATGTGGAAAGTATGTCATCATAGTAATGCATACATCATTGATGCATTTATGTGTAGACAATACTTATGGATTATGTTAGTGCCCAAAATTGTGTTGGAGAAATTCGGGTCTTTGTATGATGAATTCCTAGTGCTCGAGCTAAGTGAGCTTAAATGTTTTAGTTTCCTACCTTCCCTCATTAGGAGGAGAGGTTGGGACATGTAGTTTGATAAATCATGTCTATAATATTGATTAGATGAGTCTAGTGGGATGCATATCAAATATGAAAAACACCCCAGAAAGGCTCGAGAAAGATTGAAGAGTTGCAGTATGTGGAGTAAGGATCCTATGGCATGAGAATCTACAGTGAACAAATGAGGGTTTAACCAAGTCTTTTTCCAAGCTTAGATCCTTCATGTTTAGGAGAGGAGATATGTCGGTATCCCAAATAAAAGTAATAAGCTACACTTATGTATTTTGGTGATTAAGGTTAGGAGTAGTTTGATGAATCAAATGAAAAAAATGTATTTAACTCAAGGGACCCCTAGGAGTAAGATTCAAGGGATGGAAAGATTTTTCACTTCTCACTTTTTAAGGAAGTTGGTATAAAGGGAAAAATTGGTTGCAACCCTGACTTCATTTTTGATTTGGACATGTGGTAGAGTTCTAGGACAATAAACATTTTAGGCCACTTTGGATAATTTCCCCACGTAACTTTTGGTTCAACACATTGCTTAAAATCCCCAGGGCCCAAATGTCTGATTATATAAAGAATATGTGTGCCACATAGAGGTGATCACGTGTTTGTCAACTTTGGGACCTTTTTGGAGATTACCTCACATGATTTTATTGACATTTTCCAAAGGGTATCTAAAGGCTCGAATGGATGTTTTTTTTTAAAAGAAGGATAATTGAAAGTAGTGTCCTTAGTATCAATGGGGACTTAGAATTTCTTATCATGTAGCACTAGAGGATCATAACAAGTGAAAAGGTGTGAAAGTCTCCAAGAGCACAAAAAGAGTTTTTTAAATCTATGATTCAATCATATTTCACCATGTATTATAAAAGGAAGGTCACTTGGCACATAATATAAGGCTTTACATTTTCCCTCTATTTTTTAAATGACACTTAATTAATTAATGGGGTAGGTGTTGATTAGCCACCTCATCTTGGAAAATTAATGGTAACCATAATTATAAAATTTAAGGGATTATAACTAAGTGTTATTTTTAATTTGAACTCACCCTTTGAATTTAGAGTGAAATATTTGTGCTTCCAAGTGACTAAGTGTGCCAGAGTGAAAAATAAAGCGAATATAGTGAATCAGAGTATGAGTCTCAAAAGGTCTACATTTCCACCTATGCATAGATCACAGTAATACCATTAAGTTTTTGGAAAACTTGTTGTATTATGTTTTTAGAGGCAATTTATATCTCAATTAAGAATTATTTTAGTGAAAATAAGTTTATTTATAAGTTAATACAGTAACAAGTGACGTGAAAAAAGATGGTAGCTTATTCAACATCTAAGGGAAACATCATATTAGTGTTGGACTCAATCAAGGACACTAATGTCATTGATTTGGATTTTTGGACCTAATTTAATGTCTTACAAAACCCCAATCCCTTTTAAGTAGTTTATAATGTTGGCATGAGCTACATTGCACTAGTAGCAACATTCCCCCTAGCTGCTCCATACCCAGAGCTCATCATAGCATATGCTCAAACATATCAAACAAATACCATAACCATCATTGATAATAGGCATTTAGTGATATGATCCTTTACTCTTGAATCCCTTAGAAACATGCTTGACATTATCCCTCAACAAGAAAGTATCACACTCGACATCGAAGAATGCTAGCAATACACTGATAATGATGAGAGAGCCATCTAGGAAGTCATGAACTCATGTTGGTTGGCCAAGAAGAGATAAAAGGTCTCAAGGATGTCAAATAACTTTTAATTGGTAAAATTAAATGATCTACCTTAGTATGTTATAACCATGGTCACTATAATTTAAGGGGTACCTCACTATCGAGAAGTTTGAGACATGGATGTTTTTTATCATACTATATGTGCTATAAGGAAAAAGGAGGATTGACTGGGATACCATCCTCAAAAATAATTTACATGAAAAAAATATGTACCTTCAAGTGTCCATCCTCTCTAAGGATGAATTCAAAGGTAAATTTTATATGTCTTCCTACTTAATATATAGCCTAGTACATAATAGGGTTTTCCAGGGACTTACCAAGAAACCCACAAAGATGAGAATCTATGAGATATATCTTGAGGTGACCCTAGAGGGGTCTAGGAATAGTTTTTACAAGGTGCATAACTAATTTTTCACCCAAATGATGAGTGTATTTTTCACCCTACAAAGCCTAAATAGAATTTACACTTTGGTCAAGCAAGTAATATAAAAATATGGGGCCACATACATTCAATTTCAAACATTCACATACATCAAGGTTATTGGTTACGTGGGGGCACCTCACAACCTCCCAAGATATTTGGGTGAAAAATTGGTGGTCATGGAACTAAGTCATCAAATGGTGCCTCCACATGAGATGATTACCACTAAAAAGATCAACAACCCTTTCAAATTCCCTATAAAAACTGGGCATTGCACATGCCCCTCAGTGGCTAAGGCAAAGGGGTTAGAGTAGTAAATTAACATGTAAACATTTGATAATATGCTACCCTAACATAATTATAACATTAGGTGGTTGGTAAACATGGTGACAAATGTAATATTTCATCGATCTCACTATGAAGACCTTTAGTCTAATTGCAACACTAAGGAAGATGTCTGAAAGTGGTAATATATGAGGCTAATAGTGCAAAAGGTCATAGCTTATAACATCACTAATATCCCCAAGGACATGATAGATGATACGTTGACACTCTCCTTAGTATACAAAAAGGATAGTATTAAATACCAATACATCACTTAGCTATACTTCACTATGTAGGAAGATGACTCCATCCCTCGTTGAGTAACATGGATAATGTGGAGAACCATTAGATGGTTGAAGGAACATGAAATTGACCTTGGGGAATATAACACCCATACCTCCAAGAGTTAAGAAAAGTAAAGGAATTGAATGCCTTTCTCCCTACACATAGTGGTGACCTTATAACCCCATCATCATTTATAATAGGTAAGGGGAAAAGAAGGCTCAGACACACTCACTTCACCAAACTAGTGGATGGTGAGAAGATGAACATAGCATAATTTAAGTTTGGGTTTTATTTCTCAAAAATAATGAGCTTAGATAAGACTTGGGATAAAATTGTATTAGGGTAGGTCACACTAGCTAGTGCCACTCCCATATCTTTTTTAGGGAGGGAATCTTTGGTGGTGCCGACCATCTCAATAGCCCCCTATGGCTAATCAAGCACCAATCCCAACTATCCTACCTACATAGTAGGCTATAGTCAATCCTTCTCCAAAAATATATTTAATAGGGGAGGCAAGGAACAAGAGGAGCCACCAAAGTAAAAGAGAGCTAATAAGTCCCTCTAACCTTTAATCAAATCTCTAACCAAAGTAGAGGATAGTTGTTTTTAAATACCTGATCACCAAAGATTTCACACTAAAGAGAAGAAAAGATCAAGATTCTTACATGTAGAGGATAAAGTATATGATTGAGGGGGAGGAATTAGATGAAGGAAGGTTGATAGCAAAATTAATGAAAAAAAAACACACCTTCACTCCCTCTAAGGTAAGAACTAGGAAAAGAACCTATAAAGAAAGGTATGATACCCCACCAAGGATCTTGATGAAGGGAACATCTATAGAGGGTGAACTTAAAATATAATAAGGTGAAGGTGATGAGTAAGGAGTCAAGGCTCTAGATGATCCTTTATCTTTTGATGATGTTGTGGAGGTTAGAGCTAAGGTGGCTACTAAAGTATAGGCCCCTATTGAAAAATAACCCCACTCCCCATAGATAGAGGCATTTATCTAGAATGTTATTTTTCAGTCATGTGGGTAGGACAAAGCTAGTGAATTTGAAGATACCCCAAAGCTAGATAAAATGGATTAGGGTGAACCTGGTGATGACATTCAGTCCCCCACCAATAGTGTAAAAGTGGGATAGAAGAAAAAGGATAAAGGAGGAGATGAGGGATCAATTTTGTAAATGGGTACCACCACAACTTCAGAGGTCAATAAAGGTGATGAGGAGGGTGCCCCTAAGGATTCTACTTTAATTTAAGTCCCTTAAGGGGTCCTCCACACCATCAAAGTACATGACCCATCGAAAAATAAAGGTTTTGAGGCCATGATTGGTGAAGAGTCACCCAAATGTGATAATGAAGTCACCATAGCCTCTATATACCTAGTGGCCAAAATTTTTAAGGAAGGAGAAGAAACTATTGTATCCTCCATCGAACCCATAGAAAAGGTGAGCTCCATAGAGAAATTATGTATGGAGTCCCACTAGCTCAGGTCTAATTTTAAAATTTTGGAGCAAGTAGAACTAGTCTTGGAGGAAGAAAATCAATAGAAGGGAAGTGATGAGGACACATAATAGTTTGTGTTGAGTCCTCCTCCCAAGATAGTGTCATTATAGGTAGTTGTTTCCTCATTGTCACCACTTATCACTGTCACAAGGCCATCCTTAGTGTCAACAACTTTGGCAAGTTTCCAGACCAAGCCCCTTCTTTGGGTTATATACCAAGTGAAGGAAAAAAAGGATGTTATGAGAAAGATATGGGATATTGACATAGTGAAAATTATATAAAAATAAAAGGCTAATCCCTTGAAAAATGCCAAAATGAATGCCTAAATGATATTCACTGACAACTGGGAAAGGAGTGTTGATGTAGCCATTTCTCCTCTAAATGAACTAAAAAAGAATGCTCCCCTAGAGAGATATTCCATATATAGTTAAAATATCAAGGAGCCATCAAGGAACGAATTGAAACATGCTTCACAAGTCATGGTTGACATGGTGACACACATAATGAAAAAAGATAAAGCCACCATAAAAAAGCTAAAGGTGGAGAACTAGGATATGATCCAATACTTGCAAAAGTTAATGAGTGAGCCTTAGGTAGTGACTCCAAATACCTTATAGGGTCCCAACCCTTCCATTATCCCCCTTGGATCACTAGTCTTTTCCCATGGTAATGATTTGAAGACTAGAGGATGGGAAATAAAATATTGGCAATAAGACTTGTCAGCCTGAGCCAAGGAAGTCATCCATATAGCCATGGAATGACTTGATAATTAGATAGATAGATGAGGAGAGTGTAGTTCCCTAGCATTTATATGTGATGTTAATATCAATATTTGGGAGGTAATCAAGCCCAAAATAGATGAGATATGTAATATGTGAAAGATGATTTAGTAGTATAAAATATTATTTCTTTAGATGATCTTAAAATCCCTAGAGAATGCTTGTTGGCCATCAAGCATAGGTTAGCCATTCTCAAGGAAGGCGCCTTTGATATAAAAGGAGAAGATCAGTCTCACAAGACTATGAAGATAGAAGTTGAGGCCACTTTGAGAGTAATGTTGAATCTTGATGGTATAATAGACTTGACAAAAGAATTGGTAGAGGATGCTTTGAAGAACCTCATCGATACAGCCAATGGAGCATTCAATAGCCAAAAGATAAGGGACCTATTATCACTTGAAAAGCCCTACAACTAGTTAAAGGATCTGGTACATTATAATTAGGGAGTGATCTAGGGAACCACTAATTAGCTATAAAAATATAATGCCAAATTTAAATATAAAGTGGGCCCAGACTGAAAGATCCTCACCACTATAATTGTAATGTTTTTTACATACAAGAACAAGTTGGTGAAGGACACGACCATCAATGTGGATTATGCATCATGATTAGATGCCCCTAGTTTTCTTTCCCAAAATTATATCATTCCATACCTCCCTTTCTCTTATTATCTTTTTATCCCTTTCTATCCCTTTTTCTCTTTTCCCATGAGAAACTATTTTACCTTTCTCGATAGTGGCACATCCCTTTTTGGGTTTGTTTTATTAAAGAAAGGGACATCTTTGTTTCTTTGCGTAAGTGGACAAAGATTTTTTTTCTACCTTGTGATTTAATTTTATGTGTACATAACTATAAATATTATTTTATAGTGGGAAATCATATCTGTCATCATCATGAGAGCACAACTAAAAATCTAAGGAATCAAATTCATTGCAACCAATCTTAGGCTTGTGAAGGAATATTCTAGCTAGGGTATCTTTCTAGAATATGCCAAGTGTGGCTATGAAATTATATAAGTAAATTGGGTCTATCCCTTTACAAAGGTTGGATAATTTTGAGTATATAATATATAGCTTGAAGAGTCATCCTTGTGTAGTGCCCTTGTGCCAAATCAATTTCAATTGTAAAATCATTGGCAAGATTTGATATCATCTATGATGTTCCCTTGTTACAGTGTCATTATGCATAGTGTCTCATGCTATTATTTTTTCAATAAATATATTATAATTGATCCTTTATTAGTAAATGAATAAAATATGTTCATGGTTTCCATTCTATCTTGTTGTCTAAGTGCGGTGTTTCTTTTCTCAAGCTAAATAGATTAGTTGTTTGGTGTATGTTTCTTTTTTGTAGTCATTTAGAAGGTGAAACTAACACTTAAGATCCTTTCTATTTTAAAGTTTGGGGTAATAAAGAATTTATATCCTTTTTAAGGGTAGTCCTAGGCTCATGAATACAATAGGAAATAATTCTTGAGGGGTAACTTGTAGTGTTGCTCATAATTCTATAAGGACCATATGTGCAGAGTTTCTTCCTAGTTGTCTCTAGAATCAAGCAAACGTCTATTGATAAATATGATATCATGATTATGAGAATCCCTCCATGTTTATTTATTATCCATCTACATCTTTTTATTAAGATATTCATATAAATAATGTCCTATCCTATTCTACCCCACATACAACATATAGCTCACATATCATAAGTGTTGCTTTCCCAATAGATGGATTATACTTTGTTTACCTAAAGTGTGTTCTTTTTATGTGATCAAAATCCTAATGATTCATTATTCATTTATATCTTGTCATTCAAAAATAATCTTCACATTAAAGATTGTAGTCATTTTATCATCTATCTTACATAGCTCTCATATGACATAAGGCATTCATGTATTTCATGTGACAACCCTTCCTAGGTGAAGTGTATGAATCTAGTTATGATTTGGTCATATCCCATCTTCACTAATTAAAAATAATCATAAAGGTTAAAGGTTCAAAATCCCTTCACTAGAATGAGCTACCCCTATAGGTCCTCTCACCTTGGTTTAGGTAGAGCCAAAAACAATAGGGAACTAACCATCCCTTTTATTGGGCCCATCCTAGTCATTATCCCTATTCAATTTCTTCAAGGTGTTGAGCCCTCTATAACTATAATGAAATATCAAGTGGCTCATCACCTTAAAATTTCACCCCCTCCCCTTCCTTTTTTAGGTTGTGTGAGTTCAAGTGATGATGGTGTGCAATCAGGAACCAAAAAGCTTTTTTTGGGGGCATTATTAGGGACCTTATCACCCTTGTTATAGACCTAGTTGTCAAATAGTATTAAGTGTTTTATTCACCATATTACAAGCTGAGTTTCTCACCTATGTTATGTTGGTAATATCATAATTCTCTTTAGAACATTTACCCTTGTTTGCATAAATTTTTTTAACATCTTTGAAGAGTGTTATAAATGTGTAAAAAATAGCATATCTTCATAGTTGTGCCTATTTTTTTGGTCTAGAAGCCTTCTTTATAGTGGCAAATCCATTCTATCATAGGTTTAAAAAACTAGTTCCTATTATTTGTACCTTCCTTTGTCTCTAAACCTTCTCTTTATCTTTATAAAATTGGAGGGTACTAGATCTTCTTTCTGAAGAAATACTTCAAAAGAGTTTGTCCATGAATTGAAAGTCCCATCTAGAAGAAAACAAGTTTGGAAACTAGTTGCGGGTTAGGGTTCAAGATATTAAGTGGGAACTAATTAGTTTGTTCCTCTTCATACACACCCCTTTTTCTCTAACATCCCCTTATTTTAAGGGTACCAAAGTACTTCAAATAGTTCTCAACTTCCTATGACACAAGCTCCCTCTCCCCAAATAAGCATTTGTTCTCTAACATCCCATTAGTTGTTTGTATAAAGAATATTTGTGCCACATGGAGGCATTCAGGTGTTTTTTAGCTTTGGGAACTTTTTTGGGATTGCCTCACTTACTTTTATAGACATTTTCCAAAGGGTCTTCAAAGGCTCAAGTGCTCAATTTTTTTTCCAAATAAGGATCATTACAAGTAGTGTCCTTGATATCAATGGGGACTTAGGATTTCTTTTCCCATAACACCAAAAGATCATAACAAGTGAAAAGGTGTGAAAGTCCTTAAGAGACCAAAAATAATATTTTAAATATATGATTCACTCATATTTTTCTATTTATTATAAAAGGAAGGTCACTTGGTGTAAAAGAGAAGGCTTTATGTTTTCCCTCTATTTTTCAAATGATGCTCAAGTAATTAATGGGGTAAGTGCTAATTAGCTACCTCATCTTGGAGTGTTAATGGTAACCCTAATTATAAAATTCAAGTGATTATAATGAAGTGTTATTTTTCATTTGAACTCACCCTTCACATTTAGAGCCAAATATTTATGCTTCTAAGTGACTAAGTGTGCTATAATGAAGAACAAACCAAATATAGTGAATCAACATACAAGTCTCAAAAGGTCTCCATTTCCACCTATGTTTAGCTTTTGTTAATACCAATAAGTGTTTGGAGACCTTATTGTATTATGTTTTGAGAGTCAATTAAGAGCTTAGTTGAGAAGTATTTTAGTGGAAACAAGTTTATTTCTAAGTTAATACAAAAATAAGAGACATGAAAAAAGATGGTAGCTTCTTCAACAACATCCAAGCAAAACATCATATTAGTGTTAGACTCAATCTAGGACACCGATGTCATGAATTTGGATTTTGGGGCCTTATTTAATGTATTTCAAAATTATAACCCCTTATAAGTAATTTTTAATGTTGGCATGAGCTACATTTCACCAAAAATAACATATTTCCTAGCTGATACATACCTAGAGCTCTTCATAACACGTGCTTAAGCATATCAGCTAGATACTAGAACCATCATCAATGGTAGTCATTAAATGGTATGATCCTTTACTCCTAAAGTCCTCAGTATTATGTTTGATATTCCCCCTCAACTATAAATTATCACACTCAACATCAAGGAATGCTAGCAATACATTGACAATGATGAGAGAGCCATATGTCAAGTTGTGAACTTATATTGGTTGGCCAAGAAGAGATAAAATGTCTCAAGGATGTCAAATAACTTAAAACTAGTAGAATTACATGAGTTAACTTAGTATTTTATAGCTATAGCCACTAGAATTTATTTGGTACTTACTGCTATGAAGTTTGAGACATGGATGTATTTTATCATGCTCTACATACTATAAGGGAAAAGGAGGATTGACTGGGCCACCATCCTCAATGAAAAATTTACATGCACAAATGATGAACCTTCAAGTGGCCATCCTTTCAAAAGAGGAATTTAAAGGTTCATTTATACATCTTCCTACTTAATGTATAGCCTGGTGCACAATAGGGTTTTCTAGGGACTTACCAAGAACCCTACAAGGATGAAAATCTATGAGATATATCTTGAGGTGACCCTAGAGGGGTCTAGGAACAATTTTTTAACCCCCATGATGAGTGTATTTTACACCCTATAGAGCCTAAATTAAATTCCCACTATGGCCAAGCAAATAATAGAAAAATATGGGCCCACATTCATTCAATTTCAAACATTCACATACATTAGGGTTAATGGCTACGTGGGGTCACCTCACAAGATCCAAATATATGTGGATGAAAAATTGGTAGTCATGGAGATGATATAATAAATTGTGGCTCTATATGAGATGATTGATACCAAAAATTTCAATAACCCTTTCAAAATTCCCTACTTTAATTAGGTATTACAGATGCCCCTTGGTGGCCAAGGTAAAGGGGTTGGAGTAAGAAATGAGCATGTATATGTTTGATAAGATTCCACCCTAACCTAATTAAGAGATTAGGTATTTGGTGAACATGGTGATAAATATAATATTACATCAGTCTCACAATGAAGACTTTTGGTCTAACTGCACCACCGAGGAAGATGTCTGAAAGTGGGAATATATGAGGCTAATAGTGTAGGATGCCATAGCCTACAACATATCTCCTATCCCTAAGGACATGGTAAATGATAAAATAACACTATTCTTCGTATATAATAGGGATAATATTAAATCCCTATCCATCACTCAGCCAAATTTCACTATGTAGGAAGATGGATTCATCCCCCAATAAGTGATGTGGATAATGAGGAGAACCTTCAGATGATTAAAGGAACATCGAATTGACCTTGGGACATATAACACCCCTACCCTCAAAGAGTTAATCATGGTAAATAAATTGAATGCCTTCAACCCTACACATAATGGTGACCCTTCAGCCTTATCATCATCTATGGTAGGCAAGGGGAAAAGAAAGCTTGGAGACACTTACCTCACCAAACTGATGTATGTCGAGAAGATGACCATGGCAAAATCTAAGGCTGGCTTATCTTTCTCAAAAATAATGATCTTAGTTTAGAACTGGGATAAAATTATCATAGGGTAGGTCATACTAGTTAGTTACACTCCCATATAAATTTAAAGGAGGGAAGCTCTAGTGGTTCTGACCATCTCAGTAACTCCCTATAGCTAGTCAAGCACCAATCCTAATTGTCCTACCTACACAACAAGCTACAATAGATTCTTCTCAAAAAATATATTCAAGGAATAAAGGAGGTGAGGAATAAGAGGAGACATCAAAGTAAAAGAGAGTTAAGAAGGCCCTCTAACCTTCAATCAAGTCTCTAACCATGTAGAGGATAGTTTTTTCCAAAGACCTAATCACCAAAGAGTTCCCACTAAAGAAAAGATAAGATCAAGCTTCTTATGCATAGAGGGTTAGGGATATGAGTAAGGGGGAAGATTGAGATGAAAGAAGGATAATAGTAAAAGTAATGAAAAAATAATGCACCTTCACTCCCCCTAAGGTACAAATTAGGCAAAGAACCCATAGGGAAAGGTGTCATACCCCAACAAGGATCCTAATGGATAAAAAATCTATATAGGGGGAACCTATAATATAATAAAATGAAGGTGATGAAGAAAGAGTCAAATCTCTAGATGATCCTTTTTCTTTTGATGATGTTGTTGAGGTTAGACCTAAGGTGGCTACCCAAGTAGAAGCCCTTGTTGAAAAAGATCCCCACTCCCTAGAGATAGAGGCATTTGTCAAAAATGTTATTTCTTAGTCACTTGGGCAAGACAAAGCTAGTGAAGTCAAATAAACTCTGAAGGTGAATGAAAGGGATCAAGGTGAACATAGGGATGAGATTTAGTTTCCCACCAGTAGTGTAAAGGTGGGAGAGTAAGAAAAGGATAAAGGAGGAGATGAGGGATTAAGGCTAAAAATGAGTACCCCCATGTCTTTTAAGGTTAATAAAGGTGCCTAGGAGGGTGCCATAAAGGATGATACTTCAATTAAACTCCTTTGAGAGGTCCTCCCCACCATCAAGATACATAACCCAGAGAAAAATCAAGGTTTTGTGGCTATGATTAGTGAAGATTCACCCAAATACAACAAGGAAGTCACAATATCCTTTATAGACCCATAAACCCAAATTAATAAGGAAAGATAAGAAATTGTTGTATCCTCCATCCAACACACAAAAAAGGTGAGCTCCATTGACAAATTATGCATGGAGTCCCACCATTTTGGGTTCAATTTTGAAATTTTGAATTGAGTAGAAATAGTCCTAGAAGAAGAAAAGGACAAGTAGGGAAGTGATGAAGATAGAAAAATTTGTGTTCAGTCCTCCTCCCAAGCCAATGGCATTCCAAGTAGTTATTTCCTAATTATCACCACTCATCACTACCACAAGGCCATCCTCAATGTCATCAACATTGGCAGGTTTCTAGACCAAGCCCCTTCTTTGGGTTATAAATCAAATGAAGGAAAAGAAGGTTGTGATGAGAAAGATATGGGATATTGACATATCACAAATTAGTCAAAAACAAAAGGCTAATCCCTTGAAGAAGGCTAGAATGCATGCTTGAATGATATTCACTAACAAGTGGAAAAGGAGTGTTAAAGTATCCATTCCTCCTCTAGAAGTAATAAAAAAGAATGCTCCCCTTGAGAGCTACTCCATCTATAGTTACAATCTTGGGGATCCATCAAGGAAGGAATTGTAACATACTTCACAAGTCCTAGCTAACATGGTGAGACATAGAATGGATAAAGATAAATCCACCATGGAAGAGCTAAAGGTGGAGAACTAGGATATGATCTAGTACTTGTAAAAGTTACTCAGTGAGCCTCAGGTAGTGACTCCAACTACCATACAAGCTCTAAACACTTCCCTTAACCCCTTGGGATGACTATAATTCACCCACAATGATGATTTGAAGACTAGAAGATGGGAAAAAAAATATTGATAACAAGACTTGATAGCCTAAGCCAAGGAATTCATTGATATATCCATGGAATAACTTGATAATGAGATAGATAGATGAGGAGAGTGTAGCTCCCTAACATTTTTATATGATGCTAATATCAAGATTTGGGAGGCACTCAGGCCCAAAATAGATGGGATATGTAATATGGGAAAATATGTTTTATTATAAAAAAAATATTTTCTCTTTAGATGATCTTAAAATTCCTAGAGAATACCAGTTGGCCATCAAGCATAGGCTAGCCATGCTAAAGGAAGGAAACTTTGATATAAAAGGAGAAGAGTAGTCTCTCAAGATTTCAAGGATATAATTTGAGGCAACTTTAAGAGTAATGGTAAATATTTATGGTAGAGTGGAATTGAAAAAAGAACTGGTGGAGGATGCTTTAAATAACCTTATCAATGCACCCATGGAGCCTTTAATAGACAAAAGATAAGGGACCTAGTATCACTTGAAAAGTCTTACAACTAGTTAAAGGCATTAGTACATAAGAAATATGGATTGTTCTAAAGGACATATAACTAGATAGAAGAATATAATTCCAAATTAAAATATCAAGTGGGCTAAGATAGAAAGATCCTCACCACTATGATTGCAAAGTTTGTTACATATAAGAACAAGCTAGTGAAGGACACAGTCATCAATGTGGCTTTTACATCATGACTGGATGCTCCTAATTTTATTTCCTAAAATTAAATCATTCTATACCTCTCTTTCTCTTCTTGTATTTTTCACCGTTTTTGTCCCTTTTTCTCTTTTCTCATGAGAAACCATTGTACCTTGCTTGATAGTGGCACATCCCTTTCTGGGTTTGTTTTGTTTAAGAAAGGGACATATTTGTTTCTTTGTGCAAGTGGAACAAGTTTTTTTTTGTCCCTTGTAAGTTTATTATTTGTGTACATAACTATAAATATTATTTTTTAGTAGGGAATAATATCTTTCATCATCATGAGAGCACAACTTCAAGTCCAATGAATCAAGTTCATTGCAACCAACCCCAAGCCCGTGAATGAATCTTATAGCTGGGTATCTTTATAGAATATGCCAAATGTGGCTATTGAATTGTATAGGTAAAGTGAGTTTTTCACCTTATAAAGGTTGTATAAAATTTGATTATAGAAGAAATAGCTTAAAGAGTCATGCTTTTGTATTACCCTGGTGTCAAATTGATTTTAGTTGTAAACTCATTAGTAGGCTTTGAGATCATCCATGATGTTATTTTGTTAGATAGTCATTATATATAGTGTCTCTTGATATAAATTTTTAAAAAAATATATTTTAACTGATCATTTCTTAGTGAATGAATAAAATATGTTTATGGTTTCCATTCTATCTTGTTGTTTAAGTGCAGTGTTTCTTTTTTCAAGATAAATAGATTGGTTGTTTGGTGTATGTTTCTTTGTGGTAGTCATTTATAAGTTGTAACCAAAACCTAAGATCATTTATATTTTAAATTTTGGTGTAATAACACATTGGTACTATTTTAAATGGTATTCTTGGGCTCATGAATACAATAGGAAAGAATTCTTTAGGGGTAACTTGTAGTGTTGCTCGTAATACTTCAAGGACCATTTATGCATAGTTTCTTCCTAGTTGTTTCCAAAATCAAGAAAGAATCTATTAATAAATATGATATCATGATTATGTGAATCCCTCCATGTTAAATTATTATCCCTCCACATCTATTTACCAATCTATTTAGATAAACATTGTCCTACCCTATTCTACCCTACATACATCATATAGATCACATATCATAAGTGTTGTTTGCCCAAAAAATATAGTATACTTTATTTACCTAAAGTGTGTTCATTTTATGTATCAAAATACTAATGCTATATTCCTCATTTATTTGTCATTCAGAAATAATCTCCACATTGAATATTTTAGTCATTTTCTCATCTATCTTAAGTATCTCTCATATGACATAAGGCATTCATGCATTTCATGTGGCATCCCTTCTCGAGTGAAGTATATGAGTCTAGTTATGAATTTGTCATATCTCCTCTTCCCTAATTAAAAATCCTCATAAAGGTTGAATGTTCAAATTCCATTCACCAGAATGAGATACCCTCGTAGGTCCTCTCATATTGGTTTAGGTAGAGCCAAAAATAGTAAGGAACTAACCATCCCCTTTGTCAGGCCCCTCCCAGTCATTATCCCCATTCAATTTTTTAGAGGTGCTAAGCCCTCTCAAGATCCAAAAACATCTCAAGTGGCTCATAACCTTTAAATTTCACCCCCCTTCCTTTTTTAGGGTGTGTGAGGTTGAGCGATGGCAGTGTGCAAATAGGAACCAATAGATTATATAACACCTTAGTCTTTTTTACTATGAAAAATTAGACATTTTTCCTCTTAGTTCTAGACCTTTCCCACTTTATAAAGTCTTGAATATGATCTATCGTATGCCCCTTATCCTATATATTAGTTTAAACAATATTATGTTCATGACCTAAGCCTTCTATATTATAAAAAAATGCCTAAAACATATTTATCTTCCATATTAGAGAGTTATGAATTTGTACCTACTTTGTTACATACTGATTCCTCACTAAGGAAACTTACCTAAATATCCATGGATATTTATAGTTAATAATTTGATTTGGTTATTTATAGCTAAGCTATGAGATATATGTTTTTATGGGATAGTTGGATATTTCTTATGTTACATGATTATATTGTTATGAGTTAGTTGTAGTTTATATGTCTACATTACGAACATATTGATTTTTTATTTTAGTCATATTATATGAGATATGTATATCATAATGTTATGATCTAACTACCTATTTGTTATGAGTTTGACATAAGAGACCTCATCCCTCAAAGTGTGATGGAGGGAGAGAATCATTAGAGAGAGTGACATAGATGGATATGATGGAGGATGATATAGAAATCAGCTAGAACCCTAGACATACCATATTAGCTAGCACATGATAGATACATAATGGAATGGTTAGCATAGTGTTTTTTGGTGATGCTTATATTATATAATTGTTTATAAATTGTTTGAGATCATAGTTTAATTTTTTTGTGGAATTTATTTTGTATGATTTGCATGTGTGACCAATAAATGCTTTTAGAAATGTGATTTGCATAATTAGTGCAGATTCAAGGTTATTAATTAATGGATTTATCATTAAACCATTTTGACATTTGAAATTATATTTTAATTATAAAATTCATGGACTCTTGAAATTATAAATAGAAATAAATAAAATATGATAATTAATATCTTGGAGGGAAAAAATAGGAAAAATAAAAGAAAAAAATAATAATAAATAAAGAGTAATAGAAAGGTTTAAAATTAGAGAAAAACAAAAGAAGGATATTAATAGAATAATAATAAAAACAAAAAAAAACAAAAAATCTGAAAAGAGAAAAATTGTACCCTTTTTCATAAGAGGATAATAAAGATAAAAATAAAATAATATATTGTGGTGGAGAAGGGAGGTGCACCATACAAAGAAGAAGAAGGCAGTAGAGAGGTGAGTAAGTCAAGAGTGGAGTGTGAAAGTAAAGGCAAATTTTAAAATTTACATATTAAGGAATAATTGAGTAGATATTCAAGTTGGTTATGTAATTAAATTATGTGCACTTATGTTGAATATCATTAAAAACTATGAGTCAAAAGTTTATTGAATGCACCATGTAGAATGTTAAATAATATGGTCTTTAGAAAAAATATACCTATATCGATATAAATTCAAATGTTTAGTGGTAGTAAGATGGGTAGAAAATAAGGCAAAAAAAAATAAGGACACACACACACACACACACACACACACACACACATGCACACATTGAAATTTTCAACACACATTAAGCTGATCTAAGTGTAGCAAACCAATAGTAATTTAGATAGAAGTTTATGCAGATATTAACAAAATGTAGTTAATAGTATACATATAAATTTACACAGTGTTATTTAAGAATTGTGTGGCCTATGTATAAATTAATAATGACTTGAATTTATGAGTAAATATTAGGATCCTTGATATTAATAAATAGTACTTTAAAGCTATACAAAGCTATTTTTATATAATATGAATTGGAATGACATATGATTATATGTATAAACAATATATATAGTTAATATTGTAGTAATGGATTATAATTAAAAGCATTATAAATTTAGAATGATTATATTCATATAAGTAGAATTAAATTCATGAAAATCTATAAATATATAGTGATTTTGTATGGTTAATGAAATGGCTATAATAAATATTATGTGTATATTATTATATATGTATTGTATATTAACTGTATATAAACAACAATATCCAATATCCATGAGGAATATTAGGATATGAGTATTAAATAAAAGTTTAGCCTATACATTATAAAATGATGAAAAACATGTATTCTATCATTTATAAGTGTATATGAACATTAATAAAATAACAACTTATTTTAAATCTGTTGTATGCATTTATCTTCTAGTTAAAACTAGTGAATTGTTTATAAATGGAAAACTACATATAGATAGAAGTTAATATATAGATATATGCAAAAATAAAAATTATCTAAAATATATTTGGATGAGTCTAGATCATCATATAATGGTTGAAGTAACCTTTGAAATTCCTTGGAATTTTTTTTTATATGATTTTGTCACTCAAAAGTCAAAATCTGTAGCTCGACTATGAAAGTGTGTAGCTATCTATCAAGCTTTGTAGAATACCTAAAAAAGTTTAAAACTTTGCTAAAATGATAGGTTTGTGACTAAGGCCCTTCCTTATCTTCATGGGATCATATCATGTCTCTTATTTAGATGCTATAATAATTATGCATATAAAAAAGGGAAGACTAAACATGCAAATAATTAGAATCGTATGTAGAGAATGCTAACTCAGACTCATATATGCTTGAAGAGATAAAAGCATTCATCTTTTACCTTAGACTAGGTATAAGACATAAGACTAAATGCAATGCTCAACCTGAATGACATATTAATGTCTATCAAGGATGATATATTATGGTTATAATGAGTCATAATGTGGACTCATCATTAAATACTTATAATCTATAAGATATATTAGTAAAAATTTCACATAATGACATATGTATTATCATGTAGTTTATAGAAATGAGTATGTTTTTTTATTCTTGCATAAATGCAATTATAGTATATCAAAACCCTAAAATACTTTTTAATAAGGCATGTGAAGCATAAATATCTCAATGTAGTCTTTCATTATCTTGTGATAAGACTTATGATATGCATGAGTTTACTTATCATATATAGCATGTGAGATAAAATATATTGTGTGGATATAATACTATAATAAGTTACGTATTAATGAAATAATTAAGTGTATGATTAAAAGATTATATATGTAAATCTATGCCTAGTTAGCTTATCCTTGTACATATGGGTTTGTACTTATAATTATAGTTCTATTTGTGGTCTAAAACTATTTTATAGATATATGATATGCATGAGTTTACTTATTCAAGAGTATAACATATGATAGAATGTAATATTATATGTTTTATGAGAATTGATACTTTCTTGTTATACCTAGTTGTTTGAATATAAGCTTATGTTTCCAATGATTTATAATTACTTCAATATGACTATTTATGGTAATTAGTAGTTGTACTTAAGAACACTAAACTCTGATAATATGGGTTATTATATGGTGTAGTATAGTTGGAAACTATTTAGAGTAATTAGAATGTGTAGTTAGATGTATATTATACCTGGATGGTATAAATTTAGTTATTATTTCTATTATGGGATAAATATTATTATGAGATTCATTCATATGTTTCATGGAATAAATGTATGATTTTTTATTATTCCTATGATTAACATGTTATGTGATTGATAGTAGGATTAATCTATTTTTTATATTATGTTATCAAAATATTGTATTTTTGATACTGAGTAAGTAGTGATATGGACTTCACTAGCTTACCAGCATCACAATGCCAGATGAAGTTAATTTGATCAAGTGGGGTTTTTGAGTTTGATTGATCCTTATATCATTAAATTATTAAAAACTTTGGCCAAATTAATGTTAAGTGAGACATTTTTATTTAATGAGTATGATTTACATGTTTGTCCAATATCTTGATTTGAATGGGTTTCTATGATACACCACATGTTTAGTTTTAGTGATTTGAAGGTCAATTCAAAAAATGTTCTACATCAGACCAAATCCTACACCATTATGAATATCTCATCAAGATATTTTCAATGGAATGTGTAACTTCAAAAATGGAGCTCATGTGTTCCTTGTATAGCCGGTCAAAGTTCCAATCAAAACAAGTCAACAAGTAATCAAAGCTAGTCAACTAAAAAAATTAACCATCATGTAATAGTTATAATCTAGTTCCATGGTGTATATATTTTTTAGAGATTTAAAACACATTTTATGATTCAAAAATGGAGTTTGTATGTGCAAGTTATGACTAGTCAAAGTTATGGTCAAACCTGATGATGTGGCAATAAAGTGACATGGCAATATGGATTGATCAAAGACATTAATATTTATAAATTACACCTTAGTAAAGGGGGATAAACATAAAACATCATAAATTTGGGAATAATTGTCACCCCATATTTTTAAATGTAATGGATAATTTAAAATGCCATAAAAATCGGGTATGGGATAATTATAAAATTTATTAAAATAGATTGTGGATAGTCATCCCAATCAAAAAAAGTTGATCCATAATAAGTACATAAAGGGGTTAGAGGTGAATTTAAATTAATTAAAAGAAGTTTCAAATCCCTCATTAGAGATGAAGAGCTAGAGCTGAAGAGATAGAGTTGAAGAGTCAAGAGCTGAAGAGCCAGAGCCAAGAGCTAGAGTCGAAGAGCTAAGAGCCAAGAGCCAAGAGCCAGAGATAAAGATTTTTCCATCCATATACTAATTTTTTGGATTTAATGTCTTTTGATTAACTTTTTAATGCCTCAAATTTAAGCTTTGCAAATTGTGTAATGGCCAATATGGAGACCAGTCTGCATGTATCCTAAATTTTGAAGGATTTAGAGAGCTTTTCAGACTTTGGCTTAAACTAGAGAATTGTTCTAAACTCCACAACAGTTCCATTCATATATGTATTTTCATGATTTGAGTTCATTTGAGACACTTTTTAAAGCCTTTAAGGATAATTTTGGTGAAGAAATTTAGGAACATGAGATTACTTTCGTGATAGAAAGATGGAATGTTTGTCCATGGATATCAAGACTTTTTGAAGGTCTGTTGCTAAGTTTTGCAATCTTAGAGTGTCCATTTGACAATTATAAAATTTTGTACATGTACTTGTAGTTAATGGAAATGGAATGGTTCATGTTCTAAGTGGACCTAGATACATAATCCAAAAAATGAGTGAACTCCATTATCAATTCAATTGTCGTGATTACTTTGATTGTGCATTATTTTTCCACATTTTAATTAATATTTTTTGTTAATTATTGTTGAATGTATAACTAGATAAATACAAAAACTTAATGGAGAATTTATAATTTTGAGTTTTGAGATAAACACATTTAAAAGATCAAAATTGTTATAATTCCTTTGAGTATATCAGGAAAATGAGTGTTTGACAAAAGTATCCATTGTAGACTTTTTTTTGTGCATATAAATCAATGTAGAATTTATAGATCATTTAGAAATCATACAACACATGGGTACTATATTATCTTTATGGATTCCCATGCCATCATTATCTACTCATCCATGAAGGGAGTGTCATTCCCTGATGGGATTAGTGTGGGAGATCATTGGTCTATGGTTGGTGTGGAAAAGTGCTCAGATGACACTTGAGATTGCCATAGATACTAGATTTTGAGGAACTTATGATTTAGAGATCCATTTATCTTATATATATGTACATTATATTTTATTATTGAAGAATTATCATAATGAACTATAATTCCTTACTTATTATACATTGACAATAGTGGTTGTAGGTATGTATCAGTCATGGCTAGTTAAATGTAATTACTTTCTATATTTTTATTATGATGTGTTTATTATGATGATAGTGATCAGTGATGTATGATGTAGCATTCTTCATTTACAATTATCACACTTAGAGTATTTTATATGATGATTGATTAGATTATTATGGTGTAATCTATTTAAATTATATGTTGTTAAATTAAAAAATATATTTATTTGCAAGTAGATCCTAGTGGAGATGTTACATACTTTCCTGATCTTAGACACTAATATCTAAGATAAACACTAGCGGTGATGCTAATGTCTTGTCTCGATGCAAGTTTCCAATGCCCTAAAGTCATTCATTTTACAAATGAAATGTATCTTAATATTTGGGATAAGTGCTTTAATGTGAGTTATTACTATAAAGGGATTCATATAAACACAAGATTAACCATCATTCATTCCTCACTTGGAATCATAGGAACAATAGAAAGTATTCTTAGCAAAGATAATTCAAATAGAATTCAATTGAAAAAAGCTTCCTTATCTCCATACTATCCATAGGTAAAACACATATATATGTTTGAAGTACTAAATGAGCATATCAAGAGCCTAATTTTCCAAGTTACAAGCTAGGTCACTATTGTTCTTAATTTACACATATTGCATGATTCACACACAAGCCAACATATAAGGGAGAATTACATCATTATGAGAACATATTCATATTATTGGTTATGTAGGTAGCACTCACTACAAGAGTTGTATTTGGGGTTAGCTTGAAACCATATACCTACTAACACATTTTCCCCAAGTTCATTATAAATATGAAGAACTAGGGTTTTGTAATTTTATGAGGAATAATAGTCCATGACCTAAATATGAATGCACCAAAGTGAAAGTGAAGTCAAACCCATAAACATCTATGTGGTCAAATCAATTTTTAGTAAGTATTAAATACATGACACTTTCATCAAACCTAAATAGTAACATTGATGCAACCATCCCAAGTTGATGTTAGTGTATAAATCTCTAGAAGCATCAAATATAGAATCTATCAACTTTTATAGAATATCTTTCTAGATTGATTTCTATATGTTCCATAATCAACACTACATTAGCATTAGAACTGGCTATGTATATTACTTCTTTTTCATTTCCATGCATAACATAGTTGTACTTTCTCTATTTAACCTATACTCAACATAATAAATCTAGTGTATGCTTATATCTAAGTTTAGCATTGAAATGGAATATTGTAGATCTGATTACCATCCTTGTGCATTATCATTTATATATTCTTAACCCTATTAAATTTCCAAGGTAGGATAAAATCATACCCAATTTAGGTTTAAATATATGGTGAACATGATTTTTTTGAATGCAAGTTTTTCTGATTCTTAGGGTTTTAAACTAACTAGGGTTGTAAATTGTGTTTCTTTTTTATTTCATACTTCTATTATTTTACATGCAACCTAGGCATAACCGTAGATTGGGAGGTGTGCCTATTTAACACATTGAGATTACCCTCCCACCATCTAAGATGTCTCAAACCAATGAGATATCTCATACTTTATATCATGATTATATCCATGTTGATAATGAAAACATATTGATAGGGTTATCATAAAACAAGATCATGATAATGAAAACCATGAAACAAATGAAAATGAGAAAATTAACCATGATCAACTATAATCAATTGCATTATTTCATGATCATATTAAAAAAAACCCTAAAGATCTTAATGAGATCCTAAAAACTATAATTTAAGTATAAAGTTCCAAAATTATAGTTAAAATATCCCTCCCTTTAAATACACTAAAACATAATGCATTTAGTGGGGGCACAAGTTATGCATTTATAACTTTATTTCCTAAAACTATTATTGATACATATATCATGGAATTATAAATTATTTCAACACAAATACCGATTTCAATGCTTATCACTACTTAAAACATGTTAACATTCCCTTTGATGACTACTCAAATTTATAATATAAACCCCATTGGGTCTGCCATTCAAACTCTCATTCAAGTTATAAAGACTTTAGAAAACAAGGTTACAAACAATGAACAAAATTATTGATGTGGGTTTTATACAAACCATAGTGTAATGTGGTAGCCTCTAATGTTTTAGGATCTCAATGGAGCTAAACTTCATTCTAGGGCATGAGTTTTAGGTTTGTATTTTGAACAACTTATTGATGGAATAGCTAGTAGGGCATGCAGGTTGTTGATAGTTTCTGGATGGAAGTGTCATTCTTAAAGAGTAGTGAATTCCTATGTGAGATGGATGGGTGTTCGGATGCTAATATAGAGTGGGTATATCTAAAAAAAAAAACTCAAAAATGGAGGGAAGGGTAAGGAAAGAAAGAAGTCTCTATTTTTTTCAATAATTACTTCCCTAGTTGGTTTCTAAATAGACATGTGCTATCAGAAATTATGCCTATTAATAGCAACAATTACACACACATAATCAGACATGGTTAATAATTATAAGGAGATAATGATGTAATAAATTCATAATACTTAAACAAAGTATTTTTCTTTTAAATAATTTTTTTCACACTCTTACTCAAGAGATTATGGCTTGAGATAGTTAAGTATCTGAGGCAACTTTGAGGCACACACAAAAAAATACATCAAAGAAAGCACTAGTACACATTTAGAATTATGAATCAAATAAATTGAATATTTTAAATAATATATATTTACCAATATTTCAATAGTTTTTGAACATCTATAGATTAATACATCAATCAAGATAATCAAGAATCCATTTACAGTTATTGCACACTAAGGATTATCGAAACATACAACCAAAAATGTAACAACTAATTACATAAAAATTGGAAATAAAATACAAAAACACATTCACTAATGATCAAAATTTATGTTTCTCTTGTATTCAAAATTATTAGATAAAACTCCAAGTTGAATTACAATTGTTTATATAGACTTGGGGATGGGGTCACCTCATCATCCAACCTCATGTAAGGTCATTACATGTGATAGTTAGAACCTAAGTTCTAACTATGGTCTAAAAATAGATAAGATTCTTATCATAGTTATCAATTAGCATTTTTAAAAGCTATTAAACATGTGCATGTTTATAAATATAAAGGCTATTTCAAAATTTTATCTCAAAATATGTGCAAACTTCAAAATATATGCAACATTTACAAAGTTGTTCATGTACAAAGTGTTAGCCTTTCATAGCTTATGAGAAAAAACTATTAAATGTTTTATATTAGCCTTTTTAAATTAAAATTTAGACATTCATGAAGTAATATTAACATTTACCAATGATTTAGATCATATGATACTATTTAACTATGACTATTATAACATAACTATGTATTGCATGTCGTCTATGCCTTTGTAGAATATAATATTCCTTTGAAAGGATTTAAGAGCTTAGTTACCAAAGGGATATTAATTATCCAACATAGATGTGAGACCTAATGCTTCTATTCATTAAATTTTTAAATGTGACTATTGCCCTTAGGATATTTGTCAACACTTAATTGAGCCTAGATCTTTGAAAAGTGCATCTGGGAGTCACACTATCAGAATTCTATGCATGATGGAATGTGAGCATGCCATTTGGAATCTCCAAAAGCTTCCTAAGATCTTATACAAAATAAATTCCATCAATTAGAACCTTTACACCATGTGGAAGCTTTTCATTAGATATATGTTCATTGAAAAGTCTTTTTAGATCTTGCACCATCAGATCTCTATGCACTCGACTCCCATGCACTATTGGATATTTTGCTTAATCATTACCACAAGGATGACACTTGTCACTACTATTATCACTCTATAAATCCATTTGTTTCCATGCTTGATCTTATTCCATTAAATCTATGGTATGTGATTTAATGCACACTATTAGATCTTAGTGCTTGACCTTTTAACTCCCACAAGATTGACACTTGTCACTTCCAATTTTGCTCCTAAAAACATAAACATAAGATGACTTATCATATTCATATTTATATATAATAAAGTTATTGAACTTAGGGGTCCATTTGGTAGCTCTGTGGGGCTTTTAGTCTATTGAATAGTCAATGTTGATCTTGATGGGAGGGTATTTAAGTTTATTTTGGGGACCAATATTTATAAAATACCCACAAGGAAAAGCCAAAAGACCTTATTTTTATTAGATAAAATGTCTAAAACACAACTTTTAAAGAATTTAAATTTTTGTTTGACAAAATTTTGAGACACAAAGCCCATAGTTTATTTTCATCAGACAAAATATCTGAGACATAACTTCTAAAGGAATTGGTCTAGGGAAAAAGGCCTGAGAGAATTTGTCCAAGACAAAAATTATGAAGGATAGGCTCGTAGGGAAAAATTCCCAAGATAAAATTCATGAAGGGTAAGTGAATTAGGTCTAAATGGTCATTTCAAAAATGGCCAAAGGGAAATTCTATCAAGATAAAATGCCATAAAATAAGTTCAAATGGAAACTACAAAAAAGTTTGAAGGGTCTACTTTATAGGGAAAAGTGCCAATGATAAAAAATTGGAAAGGTCTACTTCATCAGATAAAATGTTCAAAAAAACTATGTTGAAGACTCAAATGTGTCAAAAAAAGTGAGAAACTAATCTGGAAAAGCAAAATGTTGAAAATAGGAAAGATCAATCTAGAAATAATGAAACTAATCTAATGAAATAAAATGACAAAAAAACAAGAAACCTAATCTAATCCTACTCTCATGAAAACCCAAACAAGATGGGAGATGGATTTGGAAACATTGTTTGTTATGCTTCTCTCTTTTTTGTAATAACAAGGTCTTCCCCATTAAATTTTTGAGATAGGCAAGGGCATCCTTGTATTCATTAAGTATAATTTTGAGTCATTCCCTCATATTTTAAAATAAAAAATTAGGGTTACTCATTGAGACATCCCAGACATAGTAAACAAATAACTCCTTGAAAGTGTCTCCTAAGGTAGAGATTAAATCTGACATCCAGTCTTGAAAGTCATCATCCTCTATGAACTCATTATGCAAAAGGTCCACAAATATAGAATCATAGTCATTAGTATAATCATGAACAAAATTTTACTCCAAAACTTCATCTAAACTCTCATTTTGAATGTGACCTTTAATATTTAAATGACTCAGCTCTTGAATTTCAAAATTATGATTTTTATTTTTGATTTTAGGAGTGAGACATTCATTAATTAATTATTACAAAGGGATAATCTCACCCATTTCATGCTTTTTATCCTTTTTATACTTTTATTTTGAATATATATGCTATGGAAGATGTGCACCTTCATGGGCATCGTATGCATAATCAAAAGTTTTTGTTTCAATTCCAAATGGTGTTGATGTATCCATGAATTAGTGTTTTTGGTCAATCACATAATCAACCACAGTGGCCTAAACATTAGAATTAGGAACTAAATTAAATTCAACATCTATAAAATAAAGGAATGAGAATCTATGTGAATTAATTACATTGAAAGGGAACTCAAAAATAGAATTAAAATTATTGGGTGAAACCAACATACCTTTTTCATTTTCCTCATGAGAAAAATATGTACCTCTATGAGGTATAAAATAATCTAAAATCTCAACATTAAATATTGTATGATTAGAGAAGAACAATTAAAGAATATAATTTTCAAATGAGTCTTTTGATATAGATTTTGATGCAATCCAGTAGTCACAAGAGTTATTAAAACCATATTCAAATCTAATATCTTCATTTTCAAGGCAAAGTAATTGATCCTATACTTAAGCATATTATATCTCATAGAGCTACTAAAAAGGTTCAAAATATTCTTCTTAATTGACACTTTCCTCACTATCGTTATTTCCTTCTTCAATTATCTCATCAAATACATGGATATAATCAACATGATCCAATTCTCCTAGATTGATGGATTCCTCTTCTTGTTGTTCGTATTTCAATTTCTCTATAACATTACAATTTATTTATTGATGAATATAACACACTCTTAATCTAGGATCTCTTCTTCCTCTTTGAGCATAGTGCCTAGATCAAAAGGAAACCCTTCTACTATGTTATTATTTGGGCATAACAACAAGCTTTCTCTTTAGACAATTTTTGTACATTTCATATCTAACATACATGCTGTAGAGAAACTCATAAAAGATGTTAAATTATTTTTTAAATCATGAACATCAATATTTAGACCAAATAAAATCCAAAAATGTTCCTCAAGATGACTCCAACTAGTAATAGAACTAGGTGCCAAATATTTTAACCAATCATGCATTTCTTTTCCCAATGTGAATATGAACAACCTATATATTATATCTTCAAATTTTATATCCATAACATGCATAACATATGTGTAGGTAGTGATATTACCTTCAATAGATCTTGGGTGATTATTATGAAACCTAAGAAGGTATGTGAATGGGTCATCTGAGAGATCATGTTGAATACCTAAAATATCTACAAGTGATTTGTTGAGCCAATCCATTCTATAAAAAAAGCATAGTTTTTTTTTCCTAATTTTTTGTAATTTTCACAAGGGGTTTATCTTGTGTTAATGACAATTAAACATATATGCCGTCCTTTTAGTGACAATTACTATTGATGTGGGTTTTATGTACACCATAACATAATGAGGTAGCCTCTAACATTTTAGGATCTCAATAGAGATAAACTCTACTCTAGGGCACAAGTTGTAGGTATGTGGTTTGAACAACCTATTGATAGAATAATTTGTAGGGAATAAAAGTTGTTGATAAGGGTTTTGGATGGAGGTGTGGTCCTTAAAGAGTAGTGAATTCCTATGTGAGTTGGATGGGTGGTTGATTACTAATCTAAAGTGGGTAGATCTTAAAACAAACACAAAAAATGAGGGAAAGGTAAGGAAAAAATTAAGTATTTGTGTATCTTATGAACTAATTCCTTGGTTGGTTTCTAAATAGACTTGTTCTCCCAGAACCTATGCCTATTACTAGCAGTATTTATAAACACATAATTAGACATGGCTAAGAAGTCTAAGGAGTTAATGATGTAGGAACTTCATAAGCCTCAGACAAAGGTTTCTCCTTTCAGGGTAGATATTATACATACTTAGGAGATTATTTATTTGGATAGTGAACTATTTGATGTAGCTTTAATACATACATAGAAAACTACATCAAAGAAAGCACTAGTACACTTTCAAAATTATGAATCAAATAACTTAACTATCTCAACCAATATATTTTACCAATCTCTCAATAATTTTTGTACATATATAAATTAGTACATCAATCAAGACAATTAAGAATCCATTCATAGTTACACACTAAAGATTATTGAAACATAAAACCAAAAAAGTAACAATTAATTACAAAAAACTTGGAATGAAAATACACAAAAAGATTCACTAATAATCAAAATTAATGTTGCTCATATATTCAAAATTCTCTAATAAAAATTCAATTTAGATTATAATTGTTTATATAGACTTGGGAAAGCGGTCACCTCATCCTCCAAGCTCATGCAAGGTCATTACATGTGATAGTTAGAACCTGAGTTCTAACTATGGTATAAAAATGTATAGGAGTCTTCTTATTGTTATCAATTAGCCTTTGAAAGAGATATGCAACATGTGCATGTGTATAAGTATAAAGGCTATTTTAAAATTTTATCTTTAACTATGTGTAAACTTCAAAATATATGTGCTATTTATAAAACTATTCATTCACAAATTCTTAGACTTTCATATCTTATGAGAACAACCTATGAAATATTTTAGATTAGCCTTTTTCAACTAGAATTCAGACATGCATGAAGGACAAGTATCTATTTACCAATGATTCAAATCTTGTGACATTATTTAATTGTGATTAATCTACCATAACTATGCATTGCATGTTACTTGTGCCTTTATGTAATATAATATTCATTTGAAAGGATTTACAAGATTAGTTACCAAAGGGATATTCCTTATTACAACTTAACTGTGAGACCCATGGTTTTATTTAATAACTTCCAAAATGTGATTTTTTCCCTTAGGACATATGTCAACACCTTATTGAGCTTAGATATTTAAAAAGTGCCCCTGGGACTTACACCATAAGATATCTATGAATGATGGAATGTGATCATGCTATTTAGTAGCTCTGTGGGATTCTTGGGCTCTTTTTAAAAATACACTCCATTATATAGACCCTTTACACCATGTGGTAGCTTCTCTTCAATTCTATGTCCATTGAAAAGTCTACATTAATATTACACCATTAGATCTCTATGTATTGGGCTCCTACACACTATTAGATATTTATCTTAAACATTCCTAGGAGGGTGACACTTGTCACCACCATGCTCACTTTAGAAAGCCCTTTATTTTCATGCTTGATCTTTTGCTATTAAATATTTGGTATGCGAGTTAATGTGTATTATTAAATTTTAGTGCTTAACCTTTTGACTACCAAAAGATTGACACCACTTCCAAGTTCGCTCTTACAAATGTAAATGCAAAATGACTTATTATTTTAATATGTATATATAATAAAGTGTTTGAACATATGGGTACCAATTGGCAGCTCCATTGGGATTTTTATCTATTTAATAGTCAATTTTGATCTTGGTGGGAGGGTATTCAGGGTTATGTTGGGGGCTGGTCTTTACAAAAGACTTGCAACAAAAATCTTGAAGACCTAATTTTAATAGACTAAATGTCTAAGACACAAAGCCCATAGTTTATTTTCAATAAAAAAATGTTTGAGAAAACTTCTGAAGGAATTGGTTTGGGGAAAAAGACCTAAAATAATTAGTCTAAGACAAAATTCCTAGAGGATAGGCTTGTAGGGAAAAATTCCCAAGACAAAAGTCTTGAAGGGTAAGGAAATTAGGTCTTGAAGGGTCATTTAAAAAATCACTAAAGGGAAATTCTATTAGGAAAAGAAGCCACAAAAAAGGTTTAAGGGCAATTGCAAAAAAATATGAAGGGTATACTTTATCAGACAAAATGTCTAAAACAAATATGATGAAGACCCAATTCTATCGAATAGAATGTTTGAAACAATTATGTCGAGGCAAAAAAATGTGCAATAAATTTTTTGATAGAATAAGTCTGAAACAAATAAGTTTGAAATGACAAATTGCATAAGTCCCAAAATAATTATAAAGATAGTCTATGAAAACACAACACCAATTCCATCTTGCCAATGTATGAAAGGTCAATAGTCATTCTTTTCCCATAGTTTTTGTAAAAATACATATAAGAGGGGATCAAAGTTAAGACTATATTCTAAAAAAGGTGGGTCCCCAATTCTTATGGAAAGAAGGGTGATGTTGGTTACAACAAAAATTATTTAAAATCTCATCATGTTATATATTTGAAATATGCATTGCACAACCCTATTTCACTTGATGTCTCTTTCCACCCTTTTCCAACTGGCTTTGTTTCACCTAAGTTTCCATTTTATGATGGAAAAGGTGATCCTAAACAAAACTTTTGATCCTTTTATGTGGCATACCTCGATTATGCCTCTAGTGAAGAAATTTTGACCAAATTATTTCCAAGAAGACTCAAGGACAATTATTTAAGGTGGTTCTTTGATTTACCTCTCTAATCCAAGAAAGCATTCAAACATCTTGTAGACTAGTTTTTAGCACACTTTTCCATTAATCTTTCTGAAAAGGTTTCCTATACTCAAATTTTCAAAAGTAAAAAAGGAACCAATGAACCTATCAATGAATATATCTTGAGATATAAGATAATTCTAGATAAAATTATCAATCCTATGGTAGATAGGTATTTGTGAGACATATTCAAGCAAATTTTTCTTTCTCTATTACATGAGTCCATTATTTTTAAGAACTTCAAATATTTCAATGACTTATGCCATATTGTATAAGACTATAAAATGAATATTATGTCATTGAATAATAAAAAATATGTATAAAACACATCAACTACATATACATGTATTAATAAATTTATAATAAAACAAAGTTATAAGGTAAAATATCTTAAGCCTAAAAAGGAAACAACCATCATGGTTATCACAATTTCACAACAGCTTAATTCACTTTTCTTATCCAATGCACCAAGGAGATCATTTACACATTTACCTAAGTCCCCAACTTTATTACTCCCATGGTAACTAGATTTTTATCTTATATCTCTCACTCATCCTATAGAGGTTGATATTGGTCAACCTCTATACAAAAGATATGAAGCAAAAGCTTATTTTGATTATCATGAAAGACTAAGGTATTGTAAAAGTAGATGATTTACCTTGAATCAAAATATCTAAGATATTATTTATGACCAAAATATTACATTTGAGGATACTCTAAGGGAATCAAGCTCATAAGCTAATGACCGCCATAAACAAAAAATATTTAATAATCCTTTTCAAGACCATTCTAAGAATAAACCAAAAGTGTAAATGGCATATAATGCACATCTTCCCCCACCACATTATAGAAACCCAATAAATGGGATTATTGGTACTTCCACATGACATTTACCTTATATGGTTCATAAATGCTCTATTACTTTTGATAATAGTGAGATTAAGGATGATGAATCTAGTCTTCATTCTATATTCATTTAATCATACCCTAATAAAAAACCTATATGTAGTGTTATGATTAATAATGGTGTAAATAATAATGTTTACACCATGAAATTAATTATACTCTTGTATTATATTCATAATGATTTACATCCTTTTACTAGATTAGTAAGAGCATTTGATGGGACCTTCCACAAGGTTCTTGGTGAGATATACCTACCTTTAAAGGTCAGTCTTGCACATGTGGTTGTTACATTTTCAATCATACATTCCATGGGAATGTTTGATATATTATTTGGAATAACTTATATCTATACAATTCTATAATTACTGTCTACCTGAATGGGTGTGTTAAATACATTCATGCCAATCAGGGAATTATAGATGCCAAAATTCCATATGAGCATCCTCTTGAATAAGAGAAACTTATACCTAGACAATTAATTACCAAGCCTACTAAGGATCATTCACCCTGAAAGGGTAAGTAAAAGGAAATCACCTTTACGAGATTATTAATAATTGAGAGACCATTACATCAGAGACATATGGTAGATTCAAAAAAATCCCCATCTATTACATAACATGTTGAAATATATAGAGCACTTACACATTTTCCTATTATAGTTGTTACAAAGAAACCACAAATTTCTCAATGATGGATTCCATGAAACCCTGCTCCTATTAATCGTACTACTACTTCACAACCATAGAGTCCTATTTTACATATATAGAGCATCATTGATACTACTATGACTGATATTGAACATATATGTTCTCCTTAGTAGTGTCAAAATATTATTACACCAGGTTCACAATGGGGTGATATATATAACCATAATTGGATGTAATCATAGGATGATATTTCCTCTTCAAATATTCCAAAAAGACCAAAAAATTTAATAAAATTATAAATTATAAAAACACTTTCATCACCTACATGTTTTATTGGATCCTTGGCATCTATGTGTTAGTTTCATGTTGATGGATGGAATATTTAGTTACTTATGCATACATACATACATTTGTGTCATACTTATATTTTAGTGTAATAAATGAATATAAAAATACATGATCTATTCCTATTTTGGATGTTGGGCCTTCACTCTACTCTTATCATGCAAATATTTGGGGCATATGCTTATTTAATCTTGATACACACAAGTTATACATTATTATGATCACTCTACATTATAATGCATGATATTACATATGTACTTACACATGATTTTATTCATGATGATATTGAATACACTTGACATTTATTCCTAACACATTAGATCAGTGGGCTACTATGACATGTTTATGCTGGGATTTTATGATTTACTTCATGCACTTCCTTGAGTGTCATGCCTTTCTATTGTCTTATTTGTTCAAGCATTTCAATATGTTTCTTTACTTATGACCACCATTACTATGTATAATTTCATTAATGTTTTCATATGTAATTATTTTTATATAAACATTTTAATATGTCATCCTTGATTTTGTGGACATTTCACTAAGTCATGTCCCTTTGATTATTTGGCATTTGAACATGCCCCTTGTTTACAATCTCATTGGACCATTTTATTTTATCTTGATTTTGATTGCTCTTATGTGTGTGATTATTTACTTTTTGAGATTGTAATATTACTATCTAGACATTCCCATGATCTTTATCATGCATCTTAGGATTTTATATGATCACATTGGTTTTATGTGATTCAATTCTATATCTACGTAGCCATCTTCATTTTATATAACTACATGGTTACATTCATAGATTATAAAGTTGTCTTATCTTTTTGAGGTGAGGTAACTACTAGTTCCTATCTTTCCCTCACCTTAAAATGGGGAATATTAGTGGGAACATGTCATAAAGGAATGTTATCCACACTTGGCATATTTTTTAGATTCAGTAGGGGAATGCTTTAGAAGCATTTTCTCCACACTTATGTAGTATGTGATAATTATATTATTTTTTAGATTAAATCGGGGCATGTCATATGGGTATGGCTTCCAAATAGTCATATTTTTTATATTCAATAAGGGCATGCTTTAGAATAATGTTCTCCACACCTATTCATTATTCAAAATCTCAAGATTATAGTGGGGGCATGTTTTGGAAACATGTTTAGCACATTGATACATATACCATATTTAGATTTATACATCTATAGTGGGTCCTTGATTTCAAAACATGTTATCCACAACACATTTTTTTAAATTGGCCAAGACACATAGCTATATGATTCAAATCCATAGTTGTGGTAAAATTCTATAAATTTCTACCATTTTTATACATATATTTGTCATGAGACATACATAAGGTGCATATGCTATGAAATTGGTGCCTAAAATTATAAAATACAAATTAGTTTCAGATTTCAAAACTCTTCTATGTATTGATACCCTGGTCAAACTTTTATGGACTTTATTGAGATAGTCTAATGTAGAATTTGGTGTAATATTTAGTATGGTTGAGTTTATTAAATCACTTAATATTGCAAAAAATTTAGGTTGGACTTGATTGTATCATCTATCCTCATCAGGTTATAAGTAGTATTAGATTCCATAGTTGATCTAATCTCAATGCTAGGTGAAAATCACTTCTGTTCCAATGTTGGGGGAATGTACCTATTGATATATCTCTATCTCTTTGTATATATGAACTTTCAAGATTTATCTATATTTTTTCTAATATCAATTTTAGAGCCTTAGAATGATACATCATTCTTAAATCAACTTTATAATCGGCAAGGTGGTTACATCGATACACGTATGCACTCTTAAACCATGATCTTTCAATTTCAATCTATTTAAAGTAATTTAAATCCTAGATTATATGAATGTATTATATACTATAACATGATCTTAGTTGTAGGTTAGTCAATAGAAAATCACTATGGTTGGGCACAGGTAAAGACAAGGTGTGTTATATAGACCCAGGTACACATTTATTTCCTTGAAATTAGAAAATTCATTACTAGATTAAAGGGGGGAAAATGTAGATGATATTTATGTATCATATAACATCTTAATCTTATATACCTATAAAACTAAGACCTTATCTATTCCTATTAGTTCTAGACCTTTCTTGCTTTTATAATTCTTATATCTTCCCTATCTTGTGCCCCTTTACCATTCTCTTAGTTTTATTAGTATTATGGTGATGACCTAGGATTTTTATCTTTTGTATAATTCTTGAAACATACTTATCTTACATATATGAATTTTTTGAATATGTACATACTTTCCTACTCTTTAGACACTAACATTCGAGATAGACACTAATGTCAACATTAGTTTCTTGACTTGACAAGAGTGTCTATTTCCCTATGGTAATATATTTTGCAAATGAAATGTATCCTAATGGTAGGCCTAAGTGATTTAATGTGAGTTATTAATACAAAGGTATTGATATAAATACAATATCAACCCTCATCTATTCTTCACTTAGTAACATGGGAATAATACCAAGTATTCTTACCAAAGAGCATTAAATTGAATAAAGCTTCCCTATTTCCATACCACTCATATGTAGAACATATCTACAGGTCTAAAGTACTAAAATATTATCCCAAGATCCCAATTTTCCAAGTTACAAGATAGGTCATTTTTTTTTATTTGTGCATATTTAATGATTCACACACAAACTGACATGTAGGAGAGAACTACATCAGTTTGAGGCCTTGTTCAGACTATTAGATATGTAAGTAGTACTTAATGATAAATGGGTCTTTAGGGTTAGCTCAATATCATGTTCCTACTAACCCATTTTCCCCCATGGTCACTAAGAAGATGAAAAATTAAGGTTTTGTAATTTTAAGAGGAACAATAATTCATGACCTAGATATGAATGTACTAGAGTGAAGGTGAAGTCAAACCTATAAGCATCCAAGTGGTCACATAATTTTTCATAAAGCATTCCATACATGACATATGCCTCTAACCTAGATAGTAGAATTGACACAATTATCCTAGACTAACATTAGTGTCTAGAGATCGAAAAGTGTTAGATCTAAAATATAATGACTGTTCTAAAATCTCCTTCTAGACTACTTTCTATCTATTCTATATCTAGAACTATGTTAGCATAAAAATTAGATAAGTATATTACTTATTTGTCATTTCCATCCATTACTTAGTTGTACTTTAACTATTTATCTAATACTCAACATATTAAATTTAGTGTATGCTTATATATAAGTTTAGCATTTAATTGGCTTACTATAGATCTAATTACCACCCTTGTACATTATTGTTTTTATATTCTTAACCCTATTATACCACCAATGTAGGATAACCTCATAACAAAATTTAGTGTCAAGGAGTAAGTACATATGGAATGCAAGGACATATAAGTAATGTGTATAGATATATGTATTTATGAAACATATATTAGTAATTATCATTAAATAATAATATGTAATGAGGAAGTGCACAATATAAATCATGGAAAAACACAAAAAATAAGATGTGTGATATGGATCAAAACACTTTAAAAGATATAAATCACATAAGATTAACAAGATCAACACACAATGTCATACACTAGCATAGATTTTTACACATAAGGTTGAGGGGCCACGTAAAAGGGACATAAAAAACTCACTTATAACCAAGGATAAGGCACCATAAAAAAGAGGCATGAATTCCATAAAAAAAATACAAATGACCCAAAAACAAGGACGAAGGGCCACACAGTAGATAACAATAAATATCCTATCATGCAAATGTAACTACATTAATGAAGGATAGAGCAACTCAAAATTAGCCTATACTATGCATATATGTAGTGTAGTACTATGTATGAAATGAGTATCTATAAAATCATAAACAATATCATTATCTCAACATGGTAAATAGGTCATATAAAATTTTAACTTATGATAATGTAACATGTGGAATTATATTCCCCTAGCATTGGCATAACCACTAGGTAAAAGAAAGATCCATCATCTACATATGTATGTATGATTTGCATAACCTAAATCACACTCATATACCTTATGTAACATATGTATGTTTGGAAAATAATATTTCATACACCAAACATGTGTTAAATAACATATTAAAATAATATAATATAGAAACTCATGTCATGCTCAAGTCCTAATTTTTAATTTTTTGATATATTTTTTTAATTTTCTTGATTTTTTATATCTTTGAATTAAATTAAAATTTTAACATACATTGAAATAGTAAAGTAAGTGAAATTATAAAGGACTATAAATTAGAATAATATAAGGGATATGAACATTCCACAACATGTGTCAAGGCATTGTGTGCACTAAATGTGATAACATGGCTATGTAGAGGAAGTGAGAAATAATTATGACCCCACTATATGTATAAATTAAAATAATGTAGTTCATTAACATATATGGATATAAATATTTGCATGCCCCTAGTAGTAAGGAATCAATGTGTGATCATGTAATGTGTATCTTTAAATATATGCAATTGTGTAAGTTAAATGTAAGTTATAACATATATAAAATAGTCAATATGTAAGAGTGAGAAAGTAATATTCCATAAATGATGTTGTATTTAATGAATTAGTATGAATCTATAATTCATCCTACTTAGTGGATTCCAAACTCAGAGAAGGCAACAAATATAATTCATTACATAGTTATTTATGTCGAGACATTACCAATTTGGATCTACTAAAGTTAACTAATGCATCTCTTACCACACAACAGCAAATGAGAGGGTTCTAAAGCCTTTAGGAAAATGGCATTATGTAATAACCCTAACTAGGCCTAAAATACATGAAATAAATATAATCTAGTGATCACTAAAGATTATGGCACAAATGGGGATAGTTAATAACAATTAAAATAAAACATGCAAAGAGAACTCTACTCAAGTCAATGTATAGGTAAATCAAGCAAGGAGTACAACATTCATCCTATTACTTATTTCAATATCTAACCTACTAAATTATAGATTAAAATTTAATAATACCTTCCTTGAATTGAAACTATCATTCCTCAATATCTCCTTTGGTCAATGGTGCTTTGCAATAAGTTTTTGTGGTTTTGTAAGAATCATACTCTATAAATAATATCTAGGCTAAAACGCTCCTACTTTACATCCAAGACTTTTATACAAGACAAGATTATTTCCATTCAAGGTAAAACCCTAATCATTGACTCTTCCAATGTATAAATAGTATAATTATGAGTTGTAGCAACGAAAAAATGAATTCTCATCTCTTTACAAATGAAATGAAGGGGGTATTTATACCCATGTATTAACCCTAAACTCTATCAAGAATTTAGCTAATAAGGTCATCCAGGTTGATCTTGTTTGGAAAGAAAAATATATATTAGACCTTGAAATTGGTTGGATGGGATGATAGAGTTGTGTAACATGCACTGAATTCCCAACAAGATCAATCGAGCTGACATAGTAGGAAAATAAATAAAAATTCATGTATTTTTAGCCAGGGGCTATTTTATAAGGTGAATTTCTTAAAGGAGTGTATAACCAGGTTTTAATTACTTAGGGAGTTAGATAAAATTATCTTGTAGTGGGCTTAGGTAATGGTATAGGGCCTAAAAATATTGTAAATAAACAAAAGTCTACCCACCCATTTCCTAGTATACCCTTTAAGGCATGTAGTCAAAGAGATTAAAATTTGATAGATTCCTATAAGAGTAAAACTATCAGTAAATGATAAATTTAAAAATATTATGTCTATACATATTCCCCACTTGAATTTCATCATGTGTCACATAGTTATAACATAGGATGATGCTTTGATAAATTACATAGCAATAATTAATGTTAAGATAATAAATTGTAGTAAAAATTGGAAATGTAAATGAAATTAAAGTATTGAAAAATATATACCTTCACTTAACTTATTTATTTATAATATAAGTTGATATGATGCAAATGGAAGAGGCATATAATGTATGGGACATTTTTGGAACTGAAAAAAGTTAAAAAATTCATTTTTTTTGAAAAACTATTGGTTAAGCATGTAAAAATTCTCTACATTATCAACACTCTAAATTTTTTTTGCATCTTGGAAAAAGTTCTTCTAGAATCATAACTATGATAAAAACATAGACTTTTTTGGTAAAAAACTAGTAATTAAAGAATTTGTAAATTTTAAATACAAATAGTATTTTAAATAATCATTTGTAAATTTACTATTTTGAGAAATTGAAGCTATGTATGACCTAGAGAAGTGATGAGAGAGACTATGGTGTGAAGGTGAATAACATGAGGTGGAGGATGCATAACAACTACTGCTAGCATGATCTAGGTATAAAATGTACTAAATATTGAATTTTTATCAATTTTATTTGAAAATGGGGTAGATTTGAAAAGAAGGTATTGGTGAAAATATGTTTATAAAAATTTACACAAATATTGCATTAATGAAATTCTTTGATCATTATCCATTTTCCATCTTAATTCCAACTCTACCCTAAAAAATAGTTGGAATTAATGACAAATATTTTTTAAAGAAGCCATAATAATTAAATGGGGTTAGCTAGGTTCATGTAGTTGTAAATTAATAAGTTATCAATGGTAGTTAATTATGTAGTATCAAGCTGACATAGTCAATAGATGTCCAATTGTGTATATAGGGTTTGAACTAGTATGACAATGTCTAGGTGATTGGTTTCATACATTTTGGTTGATTCAATAATGTGTCAAGGTCTTCAATGTAATTATTGGATGTTTTAGGTTGTACCCTAGCTAAGGAGAGGAGTATTCATGTCCAAACCTCAAACCTAATCCAACATGGGAGTGACATTTGATTATGGGTTGCATAGTATGTAGGTCACACCTCTAGATTTCATGGGGATAGCCCCCCTGGTTAGACAATTCAATGCTCTCTAAGACCTAAAATTATATAAGAAAAAAAGAAAGAGATGAAAATTAATGCAAGAATCTACTCTAGGTGGCGATGCACCAATTGATGAAGGATCCAATCTTAATCACTCGTATCAAATCTTACTGATGAACCTAATGAATAAAATGAGTGATTAGGATTCTTGATGGTGTTATAGCATGAATATTTTTTATGAATTTTGGATAATATTATATAAATTTAAGGTTAGAAGGCAAAGGTTTGATCAAGACACAATGAACTTATAACACTTCAAGAAATATCCTACTACTAATACTTCACACAACCTAAAATAAACTCAAACTTGAAACTAGGTACATGAAAGGACATAAATATGATGATATAATGCATATATTATGAAAATAAAACCCCAAAAAAGTATAATAACATTCAACTATAATTTAAAATTATCTTCTATTGACTCAATAGAGTTTACAAGGTAGTTTTAGTAAAGATTTACTACACCCAACTGAGTGATGCCAAATTAAGGGATCAATTCCTTCTTAAATATATAATTTCAAAGAGAAAAGAGAGAAATCCAGCCATGGGAGAGGTCATGAATGAGGCCAATGTGGTGTAGGGTAGTTACACAAGCTTGTTTCCTTCCTCAAGCATTGACATGTTATTGATGAGTCTATTTTGGCATTGTGAAAGTTATAACTTCCTCAATTTACTTTATTTAGGACTTAACCATTCCTAAAATAGCTCAAGATTCCCTCGTTTCATAGTTATAAAATGTACATGGGGTGTAAATAGGTCTCCTTTAGGTATTCAATAACCTCTCCTTCAATATGCATGGTGAATGGTCAAAGAAAATGCTTGCTCCTAGTCATAATGGCCTCTATTTTGGTGTGTTCTCACCTATATTATATTTACCATGATTGAATATGTCAATCAATGTTCTCACACCACCTTTTGCTTACTAGACTCTTCCATCTACAAGATAAGTAGGTTTATGTTGTTTATCCTCCAAATTTCTATTCATATCCACTATTTGAATGATAAAATATTTGAAATTAGGATCCAAATTCATCTTATGAAACTTAGATCATACTTGGATAACCTCTTATGTATTTTCACTAAGATATTTCAAGAGTTATTTACCCTCAAACACACATTAGCCTTGTATTAATAAGTTAATTTGACTATCTCATAGACTCACAATTTATATGGAGATGGTAAGTACACTTTATGTAAATTCTATGATCTATATTAGAATTGAATAGGTATAAAAATTCCCAAGCTTACCCTCTCCATGATCTAGAACTCTACAAATTCACCTTTTCATGATATGTTCGTATAGTTCTTGTACCTTCCAAATACATGGGCATGAGTAACAATAAGTTTTAAACATGATCCAAGTTATAAAAAAGCAACTTCTAAGAATAAGAATTCATTTTTTCCTAAACCTATCTAGATAGGTCATTATTAAGGTTTAAGGGAGGTTTAGGGGTGTTTGAGATTCTTAAGCATCATTCATCAAGATCAGAGATTATATATATATATATATACCAATTGTACCAACTTCAAGATAATAGGCCCTATTACCTTCCACGAAAAGTTAGACTCTCCATGCATAACACTCAAGCTATGGTGAGCATTTAAAGATGCTCCTTTTAGGAAGAACTTATTCTCTGAATCACCTCTGCATGTCTTTAAGTAGAAAGGTCCACTTTGATGGTTTCTCTATGGGTATAAACTATCCAAAGGGCTCTTGAAAAATGTAATAGCCTTCTCATTTTTTATTGGGTGAATTCCTACTTCCTAGCTTGTCTTCTGCCTCACATTTTGAAGGCATAGTCCTATTGGAGATTGAGTACTCTTATGTCTACATACCTTAACCATGAACCTTTACCTTAATACTAAGACTATCACTCATTATTGTATCATTTATAACTAGGAAATCAACTTAGATATCTTAAAAAGTAATATTATTAACTTTATTACATCATTTGTCCTCCTTATGATGGATATAGTCATGCATTCCAATACCTGCACCTTTCTTTCTATTGAACCAATCACAAAGGTTACCCGAATGATTAACGGTGTGATTTAATAGATGTTATAAGACTTATTATTCCTCCTCAAATTATTAAAGTACATAGATACTCTCAATAACCTTGATTTTGAGCTTAAACTAACATCTTTAGGCCCATTCCATACAACTTTACCCTTATACGTGCCAACTAATGGCTCACTATGGTGATTAGAGGACATCATAAGACATTAAAGGTCATTTCATGGACAAATTTACTAATTTTTATGGGTTTTGTATTTAATTTCCACCATCCAGTCATTCCTAGGGTTTATACAAGGTTTGGGACGTCCACCATCTTAATGATGGTTTGTAAAGTATGGATGTCCAATTTTTTAACAAATACCATGCATGTTTAGGGAACTGACCCGTTACATCTCATGAATAGGTTGGGTTCCCATGCATAGGTTACTTGGAGATATAATCATTAGAATGTGAGGTTAGGGTTACTTACAAATAGTTTTGAGCACTTATTTTCTTAGTGCTCATTTATAAATCCTATCCCCCAAATACTAATCAATATTACATGTATGTTTAATCCATAGGGACACTTAAAATTATCTAGGATATATTTATCTAAGCATGCATGTGGTGTATTAGGTGAGAATTTGAAGATGGTCCTTAAACTAACTATGTGTAGATGGACTAGCTCAAGTAGGATTTGAAGGCTCTCTAATCAATTTTACCACCTATTAGCACTTAGAACCTCCTTTTTGGGTATTAAAGACCCTCATACATCTTTCATTCATCATTAAATTGGTCACAATAGTTTTTAAAGGTTCTAATATGGTACTAGGGTCTGTGTACAAGTGTGTGTGCCTAATTATGTTAGCCCATCTCCAAGGCTCTTGAGTGTAACTCTAGGTGTTGGACCTTAAAAGGGGGTTTGGGGGACATTAAACAGCATTACTCATTAAAACAAGACCTTATAGTGTGTTCCATATTGTTTTTTAAATTCATATATAATGGGTGCAAATTCAACCCACTGAGTGACTATCTGTAAAAACCAATTAATCTTAAAGGTTGGCTATAGGTGCACATTTTGTACTCTCATATTACTATACAACTATATAAGTTTAATATCCAATGGTCTCAATGCTTATGATGGTTTTAATTATGTAGGTCTCTTTAACATGATAAAACCTTGGGGGAAGGGTGTATGAATGAATCAGGGTGGTAGTGGAGACATATGGAGTGGGATTAACATGGAAACATGGGGTGATATATTGTAATGATAGTGAAAACATAGTGAAACAACACAAGTGTGGAAATGATATGAAATGGAGTCAAGACTCCCTTTAAGACCAATACAAATGAACCTTTTAGGAATTATAATGCATATCTAAGTAAATATGGAAGTTTGGTGGTAGAAGTGAGGTATATATAGTCTCAAAATGAAACCTTAGACATTGATAAATACCTTAACTTTCACAAAAAAACATTAAACCCTACTCAAAGATGACTGAATGACTTGGAGGCAAAAAAGGTGATCTATAGGCTAATAAAGTTGTTATGGGGGGTCAAAAGTTTATTCTCAAGGGTGAAAATGTGATCCACCATCACCTTAATATATCATTTTCATATCTTTGGGTTACATTGAAGCTCTATAAGTGTTCTTGAATCATACATAGTCTTGTCATATAATAACCTTCAAATATGAACAAACCTTATTTTATTGAGGTGATCTAAGATAACAAGGGATGAATTGAACTTTCATCTAAGAAAGAATGAATTTTAATCCTTGAAACACCTCTACAACTCTTCCACCTTGTCTATAAAATCTGATTAAGGCATCAAAACTCTATCCTTTACACAAACTATACATAGGAACCAGTCATAATTATTTACAAGCCATGTAAGCTCATAGATGTGATTATAATGTTGAAAGTGTCATGGAAATACTCTTTAAGACTTGAGAAAGTAGGATCCATGATTGGTTTTAGTAGATAAATCAAATTCCTATGAAAATTGTTGAGCTTAAATGGTCCTATACAGATGAGAGGGGCATAAAAGTTCTTTAACTTATTAAGGAATGTTTATAAAGGATAGGAATCTAATCCCAAAAAAATTTCCATGGATGGAATATATCTAAGTCTAATTTCTATGGCTAGGATCTTAGACCCCCACTCTTTATCCTCTTTATAGTATGAGTATAACCTAAGGGGTCTTCTGAACATGCTAGTGAGCTTGAAGGAGATTGTAATGGATTTGAGATCCTATGGATATTCTAATAATTATTTCCTTCACCATTAGATATCTTTGACCTCCCTCTATAAAATCATACCTTTTACTGAGCTAGGTCACATAGTAAAGATATATACTATTAAAGAAACTCCTAAAAACTATTATTTTCCTTTTGATGATCAAGAAGAACCAATGTGTTTCTAGGACTATATCAAACTACCTCCTTATTTTTCCTTCACCATTTAATATTTTACATTTTAAAGACCCTTTAAAGTTATAAAACACCATCTAGGCACATTTAAACATCATGACACTATTTAAATCAAGTTGGAAAGGGGGACATGAGGACACATAACAACTAATAAGGCAGGAATGAAGTGTAATAATACTATAATTATTTGTAAAATTTTCACATACTCATGATACAAAAAAAAACGTATTTATAATGATGGATCATGACTCAATCTATAAGTTTTAACCCTTTCTAGGTCTAGGACTAGAAAGTAGCCAACATTTTTGGTTATTCAATTGGCTTGACCAACCTACTGATCAAAGAACTCAATTTTTTTTTGAACTTGATCTTGATGACTCAACAAATAAAACATGAATTCACATGAAATATACCTTATCTTTCATACTCTTTAAATAATGAGATAAACAAATTATAAGAAATAATAATGAATACAAAACATAACTACCTAAAAATAAGTCCAAATAACAAACATGACATATGTCCAAATGCACCTAGAGATAAAAGCGGATTCTATCTGCCTATGTACAAGAGGAAATTTAAATAGACTAGTAATATAAATAGAAGAACGTCCCATTGAAATGGATGAGGGGTTCCTCACCATTTAATTTATAATCATCAAAGACATTAATCTCCTTGAAGTAGGTGATGATGCAAGGTTCACTCTAAAGATTATCAATTTGAGAAGCAAATTCTATCTATTTATGTATAAGATGAACTTGAAATAGACTAGGAAGAGAACTTAAGGATCCTCCCATTGATAATTATGAGGGGTTCCTCACCATTTAATTTATAATTATCAAAGACATTAATATCCTTTTAGGTGGTAATGATGTAAGGTCCACTCCAAAGATTATCAAATTTTAAGTGTTTTCCTAGATTTGCATAGTCCTCATCCCACTTGAGGACTATATATCCTTGTTAGAATATCCTAGATGAATAATTTTTATCAAATGCCTTCTTGAATTTATTATTATTATACTATGTGTTTTTCATGTCACTATCTCTTATCTCTTCTAGCTATCTGATCTCATTCATTATAACTTGCATAACATCATCTTCTAGGAGCTCAAGCTGGTAAGAAAGCTCTAAGCTAGGAAGTTCAAGGGAAATAGGAAGTCTTGCATCTATACCATAGATAAGGAGGTATTGATAATTTATAATATACTTCTTATTTTTCACTCTATCTACCCATAGGGTAGTCCTTAATCTTTTATGACACTCCCTTTGACTATCCTCCATAGTTCTTTTGATAATCCCTATCAAATTCTTGTTTGTGGACTCTTATAGTCCATTTCCCTATGGGTAATAATTTTAGGATGTATTTAGGTATATAACATGTCCAAGAGACCAATCACATACCTTGGTACCATTCAATGCCAAGTAATTATCAAATATGATTATTTAGGGCACATCAAACCTATTCATAAGGTTGCCAAAAAACTCTAGGACATAATTCTCATTAGCCTCCTTGAGGGTAGGTTCCTCCACCAACCTTGGGAAGTAGTCTATTTATATAATTACCCACATTTTTTATAACTTGAAATTGGATAGATCATCCCTATGGATTCTAAGACCCACTATATCAAGCATTGTTTTGATTATACTAGTTGCAAAGGGAGGATGACTAACTTCTACTTGCTAATGAACATGACACTTTTTGAGCACTTACTCACCTAACTATGTGAATACCTAGATATGATTATTTTATATGTTATAGTCTTGGTATAAAAATTCCCACCAATAGGGCCATCATGAAATTTCTCAAGTAGCTTATCTATTTGTCATGATTTAACACACCTCAAAATCATGCCTCATATTTCATTCTTAAATAGAACTCCATATATTAAGACATAGTGTATAGTTTGAAATTTAAAGTACATCCTTTTATTTCTATCCAAACCCATAAGACATTGTATTATTTAAAGGAATATGATCACATCATGGGTCCAGTTAAGGGGGGTGTTGCTTGTAGATGCTTGTTGACTCTATTTAACTTCCAACACTTGATATTTTCCCTCGTTTACCTCTAATACAAGATGATAACATAAACCTCTACCTATGATAATATTTTTCACTCTCACTTCAAGTTCATATTTCATAATTTTTTTTACTCACCCAACTTTCTTCTCACTTAGATTTGTATTGAGTATCAACTCTTTGATGCTCGGGTGTACCACCATGACTATGACCTTACTGTTTGACACCATGTTCCTAAACTCTTTAATCCTCTCATCAAAGTAATTATATGATTCTCAAAAAATTATATATTTATTCATATCCCTCAAAGTCCTAACTAAATAATTTAATTGGTTGTTCTAATCCTTCATCATTCTACTGCATAAGCATAGTATAAATTGCATCTGAAGTAGAGAAAGCATATAAAAAATATTATTTTATAAAATGATGATTAAGGAGTGTTAGGGATTGAGATATGGCCTATTTTATGGACTCAAAAATCCTCTTACCTTCCTTGTTCCATGTGAATTCATTGTGATTACTTATCATGTGAGTAAGAGGCTTGACCAACTTTGTAAAACCTGGGACAAATCTTCTTATGAAGTTGATATTCCCTAAGAAACTCTATAAACCTTTTTAATGCTTAGATAGGGGTAAGGCTAGGATGGATTCAAATATATTAAGGTCTGTAGAAATATAATCCTTTAACACTATATGACCTAATAATCTACCCTCAATAATAGTAAAGATACATTTTTAAGGATTCAATGACACTCTAAACTACCTAAATCTATCAAAGACTAATTTCAAGTGAGTTATGTGGTTTGATGGATCCTTTGAGAATACTATGATTTCATCAATTTATATGAGCACTATTTCTTTTATCAACCCTTTAAAGTTAACATCCACTGCCCTTTGGAAATTTACTCCTTCATTGGATATTCAAAGGTCATTTTCATGTATGCATAAGTGCCCCACTTTGTAGTGAGGGAATTCTTATGCTTATCCTCCTCCTTGACCAAGATCCTATTGTAACTATAATATCCATCAAGAAAAGATAACCTCTGAGAGCTTGATACCTTCTAAAGTATCATATATATTTATTAAAGTGAGTAGTGGTCCCTAAAAGACACCTTATTAAGGTCTTTAAAGTCAACGCATAGGCATATTTCTCCATTCTTATTCCTCATAGCCACAAGGTTTTATACCCATGAATAATTATTGATGGTGAATATTATATTTAATTCAATCAATTCAAATCCCTTCTCATGAGCTTTTCCAACTTTGGATTGACAAGCCTTTATTTTTGTATCACCAATTTTGCATTAATTTCTAATATTATAGTATGTTGGTAATGTTTGGGGTTAAATCCTTTAAAATCATGGTACTCCCATGTAAAAACATTTGCATACTCTTAGCACAAGGCAATTAAGGAATACCTCTCTTCTACTATGTTTAATTTTCACAACCTCAATAGCTTGTCCTTAAAGATCACTACCCTCTCATAATGCTCTTACTTAGTTGAGATACCTATCTTGTCTTTTATCATCTAATAATCTTCATTAAATATGCTTTGTAATGTCATTATTCCTTTGGGAAATTTATTACACCTTAGCTGCACTATTTGATCATCAAATTGGTATTGAAACTTGACATGATTCTTATGGTATAATTTTTCCTCTTGTATAATAAAACATAGAATATATTCATCACTATCAAAGACTTACCAACTTACCTCATTATCAAGTATGGATGAAATGAATATGACCTTTATTTGGAATTGATTTTGTGTACCCTTGACTCCTTTTCTAATATCATAATGGGCTATGGCTATAAGCCTATCTCTATGGTGATTAGACTCCCTTAGTATGGATTTTATGTCAGATTATAAGAAATACTATATAATGTCCCATACTCAGTTCTTTTCGGCCTTCAAAAATTGATTCTTGATTTCACTAACACCCTTTTCTGCACTACAAACTCATTATCACCTTTCACTTGTAGGATTTTAATGCCTTTCCGTCTTGATTCTTGTAGGTCATGTATAAGGGATTTTTACTCAGTTGTATTTGAAGTGTAACTAAATTAGAACATTGTAGTTGAGTAATACTTATGATTTTAAGGGGAAACCAACATCACTCCTACCCTACTATCATTTTTTTATTTTTGCTTGTTAGACTAGGAATAACATTCACTTCCTCATGCATGAATTATACCCCTAGGTCTACCTCTTCAATGGTGTTTTAGGCATAAAATCCATGTTTATCAGTTACCCATTCATCAAGGAGTAAATATAAGATTCCCTCAAGATGATATTTGGGTTCTTACTAACATTTTCATCTTTATTATGTATGGTATAGTTTAGTTTTGAAAGGTTGGGAATATAGGGGTATAAATGGAACCTAAAAATAGGTTTGGACCTAATAGTGACCCCATCTAATATATGGTTCTAAATACCATGTATGACTAGTCATAGTAAAGGTAGTCCACGATCTTTATAGTAAAGTCCTTAGATATGCACAGGAAAAAGTATGGGGTAAATAAACAACCATGACATATTTCATGATAGTAAAATTAGGTTAGGATACTAGCATAATATTTAGGTCCTTTATACACCTACTCTCTTGGTGGGAGAACCATTTAACAACAATACACCTTTCTCATCAGGCACATACTTGAGTTCAAGTTTGTTTGTTATGGCTTTGGGCATGACTGAGGTTGAGGAACCATAATATATCATATAATTGTGGATAATAAAATCCCCAATTATGATGTATAAGTAAAATATATGTGGCTTAAAAACCTTAGGGGTTTGAACTTGACTAGGTTATCCATCACTAACATAATTTTCACTTACCTTGTCTATTGTTTTAGTCATAAGAGAGAGCTTAGAGAGCTCTTGTTGGAGAATATATTTTTTCCCTAGAATAGATAGAGCACCCCACATAAGAATACTAAAATTTGATAGCTTAATTTAGTCCAAAATATTTAATGTAGAATTGGTAATCTTGGTATGATTATTAGAAGTGGAAGCATCACTTGAAACCTATGTAACTTGAGGAATGAATGGTGTCTTCTACTAACACTACCCATATATCTGAGGTGTTTTCTAAGTTGGAGAGGTCGTAGTGAATTTAATTTGAGTAAAAAGATATTGAGTGACTTGTGGATGTGTAGGAGAGACATTAAATTTCCCCAATATATCATCTACTAGTCTTATTTTAGCCCTTGTGTAGACTACAACTGTATCATTTGGCCTTTGTACATTATGCCCCAAGTTTGATGCCACATGCCCAAAGGTATGCTCTCCATCTTGAATGTTAAAAAAATTAGTGTTATTAGGTGATTTGACCACACCTCCTTATTTTTTACTTGAAAATTTGTATGGTTTCATTATAGGCATGTTGATGCGAAGCATATATACCAATTACCTCACTTAACCCTATTTCTTAACTAGCTTCCTTTGATACTAGTTTCTTGGATCTATTCCTCATGAAATGATTTATAGATTCATTTGGTAATATTGTAACTTCATAAATATTTGGTCTTGATTTATAAATTATGTTTAGTCTTCCCTATTCATTTACTAACTCACAAACACTTTTCAAGTTTCAATTCAACTCTCTTTTCAACCCTACCTTTTCTACCATAGTCTTTCTATCCCTTTTATAGGCATTAACTACATAGTATAGTTAAGCACAACCAACTATGGAAAAAAAATGTTAATTTTTCCCCTAAAAAATCATACATGTTTCAAACTTTAATCTCTAAGTCTTTCATCAAGATCACATCCTCTCTTTTAGACCTATTATATTAGTCTCTTTTAGAACTATTGCATCCTAAACCACTAGAATCCATACTTGTAGATCCATACATGCTTTGAAACCTTGTTAATCACTTCAAGCACATGAATATTGGTCAAATTAAAAAAGTGAAAATTTTATGGTTAAAATGCAAGTTATAACACAAATCCTAGTTTAGGGTTTTTAAGAACATTATCTCAACTAAAAAGCTATAAAATTCACTTTCTCATGTTTTAATATGTTTTAAAAATTACAAATGGATTTTTAGTGTTTGTTTATACATGGGGAAACTTATCTAAGTGATATAACTTGCTTCCCAATCATCTTTCCAAGTTTCTCAACTCCAAATGCATTCAACTATGTAGGAAAATACATGTCTTATAGGTTTGTCTCTAGGTTTTAACTCTCATAGCATATTTTTATCAATTTAAAAGATATAAAAACATTAAAAATATTCCCTCTATCTTTTTAAATCATCTTATATCATTGGAAATTCGATTCTTTGTTCATATCTTTCAAGAAATTATTACACAATCCTTCTTGACAACATTTACTTAGGAAATAGGTTCAGATTAGAATATGAATTTAATGTTAGGGTTTATTTGTTACATAACAATATTATATCATCAATTCACACTTATCATAACTAAATGTGTACAACATCTACCAATCTCAATGCATTACCATATTGTATTACATAGTCTGTAAACATGGAAATTCACCCAAAATAGGGGTCTACATATAATATGTCTAAACACCTAGTAACTTAATTATTATACCATTGAAACATAACATAATCCATATTAAATAATAATCTTTTAAAAAATTCAATAAATTTTTTAAGTTTAATTGATCATCAATTATTTCAAGACACAGTCTATATCAAAAACCAATTATCTTACATATTGGGTGTATACCTTGCTTCCTTCAGAACAAGGGTCTCACTTCCCTTTACATTAAAATCTTGAATTAAAAAAAAAATTAAAATATATTTCAACCACATTTTTATGAAATTATAATATTAATATTTCATTTACAAATTACATATAATTTTTAATAACAACAATGAACTTAAAAATAGAGGTTTGCATTCTTCCATTTAGAAGTAGAGGTTATAAAACTTCATTAATTTAATCATTTCGTACTATAAATACATAATACATTAATATATTAAAATTTAATTAAATACTAACTATCTACACACAAAAAAAAATCCTCCAAGACTCCTAAAAAGAGGCATAACTATTTCTTGCCAACTTTCCCAAATAGAGGTTTTTCTTGATTCATAACTTTTTCTTTATTTACATAATATGACTACATTGTTCCTTGAATTTTTTACTCATGAACATGTTATGAAACTTATATAGGGTATAAATCCCCTTGAAATATTTTTGACATATTCTCACCCTCTCAAAATGCATAAAAATGTATTAGATAAGACTTAATAATATTCAAATTTTCAAATAATACTTTTTGTAGGAAAATTAATTGTTCAAATTCTATGCCTTTTTAGACCAACTATACATCACCTATGGATTAATATTACCCTATTTAACATTTAAAATACATATTATAATATATTTATACAAAAGTGGATAAACTTAGGGTCCTTATAGGATTCCCCTGCATCATACTGCCAATATGAGAAATCTTTAGCATAGGTGCTTGAGTAATCCACTTGGTATATGTTATTTCCTGAATGTAATTAACCTCCTCAAAGAAGGTATTTTAATCCACTTTCCTCTCAAAAATTTGAAAATTATCTTTGACCCAAATTTAGGCCTTCTTTTCTTCATCTCCTTCAATAACATACCTACACACAAAACCAAATTGTTAAGTGAAACATTCCTGCTACTATATTTTTCTTGCCATACATATGTATTCCACTCTTTATCTTCTTCAAATTTATTTATATTATTATTTTATCTATCATCACCCACTAATTAAAATATGAAATTCTCTTTCCTCCATACTTTTTATGATTCCCACTTCATTTCATGCACAACTTGTGCTTGTGCTTTGCATACCTTATACTTGTGTAGATTCTTAACTTGCTCCTGTACAACACCTTCATGACTACTCTCTAACTTATAAACTTGAAAATTTTGCATACTAGCTTTAATTAGCCCATTTCCTTGATGTATCACTCCTACATATTCATCTTGTTCATGGGCCTATCGAATATTTCTCATCTCATTAACATCCTCTTTTATTCAAGACTCTTTTACAAACATTTATGTTCATCTACCACTCTTCTTTTCTTTATTGCACCTTACCTACATTTTCATCACAAAATATCATATTATAAACATGAATTTTATACTTTATGGATCTCTCTTGAGCTTCCTCATTATACATCTCAAGCTCTAGCTTCTTCTTCACTTATTTGGTGTCAATCCCAAGCCACTTCCTTTCCATTTCAACTTCAATGTATATTACTATCCTACCATCTTCTTTCTCATAAAATTTACTCCCACACTTGCCTTGGATTTATTCTCTCTTAATGACTCTCTTAGGTGTTATATCTTCCTTTATTTTCCAACTACTTGCTTCCACTTTGCAATCTAGTGAAATATCTCTCGTGTCCATATTTGTGGACTCACAATGATTCAAACTAACCATCTCAACACAACTCTCCTCTTCTTATTTTTTCGGTGTTTTGATCAAACTCAAAATCTCCATTGCTTATCTCTAATACTTCCTTGTCATCATCATGATTCTCTCATCTCTTCTATCTTCTTCACCCTTCAATGGGATTAGTGTGTTTACCTTCTCATGTTGTTTAATTTTGTATGTGTTTGCTTGACCATCATGTATGGAATTCTTATAAAACTTCCATGGTCTACATAACAACAAGTAACCAACATCTATAGGAAAAATATCACATAACACTTCATATATATACCCTCCTGTCTGAAACACAACCTAACTTTGTTCATTTACCAAAATTTGGTGTCCTTTCTAAACCCATGCAACCTTGTGCGGTTGTAGATGTGGCATAATTTTCAAGCCCAATTTTCTCACCATCTCCAAAGATAAAATATTATTATTAATACATCCATTAATGACTATATTACACATTTGACCTATTGTCTTGCATCTACTTCTGAATAGGCTTATCTTTTGGGCTAGTTCTCTAACTTGTTTCTACTACAATAAGATTTTACTCATGAGTAATGAATCATACTTGTCACACCTTATCTCCTCATTATTTTCTCTCTTCTACTACATAATTCTACAAACACTCAATGGATATTCTACTACCCTATGTCCCTCTCTATGTCAATTTCAATATTGCCCTTGAAATCTGTGTCTTGGTCCACTCCTTAAGGAACCTTCATCTCTTATCATTATACCATCTTAAAATGGTCTGATATCCATTACATGGTGCTTCCCCTTGATATTTTATTGAAATAATGCTACATGTTCTTGTGATCTCTCTTAAACCACCTCTTTATTCTTTCTCTCTCATTCATCTTTGCTTGAAAAGGTACTAACTAACCTTATTGTGTACCATTCCTTTCTTAACTATCTCTTTCTAATATTTTTTCTCTCTCCCTAAAAAAATATTGAATAGCCTCTATTCTAATAACTAATGGAGAAATCAATTGGGTCATTATCCTGACCAAATCATCATCTTCCCTACTATCTCTCTCCATGGATCACTATCCTTGATTACCTATCCTGCACTTCACTTCAAAACACATGTTATCAAATATTTTCACAATCCTCAAGAATATTTATATAGTTATAATACCAAAATGATTCTGATCATATATACCAATTCCTTCACTTAACCCTATTTCTTAACTTACTTCCTTTGATACTAGTTTCTTGGCTCTATTCCTCATATAATTATTTACAAATTCATCTAGAAATATTTTACCTTCCTAAATATTTGATCTTGATTTAAAAATTCTCTTCAGTCCTTATTCATTCACTAACTCACAAACACTTTCAAGTTTCAATTCAACTCTCTTTTCAACCTTGACTTTTCTACCATAGTCCTTCTAGCCCTTTTGTAGGCATTAACTACATAGTATGGTTAAGTATAGTAAACTATGGAAAATAAAAACTTATTTATTATTTTACTTGATAAATAATATATACATTTCAAATTTTAATCCCCCAACTCTTTCATTAAGACCACTTCCTCTCTTTTATACCTATTATATCAGTTCTCCTCTAGGCCTAATACACCCTAAACCACTAGAATCTATAATTGTAGATCCATACACATTCTAATTTTTTTTAATAACTTCAATCACATTAATATTGGTTAGATTATAAAACATTTTGAAATTTTAATAGTTAAAATCTAATTTATAAGGCAAACCCTAGTTTAGGGTTTTTGAGAACACTATCTTAGTTAAGAGGCTATAAAATTCACTTTCTCATGTTTTAATAAGTTTCAAAAATTACAAATGGATTTTTAGGTCTATCTAGACCTGGGGTAACTTATCCAAGTGATTTCCATTTTTTCACAATCCTTTGTCCAAGTTTTTTAACTCCAAATGAATTCAACTATGAAGGAAAATACATGTCTTAGAGGTCTATCTCTAGGTTTTAACTCTCATAGCACATTTTTTATCAATTACAAAGCTATAAAAACATTAAATGTATTCCATCCCACTTTTCAATTCATCCTAGATCATTGTCAATCTTTGTTCATATATTTCAAGAAATTATTACACAATCCTTCTTGATAACATTTACTCAATAATTAGGGTCAAATTAGAAGATGCATTTACTATTAAGATTTATTTGTTACACACCAATATTATATCATCAATTTAAACTCATCATACCATTATAAATTTATACAAACACCTACCAATATCAATGCATTACCATATTGTATAACACAGTCTATAAACAGGGAAATTCACCCAAAATAAGGGCCTATATACAATATATCTGAGTACCTGGTAACTTAATTATTATACCATTAAAACATAAAATAATTCATATTAAAAAATAATCTAAAAAAATTTCAATACCTTTGTCAATTTTAATTGATCATCAATTATTTGAAGACATAGTCTGCATCAAAAACTAGTGAGCTTACATACTTGGTGTGTACATTGCTTCCTTTAGAACAAGGGTCTCACTTCCCTTTCCCTTCAAGTATTGAATATAAAAAAATGTGAAATATATTTAAACCAAATTTTTAATCAATTCAAATATCAATATTTCATTGGCAAATCACATACAATTTGTAATAATAATAATGACCTTCAAAATAGAGGTATGTATTCTTCCATTTAGCAGCAGAGGTTAAAAAAATTAAATAATTTATTCATTATCTCCTATAAATACATATTAATTTCATCCATTATAATTTAATTACATATTTACTATCTAACAAAAACAAAAACTTCCTCCAAGACTCCTAAAAAGAGGCATAACTATTTCTTTCAAACTTTCCCATGTAGATGTTTTGATTGAATCATAACTTTTTATATTTACATAATATGACTACATTTTACCTTGAATTTTTGAATCATGAAAATTTTATGAAACTTATATATAGTATAAATCCCCTTGACATGTTTTTGACATCGTTTCATCCTCTCAAAATGCATAAAACTCATTAGACAAGACTTAATAATATTCAAATTTTTAAATAATACTTTTGGTGGGAAAGTCAATTCAAATTCTATGATTCTTTATACCAACTAAACATCACATGTGGAATACTACTAACATCTAACACTTATAAAAAACCTATTTTACCATATTTATTTAAAAATGGATAAACTTGAGGTCCTTATGTGATGCCCTTACATCACATGTCACCATGAGGTTTTAGAGGACCTTGTGGTGGAGGAGGCATAGTGTCATGAGCTTAGAATGGAGCCTAATATAAACTTGGATTATGATATTTCTCTCCAATTTTTGACATAACCATATCATTATATTTCTTCCATATTTTTTGTCATCAATCCTCTTGTGTAATATTATTTTGTGTGGGTATCAATGTTTTTGAGCTATTTACTATATTGGGATTATAGTTGTTGTATGGCTTGGCTTTTGTGATTTAACCTTGGGCTTGTTGGTTTTTTGGGTAAGGGGTCATATTATAAGGATAATATTCATATATATCTCAATTATTTTCTTGATATGGTCTATAATATGTCTATTTTTTCCTCTCTAAGGCCACCAACTTGTTACTTTATGCTTCCAACAAGCCTTCAATCTTTCTAAGCCTATCTAGCTGGCTATCATCAGATTGTCTTTGGTTATTCATATTAGGAAATGAAGAAATGGTGGGTGGATTATGTTGGAGTTCATTAAATTGGTGCATAAGGAGTATAGGGGTCAATTTTCCTACTTGTATCAAGTAATTTTCTTCCCTTATAGAGATTTTATAGGCCTCTGGTAATGTTGTCCCACCCATGGATTGTATCATTAGTACAAAATCTAAGTTTAAGGCCTTTAATTAATATATAAAGGAATATTTGGGTGTTGGATTTATTATAATAGGTATTTTTTCCCAAGTCTTTTAAAATGTATAGCTAAAATAAACCATAGATTCTTGGGGTGCCTTATTGATTGAGGTGAGTTGCTCAACTAGTGACACATGGTCACTTCTATCTTCAAATTGATTGAAAAGGAAATAACCAAATTCATCCCAATTTTTTATATAGGAAATATTAAGGCCTCTATACCACTTAAGGTATTTTCCTTTTAAGGAGTTTTCTAGGATCCTCATGGCTACATTCTCCTAGGTGATATTGTGCATTAAGCATAGGTTTACAATATCAACTATGTGTTATGCATGAATGGTGGAGTTTTCCCCTATTAAATATGGAAAAATATTCAAGGAATAATTTGGGATATCATCATATTGGTTGAGGTTAAGAGGGATGCCACCATTAAAGGTTACGAAGGCTATAATTTAGTCCTTGCCATTGGGATTTATGGACTTTTCTCAAGCTATGTATGGATACAATTAGTATAATTAGTAGACTTATGAGAATTAGGGGGTATGGGTTTTGTATTAGAAAAAATGACATTCTTTCTCCTTTTTATGTCCAATGGTATTTCAATAAAATAAATCTACTTACCTTTTGAAGTTGATATAGTAGAAACTTGTTGTATAAAACGTGCCTCCAATCTAATGATGACTACCTTTAGCCTTCAATATGTCCTTATAAATTTTCAATATTACTAAATTAGGTGTCCAAGGGCCTTTATTTATTGTCTCATTTAGCATGCTATAACTATTGGAGGTTTTATTTTTTACCCTAGCTGAGGAGAGGAGTGTTCATGTCCAAACCTCAAACCTAGTCCAACATGGGAGTGACATTAGTCTATGGGTTGCCTAGTATGTAGGTTAGAACTATATATTTTATGGTGATATCTCCACTAATTTGATAAGTCAATTCTCTATAATACCTAAAATTATCACAAGGAAAAGGGAAATAGGTATAGAAATTAATAAAACAATATACTCTAGGTGGTGATGCACTAATTGATGAAGGATACAATCTTAATCATTCCTTTTGAAGATTACTGATGAACCTGATGAAGATAATTATTTATTAAGAATTTTTATGGTGTTTTTGTATGAATATTTTACATGAATTTTGGATAATATTATGAAACTTGAAGGGTAGAAGGCATATGTTTGCTCAAGACCTAATGAACTCATAACACTTCAAGAAAACTCCTACTGCTAACACTTCACACAACTTGTAATGAAATAAAAATTGAAGATAGCTAAATTAAAGGACCTATATAATATTAAATAATTCATAAATTATGAAAATCAAAATCCCATAAAGTATACTAACATTAAACAAGAATATGAAACTCTGTTCTATTGATTTAACAAAGTTTACAAGGAAATTTTAGTAGAGCTTTGCTACACCCAACTAAGGGATGTAAAATAAAGAGATAATTCCTAATTAAATATATAATTTGGGAGGATAATAGAGAGAAATAAAATCATGTTAAATTCCATTTATGAGGCCAATGTGGCATAGGGCAGTTACGCAGGCTTGGTTCTTTCCTCAAGCATTAATATCTGATTGATGAGTCCATTTTAGAATTATGAAGGCTATAAATTCCTAAATTTAATTTATTAAAGCCTTAAAAATTCCTAAAATATCTCAATATTCCCTCCTTTGGTAGTTATGTATCATACATGGGGTGTAAATGGATCTTCTTGAGGTATTGGGCAACATTCTCCTTCAATATGCAAGCTAAATGGTCCATAAAATTACCTCCACCTAGTCATAATGGCATTAATTTTGGTGTTTTCTCACCTATATTATATTTATCATGCTTTAATATGGTCAATAAATGTTTTCATGCCACCCTTTGCTTACTAGACTCTTCCATGTATAAGAAAGTAGGCTTGTGTTACTTGTCCTCCAACTTTATGTTCATATCCACTAATTGAAAGATCAAATAGTTGAAATTAGGATCCAAATTCATCTAATGAAACTTATTTCATCCTTGTATAAACTATTATGTATTGATATTGAGATCCTTCAATATTTTTGTATGTATAAACACACATCAACCTTGTACTACTATGTTAATTTGAATGTCTCATAGATTGGTAGTTTAGATGGAGATGGTAAGGACAATTTAAATCAATTACATTAGTAATGATTTAATTGAATAGGTATAAAAAGTCCAAGCTTACCCTCTCCATGATTTATAACTTCTCCTTAGGCTTTGTAACATAATCCATGTCTAAAACTCTATAGATATGCTTCTTTAGGAAGTATCTGTATAATTTATGTACCATCCAAAGCCATGGACATGATCCCCCCTAATTTTCCAACATGATCCAAGTGCTTAAAAAGTATCTTCTAAGCATAATAATGCATTTTTACCTAAACATTTCTAGATGGGGAATTATTAGGGTTCAATGGAGGTTTAGGGGTATTTGAGAGTCTTAGGCATGGTTGATGGAGATCAAATCTTGTATTTATAAACTATTTAAACCAATTTAAATATAATATGCCATATTACCTTCTATGAATAGTTAGACTCTCTATGCATAAAAATCAAACTATGGTGATCACTTAAAATTCTCTTTATGAGAAGAATTTATTCTCTAAATGACCTCTATAGTTTTGAAAGTAGAAAGGTCCACTTTGATGGCTTATCAAGAGGTATAAACTAGCCAAATAGATCTTAAACAATTTAATATCCTTCTACTTTTTTATTGGGATCATTCATACTTCCCAACTTGTCTTCTACCTCACCTTTTAAAGGCATAGTCATATTAGAGGTTGAGGATTTTTATGTCTTCATACCTGAGCCATGAAACATGACCTCAATACTATTGCTATGATATATTATTGTATAATTTTTAATTTTTAAATCACCTTAGATACCTCAAAAATTAGCATTATTAACTTTGTTACATCATTTATCCTCCCTATGATGTATACAATCATGCATTACAATAACTACACCTTTCTTCCTATTTAAATAGTCATGGAGGACACCCTAATGACTATTGGTGTTCTTTAATATATGTTATAAGACTTATTATTCCTCCTAAAATTCATCATGTACATAGATACTCTCAATACCCTTGCTTTTGAGCTCAAACTAGCATCTTTAGGCCCATGATATAAAGTTTTACTCTTGTAAATTCCAACTAATAGGATAATATGGTGCTTAAAGGACCTCAAAATAACTTAAAGTTCATTTAATGGCCAAATTTCCTCATTTAGATGGGGTTTGGACTCAATTTCCAATATCAAGTCATTTTTAGGGTTTTTGTAGGGTTCTAGACATCTAATATCTTAACTATGGTAAATAGAGTATGGACATCCAAACCTAAAAAAAATTACATGGATGTTTAAGTCACTAATCCCTTTATCTCTCATCAATAGTTTGGGTTCCTATGTATAGGGTGATTATAGATATGAACATCATAAGGTGAGATTAGGGTTACTTGAAAGCAATTTTGAGCACTTATTTTATTCGCATTCATTCATTAATATTATCCCCCAATGGAAAATCAATATTTAATATATATTTATTCCATATGGAGACTTATCTAAGATATTTGGCTCTGAGCGTGCATGTGATGGAGCATGAAAGGATTTGAAGATGGCTCTTAAACTGACTACGTGCATAGAGACTAGCTCAAGTGGGGTTTGAAGGATCTCTTATCAATTTTACCACATATTAGCACTTGTAACATCATTTTTAGGTCTTAAAAACCCTCATAAATATTTCATTCATCATTTTATTAGTCACAATAGATTTCATGGGTCTAAAGATGACACTAGGGTATGTGTGAAACCTTATGTGCGTAACTGCGTTAGCCTATCCTACGGATCTTGAGTCAAAATATAGGTTTTAAAACTTAATAATGGGTTTTTTGGCAATTAAACATCATTAATAATTAAAAAAATATCTTCTTGGGGGTTTCATATTATCTATAAACATTACATAACATGGTTGCACCTTCAACTCACTAAGTAACTATAATAGACAAGCCTTGGTTTGCGATAAAAAAGTGGGTATACCCACTATTTTTATAGACTAATTGAACAAATTAAAATATTTAATAGGTCATGATAACTATTTTTATTAATTTTTGGTGCTTTTATATGCTTGTAATGGTTCTAAACCACCATTTTGGCCAAAACTAGCTCCAAACTACCTGTTAATTGTACACTCAGTCATGGAAATTTTGAATACGGCCTATAACATTGCCTCTAAAGTTTTTTTTGACCATGGGGGTGTTTTTCATATGATTATATTAATCATCATTATTATATTATTATTATATTTTTCTAACACCATTCTTTCATACCCTATCCTTCACTCAGACTTAAGTCTCTCATTTGAATATGACTATGTGGTCTCATGACTATGTTGGTGTCATTTTGTCTCCTCAATGGTAGTGGCCATCAAGTTTACACAATTGATAATTTGAACATTTCTCCCAATTATATATACTTTTTTTCTTGGCTTAGATAATCTAGAAACACTAACATAGATTAGTGATGTCACCTATAACCATCTTCCATTATAACTATCTATAGGGTTTTTTAACCAAGCCTATATAAGATGAAGGTGACCTATATAGTTATTTAAATATGTGAAATAATTGGCTCATATAACCATTAAACCCTTTTATAATGCACGTTACCTAATACTCATACTAACCTTCATGTCTTAGATGGTTCACATAGTTCCTCTTGAGACCCTACTACAATAACCTTAAAAGTTGGCTACAGGTGCACATTTTGAACTCTCAAATTAATATATGACTATATAGGTTCAGTATCTAGTGGTCTCAATGTTCATGATGGTTTTAATGAAGTAAAAATTTCAATTTCACATGATCAAACCTTAGGGGAAGTGTGGATGAATGAATGAGGGTGGTATTGGAGACATATGGAGTGGGATAAACATGGAAATTAGGGGAAATATAATGAAATGGTAGTGAGAACATAGTGAAACAACACAAGTGTGGAAATGATATGAAATGGAGACAATAATCCATTTAATACCAATCTAAATGAACCCTACAAACCTTCTAATGCATACATAAACAAATATGGAAGTTTGGGGATATAAGTGAGGTATATAAAATCTCAAAATGAAACCTCAAACACTAAAAAATACCTTAATTTTCACAAAAAATATTAAAAACTAATAGAATATGACTAACTTGGAGACAAATAAGGTGATATATAGGCATATAAAGTCATTATGGGGGGTTATATGTTTGTTTCAAATTGTGTGATGGTGATCCACCATCACTTGAACATCTCCTTTTCATATCTTTGGTTTACAATGGAGATATGCAGGTGTTCTTGACCCATACATAGTCTTGTCATATATTAACCTTCACATATGCACAAATCTTATTTTATTAAGTTGATCTAAGGTAAAAAGGGGGAATTGACCTTTCATTTGATAAAGAATGAATTGGAAGTCTTTAAACACCTATGAAACTCTTCTACCTTATCTATAACCTCTGATGAAGGCATCAAAACTCTATCCTTTGCACAAACTTTCTTACAAACTATACACAGGCACCAATCATAATGATTTACAAGCCATGTAATCTCACATGTGTGAGTGATATTTTTAAAGTGTCATGGATAGGCTCAAAAAGACATGAGAAATAAGGATCCATGATTGGTTTTAGCAGAAAAAGAAAATTCCTCTAAAAACTATTGAGTTTAAATGGGCATGTGTAGATGAAAGGGTCATAGAGGTTCCTTAACTTGTTAAGGAATGTTCACAAAGGATAAGAAGCAAATCCCTAAAAAATTTCCCATGGATGGAATCTACCTGAGTCTAATTTTGTAACTAGGATCTTGTGCTCCCACTCTCTCTCCTTTGTATGATATGAATACAAACCTAAGGGTTTATTAAACTTACTAGCAAGCTTGAAGGAGATATGGAATGGTTTTGTTCTCCTATGGAACTTCCAAGCACTATTTTATTCACTATAGGATATCTATGACCTCTCTCTACAAAATCATGCCTCTGACTAAGCTAGGATGTATATTATAGATCCATATTATTTAAGAAACTCTTACAAACTATCATTTTCCATCTGGTGATCAGGAAAAACTAATGTTTCTCTAGGCCTCTATCAAACTGCCTCCTCAAATTATCTTCACCATTTGATATTTTACATGTTGAGTACCATTCAAAGTGATCAAGTGAAATATAAGCACATTTTAACATAATGACACTACTTGAA
>JARHVA010006681.1:275000-305000 GCA_037957365.1 Torreya grandis | reverse complement strand
GTATTGTTTTGATATGATAGTGTTGAAATAAATCCTTTGAGGGTGTAGTTTAAGTAAATTGAAATTTATGTTTGTAAGGTGTATTTAATTGAGTTTTAGTAATCTGCACTGAATAATTATATCTAATTATGTTGTATTAGATGACTTCATTGAATTATTGGTTAATTTTTGTGTTTGAGAGGAAGAAGTAGAAAGGATAGAATATTTTAGGGTTTACGAATGAGGCATATTTAAAGGAGTATAATTTATATCGATAGTATGTGAGTTATTATTTAAACATATCATTAGATTTGAGACTGGTCAGTCTATTGAATTTATTGTAATTTGTTCTTATTTCCCTAATTACATGAGATGGGATGGGTAAGAATAATGAACAATGTTGATTTCTTAAAATTGTGCTAGATCTTAATCAACAACAATGGGAAGTTTCAATCTGTGGGACAATGCGGCTTGAAAACAACCTCCATATTTTAAAGAAGTTGGTCTCTTCTTTTGTATTGGGTGTTGGGGAAAAGGGATAGGAGACTAAACAAAAATGTAAAATGAAAGAATTGAAACCTAACTATGGTGATGCACCTGAGAGTAATCCTAATCCTAACCTAAGTACAATGAACTATTATGTGATTCTATTACATTTAAGAGTAGACAAGTGCATGATCAATGTAAAAGATTGGAATAATAGAAATAGAGGCTCACAATAGGGGAGTCTTTTGCTGAGATACAGGAATTATCAACAAAGGCACAGTGTTCAATATTCTTAATAGAATATTCCAATCACATTAGAGGCACACAAGTCACGCACAATTATGTAGAACTTCAGACTCCAAAAAATGGGACAGAAGCAAATAACATTTCCAATCACAACACTAGAAAATCTACAGCATAGACTACTTTGTAAATGACACAGATGACATCAACAAGGGCATAGTGTTCAATTTTATTATTGAATCTTCCAGTCATACAAAAGATTTAGAAACACACACAGTCATATAAACCTTTCAACTCAGGAAAATGTAACAAAAGCAAATGATATTATTGGTCAAAAACTCTGAAAGTCTAAAACTATGAGAATTCCCCCTCCCTTAGATTTTACAATTCTTCTTCTTTTATAGCCCCATATATGTAAATAAAAAATAATAATTTGAACTTTGGCACATTCAATGCTTTGAAAAGCCATGCTGGAGAAGAACGGCTACCCTTAACTACGGCATGGCAATTCCTGACTAGTTCCTCTCTTCACACTTGAATTTCAAATTTCATCACCTACTGGGCTGCTCAACTGTCTATTCTACCTCCACTATTAGGAGACAAATAGATGGCATCTTCAATTATTTCAAGCCCCAAAAAAACTACTCAGTGCACTGCTCCATATACTTGAATTAACTCTCACTGAATTTCCCTCTATTTTCACTATAACAGGTAGATAGGCACTCTGTTCTGTTTGTAATGGCAGAGGACCCTTAGCCAATTTATGAAATACTCTCCTTTAGGACTCAAAAAATGACATTTGGCACTCTCCATCAGGTTCATCGAAGACACGTGGCCCTCTCCCTTTCCTTGGCTATTCTGTAGATTTATTCGGGACTCATAATAGGCTCTTACAGATGGTAACACCTGGCAGCTTCTGTGGATTTTGAAGTAACACCTAAGACCCATCACAACCTTTATTTAGCAATGAAACTTGAGGATGATCCCTCAGACGTTGACACAAGGAAATATCCGCTACTCTTGGGAAGATACATGGCATCTTCTGCTTCTTCATCTAAAGGTACGTGGCACCTTTCACTACCTTTTGGGGATGGGGTAAAAAGGGACCACAGAGTGACACTTGGTAGCTTTTGCTGATCTTAACACTTAAGCAAAATGAAAGGATGCCTTTATGTGTTGAATGAAATTATTGGACCAAAGTCTCCTGGATGATGACACGTGGTGGCCTGCGATTTTTCTCCAAAAAGGTATTTCAGGGCCTCCACAACTACCACTTGGTGCTTTCCACCTTCTCTGCTACTTTATGATGAAAGTCTTTGAATGAAGTGCAGATGTCAATATGAGATGTGGATGCTGACATGTGGTGCATTATGCTTAACTACTAGTAGGTATGTGGCACAGTCCGTAGTTCTCAAAGGTTACAAAAATGGGACTCGGGGAATGCCAACTGTTGGCTTTGTCTCCTAGAAAGTCACACTTGACAACATCTGCTTGAACTAATACTCGGGCAAAAATGAGATGAAGGAAACAAGAAGGGGAAAAAGACCTACTCAGAGGGTGACGCTTGGCAGCCTCCACTACATCTCAACACTTAGGCAAAATGAACTGGCCCTCTGCTTCAAAATTATGCCACTTCATTCGAAGAACCAAAATTGTAGTGCTCGACTGAAAATAATTGAATATGATGTAGAGTAGGAAATTACTCTACAAACAATATAAAACATGGGGAAATTTTATAGTTAAAATATAGATAATGATTGATGTAGGAAATTAATTTCCTCATATTATTCATATTAACAACATTCTTATCATTTGTGTTAGGATCCATACAAATTTTGACATTATTACTATTGGGAGATTGGTTAGAATTAGCTTGATGATTAGGAAGGGGATCTTTGTGAATATCTAGATGAGAATTTACTTAATTAAGGGATTCATGCTTAGTTTTAGTTTCATTAACCTTATCTAATACTTCATAATATTATAGACATGTATATATGAGTGATTCATGATCAAAATTAGGTCTAAGAAGATAATCCATAGAAAATTTTCTTAGTTGGCAACAAGTTTCATGAGAAAGGCCCCAACTTTCATGAAATTAAAAAAAAATATGTGGATCATACTAGTGTTTGGTAGGGTGACTAATATTGGTATATCATGGTGAAGGTTGAGGATGAAATTTTTTAATATCTACTAAGGAAAGTGGATTATGGACACATATATTATGTACTTTATAAAATGTAGAACTATGATTAGAATTTTTGGAAATTGATGCTAAAGGAATAACTTCCATGAGATTACTTAGAAAAGGTTTGAATGGTGTGTATGGAATCATATTTATATGTAACATCATCATTAGTTTCATTTATATTTTTGGATTTCATAAGCATTCAGGTCCCTATTAGAGGGTGTGAAGGTTTGAACTATCATATAAGGAAATCTTGACATTAGCTTTGTTGAGGGATTCTTCTAAAGAGTTTGGATAAATATTACTCACATGATATTTTAATTTAGAGTGAAGAGATTTAGTGAATAAATGAAACAAATTATCATTAGAGATTACATGCTAAACTTTGTTAGACAAGGCTTTCCATCATTTGATGAAAACTTATGTTGTTTCAAATTCTAATTGTTTGTAATTGATAAATGAGCTACATTTTTTTCAAGAAGATCATTAGTTTGGAATTATTGAATTAATGTATTGACTAAGCCTTCCAAGATAATGATAAAGTGAATTTTAGGTTGATTATACAAATGTAAAGCATCACATAAAAATGTTATAGCTAGTATCTTAGTGGAAAAAAAGGTTTTAAGTTGAACCCAATCTTTGTATAGGTTTTTAAAATTCTTAAAATGCAAGGCTTGACTAATTTATCCATTATAATTAATAGTGGGAATTGTACCACCTATGTTAATGTTTACAATTTGAATAACTATAGGTTCTTTTTATAAGTGTTTAATAGCCTTGTTAAGAAGTGGTGGTTGTGGTATAAGGTTACCATGTGCATATATATGGGAGTATAATTAGGGTTTTTCACCTCTATAGAATAAGTTAAGGGTGATTTTAGAAAAAAATTAACTGATTTTGAATTTACATCATTTGACTGGCACTATTAATTTGAAAAGTGGCCATTTGATTTAAATTTTTAAATAACATTTGATTAATGTTAATGGTATTTTGAATATTGGAAATAACATGGGATGTATTATATTTATGCAAGGCATTGAGATTTTTAAATTCACTAGTAGTTTGAGATGAATTAGTAATTATGTGGATTTGAGTATTGATGTGGATATTTTGACTAGATACACTAAAGGTCACACTTTCCATATTCATATAAATGGTTGGAATTGATGATGAAGGCATGGAATATGATTCCATGCTAGTATAGGGAGGAATGAGAGAGGAAAAAGATGTGGTAGAAGTCATAGGATGACTTACCCCAAATCTTGTATCAAATATAGATGAAGGTGAGTGGGGTTCTATGATGCAAGTTACCATCATGAGGTTATAAATGATTGTGGAAAATTTATCTTTATGTTGAGGATTTTCATTGATAAATAATACCATTTTATCCATATACTCAAGATCACTTTCATCCTCTACTATTTTTAGGAATAAAGGATTAAGAGAATTAGAATCGAGGGAGTCTCATAGTTGGTAGTTATAGTAGTAACATGGATATTGATAAGATAAAGATTATCTATAGCATGATATGGTAGATGAATATTATAAAATTTCTGAGGATTATTAAGAATCATCATGTTATTTTAATTTTTCCATGTAGCTTTTTCAAACATATGTTGCATGATGAAAATATTATCTAGATAATTACTAAGGAAATGGAGATCTAGAAGGTGAAAATGAATGAGATTGACTTGGTTGATTTGGTTGGATAATTAGGATAAAAAATCTAAAAATAAACTAATTCAATCTAGTTGATATTTTTTCAAAAGTAGGTAAATAAAATAGTCAATAATCTGACTAGGTCGAGCTAGTCGATCTAGTTGTAAAAATAGAACAATTTGTAAGATGAATAGGTTGAGTTGGTAAATATTGTTATGTAAGAAAGAATTTTTTAAAATTGTCTTAATTTGTATAATTTAATTATAAATACAAAAATAAAGTTAAGCACATAGGTAACTAGAGTGAGCTAGTTGATTTACTTGAAACATAAAACACATAACTTATATCGATGTTGGTTAATACAATCTTCAATACAACTTAGAATGGAAAATAAACAGTAAAAATAAATTAATTTAGATGCTAAATAATTATCTAAAAATAATATCATGAATATTTTATTAAGGATTATGATTGATAGTGTAGGCTTCCAAAGATACTGGCTTGTCCTATTGGATAGTATTAGACCAATGTTTTAGAGTGATAACTATGGAGGAAGTGTCATTCCCATATCCAACTAAAATTGATTTCAATGGTAAGATAGTTTAACATAACTAACCACTAACCAATGCACCAAATAATAAAATGGATGGTTTCATTCCTAAAGTTCAATACATAGGAAGATCTTAGACATTTTTGAAATACTATGAGGTATGTGGAAACTAAAGACCATGTTTAGATATGTACTATGGCTATGAGTATTGGTGAATTCCCCTCACACCATGCTATCTATAAAAAATAGACAAGGATAATAAAATATAATACCATATATACTTTCACAATAGTAGCTAATTAATTTTTAAATTATTGATACAAAGTTTCTAGGGAAAGCTAAGGAAACTGAAAATAAAGGAACAAAATAATTTTGTCAAGAACTAGTTTTGAAAATTTTGAAATCAAGTAGACAATAAGTTAACTATAAATCAAAATGATTTCAATTAATATAAAATAGATTTTAATTTCCTTTTCCTATGATAGAAAATTGAAACATACAAAATAAGATTGAGAAGGTCGATCTAGTTGGGTAAATAGGACAGAACAAAGTTGAGATTATCAACTTAGGCTATTATAAAATAGGTGAGAGATAAAAAATTAAACCCTATTGAGTTAGTTTGATGGAAAATATAAGAACATATATAAATCAAACTAGTCAATCTAGTTGATTATATGGGTATAATTTTATAGAACTAGAAAATTAAGAAAAATAGTATATAATTCAAATTTTAGCTAAAAAGTGGGAAATAAAATTTTCTTAAAATTTGACAAGATGAAAATAATATGTTGTTTTAAAATGAACCTAGAAGATAGAACAAGATTAATGATGTCAATTTAGTAGTTTTTCACGAGAATGTTGAATTTTTATTTTTTACTATTAAACTAGGTCGTTAAGGTGAGTTTTTGATCCTATAAAGGTAGAGAATAATGTTATTGAATAGAATCAATCCAGTCGATATAGTTTCATGAAAATTAATAAAAAATAGGAAAACCAATCTATATCTTCATTTAGTTAACTAAAAGTGGAATACAAATTTGAAAAGGTTGATTTAGTTAGAGATAGAAGGTAGAAAAATGACTGGATCAATTAGTTTGATCCAATTGGTTGAGAATAAAAACCTTATGCATATAAAATATAAATGGATCAACATGGTCAATGTAGTTGAAAAACCTATTCATATAAAATAGAACTATGTTGACATTCTTGACTTGGTTTAAAACCTATGCACAAGAAATAGAACTAGGTTGATAAGTTCAACCTAGTCGAAAACATGTGCATAGAATATAAAACTAGATCAACAAGATCATGTTAGCTGGATGTAAATAAAAATGATAAATTTCAATGGTTAGATTCATGTCATGTTCATTGGAATATTTGCAATGAATTAGGATAGATTTGTAACTTGTCCTACTTAGTGGATTCTAAGCTTGGATAACGTAATATTACCAAAATAAATAATAACATATATATTTATATTAAAACATAACCAATTCAAATCCACTAAACCTATCTAAGGGATATCTTACCACACAACACCAAAGGAGAGGGTTATGAATCCTCTAGGAAAATTACATTATGTAATAACCCTAGCTTGGCCTCAAATACGTAAAATAAATCTAATCTAGTGCTCATTAAATAGTGTGGCACAAAAGGGTTATAGTTAATAACAAATAAAACAAAACATGCAAAGATAACTCTACTAAATTCAATGTAGATGTAAACTAAGCAAGGATTATAATATTCATCCTACTACTTTGTGTAATATCTTATATATTAAATGAAAGAGTAAAAGTTAAAAAGAATTACCTTGAATTGAACTTGTCGTGCCTCAATTTATCACTTGGCCAATGATTATTTGTAAAAGTTTGTTTAGGATTTTTAAGGATCATACTATTGAAATTATCTATAGGCTAAAATACTCATACTTTTCATCCAATACTTTCCCACAAGAATATATTATTTCCCTCCAAGGTAAAACCCTAATAAATTAATCCTCCAATATAAAAATAGAAAAAATGTGAGCTATAAAAATGTGAAAATGAAAGTTCCTCTCTTAATAAATAAAGTGAATTTATAGCCAAAGATTGACACTAAACCCTCCTAAGAATTTTTATGATAAGGTTATCAAGGTTGATCTTGTTTGGCTTAAAAAATAGTCATTAATCCTTGAACTAGGTTAGTTGGGCAGACAGAGTTTTGTAACATGCATTGAATTCTCAACAAGATTGACTAGGGTAACATAGTAATAAAATGAATAAAAGGGGTGTATGTTTAATTAGGGGTTATTTCAAAAGGTGGATTAATTAGAAGAGTGTATAGAAGGTTATAAATTCTTATGGTTTTGGTTAAAATTAACTTGAAGTGGTTTTAGGTAATGGTATAGGGACAAATAATATTTCAAAGCACCAAGTGTCTACCCACCCCTTTCCCAATGCACCCTTTAAGGAATGCACTCAGAGATATTTAAAATCAATAGGTTCCCACAAGAGATAAAATGTTATTAAATGATAAAGTTTTAAAATATTGTGTATAATTTTTTTTAATATAATCACTATATGCTAAGTTTCATAGAAATATTTGAGATGAAATATTTGAGGCATAAAGTTATTGAATGGATATGTAGGAATACAATTAAAACTAACATGTTATGGATTATTTAAATATGCAATATTATCCTCAATATAGGTAATATTTAAACTCATTTGATTTTTAAATTCCCCTATGGAATCATATAATAACCATCTAATTTATTATTTATTCACAAGCACAAACCTTAGATATCTATGTCTGAACATGCATACAAGAGCCCTCAAGAATATGTGTGGGAGGAAGAGGGGGTGAGGAGGGACATGTTGACTACATCCAATTTTAAATATATTATGATTAACCTTACCTCTTTTCATTTTGAAAACATTTACCATGAAACCAAATATAATTTTTTGGATAATAATTGGGGTGGGATGGTAGCTATCACAACCTTGAGGTAGGACAAAAGGATGAACATATAAAAGTACTTGGGACTCCACAGTCATAAAATTTGTATTATTAAGGAGAATTAATAATTCATCATAATTAATTATGGATTTAATTTTATATTACATTAATTTTACACATTTCATTACATTATTTTAAAAGATATTACATATTTTAGGTCATTGTCATGCAATTATAATCATTGCTTGTATTAGAAGGCACACACTAAATATCCATTATAACCATCACACAATGTCTATAATAAATAAGTGACCACTTAAATAAATCCATGGAGAAATTTTTGAAAAAATAAATGTATTTTTAATAAAAATCAATAGATAAATTACAACCAAAAATTAATTTGAAAATAGGTAAACTAGTTGTCCTTTAGGTGGAATTTTATTAAAAATGATAAATTGTAAATTTTGAAATTTTTATACAATATTTTGATTAAAAAAGTTTTTTTATCAACTCAATAGGACTAATAAATAAAAATAATAATTTTTAAAATAGGGTGTTTTTAAATAAAATATTAACCAAATAATCATAACCCTAATATAGGGGAGTCTCACTAGGAAGATAAGCTTGAAACCATAGGACAAAAGGAAGAAATCATTAGATTTATATCAATGTAGATGGAAATAGTTGGAAATAAATTACAAAAGTCAAACCTAAAGGAAAATATTTGAAAAATGTTATAAGGAAGAAACCCTAATGGAACCCTAGGGTTTGGAAATGTTCATGAAATATATAAGTTCACCAATATGTTTACCTTATTTTTATATTAATGTGAATCACAATAGGTTAAACCTATATATTTAATTTATATTTTAATATATTAAATTTAATCATAAATATGAATCTAAATGATTTATATCTATATGATAATATAGCTTACTATATTTATTAATTATTAAAGAGATCATGATACTTAGCTGACTGTGAATGTGATCTAATAACAGAAACAGATTGCAAACATGCTTGTGACTCATCCAAATATATAACTAGATAGTTGTGTGTATAAGTTCACTAATTTTATGCTTGGGGTGAACTGGTATATGTAGGTGACCGGAGGCTAATGTTTCTAACATGGAATATTCTACTTCTATGTGACTATATAGTGTGGTATACCTACCCAATATGTATATGTATATGTGATCTGTCACCATTGACTATATGCACAACTCCAGATTTAATTTTACATCTCTCTAAAATGCTTGAAACCTATAAAAATTGAGCAAGTTTAATTGGGTTATTTCAACATATAAATGCACCTATACATATGGATTTTATGTTGAAAATATTAACAGTTAACCTAGCTTGGTGCTTTAAGCTTGGCTAATGACTATTCCTAGTGACTAATTTACAATTTGGGAAGAATAGGGCATATTTTATCAATGTGTAGTTGTGTATTTTATACATACTTTATAATGATCCATGGTGAATAATCTTTATCTAGATTTATAATTTATACACTCGATTGGGTAATTTTACATGCCACCAAAATGCTAGGTGAATGGGTTGACTTAAGGAAATTATTTGATTTTGAAAATATCTATTATTAGGTTAAGGGAGGTAATGTTTACCTTAGGACAATAATGTTGATGTTATTATTTGAGTGTGACGTTATTTTTTGGTATATAATAATGGAAATATGGTGATCTATAAATTTTTGGGTCAGATATTTAACTAATTTAGCACCAACTAGAAGGTTATTATAGGTGACTGATAGATACTTATATTGAACTAGGATCATACATAGCATAAAAGTGTGTGGTAATGGAGAGTAAGAACTATTTAGAGATACATAAGTCACGTAGGATAAGTTTAGGTCAATATTAACATTTCCAAGTGTCAACTACTAGATTTTAGTGTCTATAATCACTAACATTATAAACATAAATAAATATGACAACTTAAAGACTAAAAATAATAGATATGAAAGATCATAAAATAATATGCCTACTATCCTTCATTACTCAAAAAGATTATAATTCAAATCAGACCTATGTATACTATTTTTATCTCAAAGGAGTATTCTAATTCTTTTTTGTGATTATTACAAAAGCAATTCTCCCAAAATATAATAAAACTATTATACAAAGATGATTAAATTTTATAAGACCAGTGTCTTCCATACATTAGGAAAATATTCACCATGTCACTTATGATATTTTTATATATCTTGTAGGAAAACATCTAAGACAAGATTATAAAAAAACTATAGTAGACATTTTGAGTGATAAATATGAGCAATGATACACAATAATTTGAATTCATAATTTAATAAAACCTCTTTAGTTTAATTAAACTTTGTCATAAATTTATTGATTCAATATGCCAATGTATTACTGGGATGCATCTAAAACTCATGACAAAATATCAATATAAGGATTTTATGTAACTTTGGTGTAACCTTTCCTACATGTTGGGTTTTAGATATATGACCAATTTATAACCCTATGGGACCTAATGAAAATAAAAGTGGGATATCCTTTCATATTCACATATTCCATGATATCTATCATGATTCTTCAATTTTCTTCACAAATTTAAATTATAAGCAGGCTACCTAATCACACATAACTTTTTACAAATACATAAGCAAAATGAAAAAATGGAAACATCTTAGAGTAATGGCATGCATAGATATCAAATAAATGAGATGATAGGAAATTTATCTCATTATATAGTGCCTTGGATATAGGTACAAGTAGTCTAGATACTGTGAAAAATGTCCCATAGATACCTGTATCTTTGTATCCTTTAGCTTTACAACTTTTACTATTAAATAGAATAATCATATCTTTAAAAAATTATCTATGTGTGGTCTTTTTAAAATATCCATACCATGATTAAGTAATGCACATGTAATGTATTCTCAAAGTAATTACCTAGGTTTACAAAAGGATGACATCATGTCTTATATGTATTTATAATATTATTAACATCATACTTATTTAAAGTGCCTATGCAAAGCACATTACATAATGAAACTGATTATATGAATATTTAAAGTGTCTATGCAAAATCACATCACATAATAATAGATAAAATGCCATTAAATAGGTCTTACACCTATATGATCATTTTGGAATTACATGTGATTTTTGTCCCATCTTTATCATATAGGAAGTCTACCATTATATATTCAAATAAATCATTTAATTTTGTGTTCCATTTATACTCCTCAATTGATGAAATAATTTCACAAACAATTTTTCTTTCATCTTTAAAATCACAATCCCTTTAAATGTTGCATTGAAATCTTGGAATGTAATAATATCACTAGTTCTAATATTCTTTCCAAATATGTCAATCAAGATTTTGATATTATTCAACCATATATAATTATTTCTCAAGGAATTGTATTAAGTATATGAACTAGGAATTCCACCCTAAACTATAGTATCCATGATGTACATTTTATTCTTGACCAAGTTCCCTACATGATCCAATGGGGGATAATCCTTTTCAAAAAACTAAAAAAATTGTTTAGTTTGAATAACATTTATTTAATAGCCTTAGTAATTTTTCATCTCTTTTCTTTAATTTATTTCTCTTGTGCCCATGAAATTGGACATCAATGTCTTCGATGACTAATATTTGAGGGAACCATACAAATTTTATCCCATTCAACTTTTCAATGGAACAATCACACTAGATTGTCATATTATTGGCTTTATTAATGGCTTCCCAAAATAAATTTTTTAGTGTTTTGATTTTATCCACTCTTGGCCTTATAATATCCATTATCATTTTCTTAAGTTGTGCCTTTAATTTATATTTATTAACTTTAAGGGCATCAATTTTTATTGTAAGGCATCCTTAATAACATTACTTTTTAAAATATTCTTCTCAACCCTTTTCATCTTCTTTTGTAACTAGATAATTTTGGGATGAGTTTATATTTAAGATTACTAAGTACTATATGGTGTAGGTTTATCTATAAGGATTGTATCAACCTAAAGTGAAGATAATGTAAGAGGAGTTACATTGAGTTGTTTCATCCCAAATATGGTATTTTCCAATAGTTCTTAAAATTCATCCTCATTTTTCCATTGCCTTGTTCAAATCAATATTATCCATATTAATATTGAGGTTATCAAGTGTTAAAATAAATTATTAGGGTTTTAATTATTTTAAATTCAAATAATTATATATACCATTATCTAGTCCAACCTTAGATGATTCATCTACCTCCATATACCCAATCCTAAAAATAGTTAGTTATTCCTTTAAATCCTCTCTAAAAAATTGATTCATTGTCTTTTTATGTGTAATAACTATTTTAAATGCATCCAAGTTATTATTATCCACATTAACTTTGGTACTTTTAAAGTATCTATAAGTTTAGGTTGAATCAAAATTCTTGACAAATATCCTACTAGAATCATAACTTTGTAGTATTTCATGTAATACCATGGCCTATGAAATATTCCACCTAGGTAGCTTTTATCACTTGGATTTTCACCCTTTTATGATATGATACAGCTCTCCTCATCCAAGTGGCATAATGGAGACACCTCTAGTCTTGTGGGTAGCCTATGGATGAGGTGAATCTCTAGATAGGTCTAGCTCCCTTGATGTACCACTTTGGATCATAACTACACTTAAATTAGGGGATAAAAAAGGAGAGAGATAAATGAAAACAAACTATCCTAAGGGAAGTGATAAAGGAAATAGATTTATGAATTCCAACCACATGCATCTTACACTTGAAATCAAGGGACAAACTAGACATACACTTCTCTAATCTTCATCTTCTCATATCAATACTACAGTATGAGGTTATGGATGAATGTGAAAAACTAGGAGGAATAGAGAAGAGGCATATGAGGGAACTAATGAATTTACTAACTTAATCCTTGACATTTTATATAACACTTCACATGCCCTACAAGAAGAAGATTTCTAATTTCAAATAGGATGAAAGAATGAAAAAACATGCTATGGAATCCATAGTTTTCACTTATGAAAAATCAAAAATTATAAATGAACACACTAATAATGGTCATGGAATAGTAAAAAAAAGTATTATTATTTATCAAAATGTATATAAAGGAGCAAGGATTAACCATACTCGGGTGGAGTATGAGTTATAATGGATAAAATGGCTATTTCGTATAGAACTTGAGAGAGAGAGAGATGAGAAGAGAGAAGTACAAGGGTCACAAGGAAACTCACCAAACTAAGATAATTAGGTAATAATTAATTATAAGAGTATATGGGATGAACCACACAAGGTTAGGAATCATAAGGGTCAAATCAAGGCATAAAATTCATGAAAAGCGACATAAAACTCCTTGTCTTGGCTCAAAAATATTACCTTCATGATTATCCCTATTTTAATTCCTCATAAATAATTAATATTAGTTTCAATTATTTTAATTAATTTTAAGTAATTCATGCCTCTCAATGCATTGGTTATAGGCTTGGTCATCTCTAAATCTAGAGTCTAGAAAAATCTTCCTTCATACACACTTCACCCTTGGCCTCAAAATTTGAATAATTTTCTCATGAAAATCCATGGGATGAAGTTAATTACACATTTTAATACTCTCAATTTCCTTATAATCATTAAGGACACCTTAAATTTAGCTCACTTGAAGTTTTTCATTCTTCTCACTAGTTTATCCATTAGGCTAGTTTTGACTGGTTGATATGAAATATCCTAATAAGGAACTTATAAGTGTTATGAGGTATAAAATATAAATTTGGAGTTATCACAAGTCATAATATTTCTCCCAAAGTTTTTTTCATCTTTAGACTCTTCCTAGAACCTGTACAACACAAAAAATTGTCAAAAATAGCCTATTTATCACTCCATCCATAGAATTACATCCAGATAAAAATCATGGAATGGATATTTAGTTAGTCATTTTTAAATTTAAAATATTTTTCATATCCAAAATATGACATTATAATTGATTTCCATCGTCATTTCCATAAACTAGTCACAGGAAAGGGTTTACAAGGGTTTTAGCTCGTTTTCACTCTTAAGGTTCTTTCATAAAGATTTGACATCCAAAATACAAAAAAATTCCAAAATTATATATTTTATGGCCTTCATAAATATCCATAAACTCTTATGGCCTTCATGTAAACCGTCCATAAAGATGTGAGCATTTGAACTTGGTCGATTGATCTTGTTTCCTTGTTTCCTTCATGTTTGAGTTGCCTTGAGGTCTAAAAATGGATTTATTTAGTTTTAATTATACTATAAAATATTTAAAACTAATTTATTAACACCATTAACATGTTTCATTAGGTTTTAAATCGTATCTCATTCTATAAGTGTGATAGACCCCCATTTAGACACTAGGTCTATCCATGCCTAATAGGTCTAATTTATCTTTGAAGCCAAAAATGACCTTTTGATTGTCTCCTGTGAATTAATATATATTTAAAAAAAAATTATAAACCCAAAAATAATTTTATAATCAAATATAAATCTCACTTATGTCCAAAAGTAAAGATTGTCTCTTGTTTGGATTGTATTCCAAAACTTGCTTGGTATACCTGAATCTAACCTTGGAGGTTTTGAGAATTTTGTCTATTTTATCCTCTCTTTTACTTGTTTGAAATGATTTCATAGGTGTCATACAGCCTATAATACCTTATATCATATCTATTTTTCTTTTTTTCCATCCATTTATCCTTATCTTCTAGACCTTGGCAGTTTGTGCTTTAGAAGAAGTACCACTGTCTAAAATAAAATAGGGGATAATTCACCTATTCTCTCAAAAAAAAGAATATTTATATAATTAATAAATTTAATATGACCAAAAAAAAAAATCCATACTTTTATGACCTAATTTCCCTTTAAAATCACTAAAGACCCAAGACAGAGCTTTTGAATGATAAATTGTGTAGGATTTTCAAGAGTGGACTGTGTATGCCTAATTTGAGATCCCTTATTTTCATGGTTTGTGTTTTATTGGATTTTATTAATGAAATAAAAAATTTAAAAAATGTTCTCTAATTCATTACATTACATTAAAATTCTACATACCTTTCCATACACTTTGCCAATCAAGACTATGTATAAAATCCTGACTATGTTTTCTTTATCTTGGGGTCTTGCCTGTAGGTGTATTTTCATACTTGGATTATAAAAAAATGTGTAAGAATATCCTTATTTTATCCATTATTATATATAATTTACCTTAACTCATTAATTTCATATTTATTAGACTTTCTCTTTAGGATCTCAAACCTTGTTCACTATTTGACTATTTTTTGCCCTTCCTAGTCTTGTAGGTGTACATTTGGCTTAGGTTTAGCGTAGTTATGCTGTTTTAATTTAAAAAAATTGAATATAATTTAGGTATCATAATTTTTAGGGTGTGGAGCTAAAAGCTTCAACCTTTGCAAACTGAGGAATAATGGTTGCTGAGTTCTACAGGAACCGGCGTCGGCAGCATGACCGACGTCGGCAGGATCCAGTGCAGAAAGCAACCGGTGACGGCAGGAAGTCGGCCGACGTCGGCAGAACCAGACCAGCAGGGACCGACGTCGGTCGCCTGTGTGTTCCCGAAGTGTTCGCTTCACGGACAGTTAGTTAAGTGAACTATGAGTTTGCATGTCAAGACCAGCCAGAGTCTTGGGCTGCGAGGACAATTGTCTAAATTAAGAGTCTTAGTTATTGTTTGAGTTAAGGATCTATTTATAGACCCATTGGCATGTATTGTATAAGGCATGAGATAGAAAGGAAGAGTTCCTTCTAGTTGTAAGATCTATGAGTTGCAGGTTGTTGCAAGCTCATTGGTGATCTACATGTAAGCTTGGTCTTTGAATTGCAGGTTGCAGGTTCATGAGAGATCAGCTTGAAGTGCTATAGAGTGCTTGATGTACCGGCAGGGTTATTACTGGCTGGTTGGTGAGGTGAACACCAATTCTGTGTGTGAGTTGGTTGTTGGGACCATTTTTGTGTAGGAGAGTGTGTGTGAGAAGAATTACTGTACACTTGAGGTGTGGCGAATCTCTGTAAGGTGAAAGAGTGTGGCGGCTCTTTGATGTATTCTTTTCTGTTAGTGTTAATACAAGATAGTGTATTGTCTCTCATATTCTGTGCTATTGGTGAATTCTAGTTACTTGTGTTTCTGGTTATTTCTGCATATTCAATTGCTTATATATTTGGTAATCATACTGTGCTCTATCTGAGGAGCAAGATCCTAACCAGTGGAGTCAGAGCATGTTTGTTGTTCCCTGATTTCCTGACAAGTGGTATCAGAGCCTTGGTTGTAGGTTCTTAAGCTTGATACCAACAAGTGGTATTAGAGCTTTTGGTTGGGATACTAACAGATTGGTGTAGATCTGGGTAGTGTGTTTTGATTACAGGTTACTCACAGGGTTTCTGTTTGAGTGGGAGTTGAGCAATGTCAGAAAGCAGTCAACTACGAATGGACAAGTTCAATGGCAAGAACTACCAATTATGGAGGATGCAGATTGAGGACTATCTGTATCAGAAAGATTTGTACTTACCGTTGGGTGGGGTTGCTAGCAAACCCTTGGATATGAAAGATGAAGAATGGGAGGTTCTTGATCGGAAGGCTCTGGGATCTGTTAGATTGAGTCTTGATTCATCTGTGATTTCCAGCTTATCACAGTGTAAGACAACGGTGGAGTTGATGAAATCTTTGGCAAATTTATATGAAAAACCCTCGGCTTCAAACAAGGTATTTCTTATGAAGCGTTTATTTAATTTGCAAATGTTGGAAGGTGGATCTATTCATAGCCATCTTAGTGATTTCCATGGTTTAGTAAACCAGTTAAGTTCAGTAAATATTGTATTTGATGATGAACTTAGAGCTCTCTTAATCTTGTGTTCATTACCTGAAAGTTGGGAAGGTTTGGTAATGGCAGTTTCTAATACTGTGTCTCCTTCAAAAGTCTTAAAAGTGGATGATGTTGTGAGTGTAATCTTGAATGAAGAGATACGCAGGAAAAGCACAGGTGAATTATCCGGAAATGCTTTGAGTGTTGAAGGAAGAGGAAGGCCAAGAGAGAGGATAGAGCGTGGGAGATCAAGGTCGAAGACAGGCAAGAGATCCAAGTCCAGGTATGGCAGAATAACCTGCTGGAAATGTGGAAAGCAAGGGCACTTAAAGAGAGATTGCAGATCGGGTGAAGATCATCATGAAGAACATGGAGAAGAAGCAGATGTCGCAGGCTACGTTGCACAGGATGCTCTGGTATGTTCTTTGGATAAAGTAGAATCTTGGGTATTAGATTCTGGTGCCTCTTTTCATGCATCTCCACATAGAGAATTTTTTCATGAGTATGTCCAGGGAGACTTTGGAGAAATTTGTGTAGGGGATGGTAAGCCTTGTCAGGTTGTTGGCAAAGGCAAAGTGAAGCTGAAATTGCAGACAGGTGACACATGGGTGTTAAAGGAGGTCATGCATGTCCCAGTTCTGAAGCGGAATCTGATTTCTGTTAGAAGTTTGGGTGAAGAGGGTTGCACAGTAACTCTCTCAGCGGACTCTTGGAAGGTTACCAAGGGTACACTTGTTATAGCTAGAGGTAAGAAAGTAGGTACGCTTTATCTATCTACTTGTTTTACTGATTCTCTTTCTGGGTTATCTACTTCAGCTGTAGATTCAGAGATGTGGCTTGATAGGCTTGGTCACATAGATAAGAAGGAGATGCTAGTTCTTGAGTCAAAGAATATGCTTTCAGATTTGGAAGGCATGGATCGTGGTTCCTGTATGCAGAAGAAGAAAGTAAGGTTTCTTGAGGAATCTGATGTTAGTGACAAGAACGGGAAAGCCTTGTTTTTCAAGGAGAAAGTGACGGACAGAGTTCAGCACAAGGTGCAGAGGAATTCTGAGCAGAGCAAGGGTGACTTGGACAAGGTTTTGATCCAAAAAGAGCTCGCGGGAAAAAGTCAGGTCTCACAAGAAAAACACAGAGACCGACGTCGGCAGGAAAACCGGCGTCGGCGTCCAGACAGGGACCGACGTCGGCTATGTGCAGCCCGACGTCGGTGACTCAAGGCAGACAGAGACCGGCGTCGGCCAGGGGAAAATGACGTCGGCAGAGAGGCAGTCGCAGGGAACCGACATCGGTCGGCTGTAGACTGAGATGTGACCGGCATCGGTTACTGAAACGAATTTTGGGTGGACAGCTAGTTGTCATGGAGTCTCAAGTGCCCATTTGGAGGACTGAAGGTGTAAGTAAGTTCTTAAATTCGTCATTTCCCTTCTTTACACTACTTGTTGCTCACTTATGGCATAGGACCAGGAAGTTATTGAAGAAGCAGAACAGGTAGATCCAAGAAACAGTGGGAGCTAGGCATGGATGAGGATGTGATTCCTTGGAGGAGAACCAAACAGGTGTTTTGGGTAGTGTTGCCAGCTGGAAGTAAGCACTGAGAGACGAATGGATGTTGAGGATGAAGAAGAGTGGAAATGGTTACGTGAGATGGAAGATCAGGGTATATGATCTTGTATTAGCTGCAGGGCAATGGAGGTTTGATCATTGTGATTCTCTTTACCAGGTTGGATAGTATTAGCTACACTATTCTATTTTCTGTATGATGTGCTTTTTGCAGGGTTACATATACAGGTATTTCTAAACTAAAGGTAAAGCTAGTTCAGGTGTTTGTCATGGAGAATCTGGGAGCAGCAAGATTCTTTGGCATGAGTGTGTTCTAGAGACATGGAGGTCTTGTTGACTTTGTTTCAGGATGATTGTGTGAAGCCGGTTAGCACGCCGATGGTAAGACAGTTCATAGAACAGGGGTCTTGATTCACAAAATGAGGTTGAGTGCATGGTATGTACTAAACCTGAGTTTTCCCAAGCAGTGGGAGTTGTCACAAGTTTGGAGTCAATCCGGGAAAGTAATACTGAAGGGCAGTTCAGTGGGACCAGCAGCAGGTGCACATGCTATGCAGGGTCAAGTTCTTTTTTTCTACATGGTTGTAGATGCGGATGTGGCAGGTAATTTGGATGACAGATTCTGCATCACGGATTTTGTGGTGGTTGGTCTTCAAGAGTAATCTTGAGGAGGGATACAAAGCCAAGGAAACAAACTAGACGGTGTACAGGTACAGGTACAGGTACAGGTTGCAGCTGTTTATCTCCAAGTGGGAGATTGTTAGGGTGTGGAGCTAAAAGCTTCAACCTTTGCAAACTGAGGAATAATGGTTGCTGAGTTCTACAGGAACCGGCGTCGGTAGCATGACCGACGTCGGCAGGATCCAGTGCAGAAAGCAACCGGCGATGGCAGGAAGTCGGCTGACGTCGGCAGAACCAGACCAGCAGGGACCGACGTCAGTCGCCTGTGTGTTCCCGAAGTGTTCGTTTCACGGACAGTTAGTTAAGTGAACTATGAGTTTGCATGTCAAGACCAGCCAGAGTCTTGGGCTGCGAGGACAATTGTCTAAATTAAGAGTCTTAGTTATTGTTTGAGTTAAGGATCTATTTATAGACCCATTGGCATGTATTTTATAAGGCATGAGATAGAAAGGAAGAGTTCCTTCTAGTTGTAAGATCTATGAGTTGCAGGTTGTTGCAAGCTCATTGGTGATCTACATGTAAGCTTGGTCTTTGAATTGCAGGTTGCAGGTTCATGAGAGATCAGCTTGAAGTGCTATAGAGTGCTTGATGTACCGGCAGGGTTATTACTGACTGGTTGGTGAGGTGAACACCAATTCTGTGTGTGAGTTGGTTGTTGGGACCGTTTTTGTGTAGGAGAGTGTGTGTGAGAAGAATTATTGTACACTTGAGGTGTGGCGAATCTCTGTAAGGTGAAAGAGTGTGGCGGCTCTTTGATGTATTCTTTTCTGTTAGTGTTAATACAAGATAGTGTATTGTCTCTCATATTCTGTGCTATTGGTGAATTCTAGTTACTTGTGTTTCTGGTTATTTCCGCATATTCAATTGCTTATATATTTGGTAATCATACTGTGCTCTATCTGAGGAGCAAGATCCTAACCAGTGGAGTCAGAGCATGTTTGTTGTTCCCTGATTTCCTGACAATAATATTAATATATATCTTAATTTATTTGGAGTGTCCTCAACAAAACCTAAATACTCATGCCAATTCACTACTTGTATACCTTGTTTATCTAACCCCTGTAGGTGATCATTAGCTCATTAGAAATTGGTCATGATATTTGAGGACCTCTCCTTGAACCTCTCTTAGGTTAAAAAATATTTTTTTTACTATAATTCACCTAATATTAACTTTTAAGGATCCAATACATCATCAAACCTTTACTTGAGTCACTAAAAATACTTCAGTTGTAGGTGCATGTTCTCCTTCATCTATGGACTGTTGGTGTGTATGACAGGCAAAATGATGCTCATATCTTTCCTCTAATGGTATTCATTAAATTTTTTTTTCATTAAAAAAATTGGACCATTCCCAACATGAAAGTGTGCTTCATTTTATTCTTTGTGTCAAAAGGCCATTTATAACTTGGCAAGCCTATAGATACTAATGGAGTATTTTAATGTGTTTGAGGGAAACTTTAAGGCTCTAGACAACCTATTTCCACTTAATCTCTCTCTAATATTTGGAATATATCTTGTATATAATAGAGGAAACATGGTAAACCTATTTTCATTCCTTTTAATAATTTGGAATCATGTTGTAATAGGTCTACAAAACCCCCCTGGATCTCTATTTTGTCATTTTAGAGAAAGTTTCCGTGAATTCAACCTCCTATCTCTTCAAGATAAATACACACATTTTGGTCTCTTTTATAGTTAAAACAGGTTTTAAATGGTCAAATTTCATATTATAAACTGATAATAGGCTTCCTTAATGCTTAAATCCTTCACACAAGAATCTCCAAAGCTCTATTGGTATACTTGTAGGTGAGTATTCTTACATACATACAATAAAGCTTCTTTACCTATCATAGAATGAGATGAATGCATTTTAAATTGATTTAAATGGTACAAGGACTCTCTCCATACCATAAAATTAACCATTCACCTATTCAATATTACTAAAACCAATACTAAGGCTCTAATGATGTCATCATGAAATGCTTGTAGGTGAAAATGAGTTGGATATGGATAGTGAGTTTGAAATAAAGGACAAATATGGACCAAAATGCCTCATGAGAATCTCAAAACTATTATAAGCCTTAAAAAAAACAAGATTTACAACAATTAACTCTTATAAAAATATTCAAACCTTCTTTTCAACATGGAAATAATATTTGAACTCCTAGAACAAAGTAGGCAACATTTTTCATGACTATTTTAGCATAATGAATGAGCTTGAGAACACACTTGAAACCTTTCTAACAATATAGATAAACTCTTTACAAATATTTATGGCTTATAAATCTTATATACCTTTATTTACACTCCATGAATAAGTTGAACACACTTATATAGGTGACTACAACTGAAGTTGGGCAAAGAGTTGACAGTGGAGAAAGATAAAGGTGGGAAATTACTCCAAATAATAATGTGATGAAACCAATCATGGGATGAGGTGATAATATGGATATGTGGCATGTATAATATCATCTCATATTCACATAATTCTTTTTGCAAAATCCCAACATTTTGGAATAAGGTAGAAATGATTGTAACTTCACTCCTTCACTCCTTGAAAACTAAGTTTTTTGGCTCATCAAATCAAATCCAAATTTGAAAAAAAATCATGAATAACATGAGGCAAGAGATCAAACCTCCTCTATAACTAATATTAATAAGTGAATTATATGGAATTTCAAAAATAAGAGAAAAAACTATAAGGTGCAAAAATTAGCAAGTAGATTTGAAATGTCAACTTCTTAGGAATGGTTTATAAAGCTCTAACTACCATTACCATGAAACCAAACATCAAATGGAATATTATTTAGTTTAGAATATATCACTATGAGCATTTTTCCTGAAACCTCTTGTGCTGACCATACCAAGTGAAAACTTGTAGGTTATTTTTGCTTTCCAAGAAGGGTGAAAAGGAACACAATGGTTTTACCTCAAAAATTAAACTTCAAAAGAATTAAAAATGTATAAATGAACATGAATAAGGTGAAGAGTCACATTACAACCTATTACCACATGGCACACCTCCTAAGGAGGTCGTACAAGTGCCAAACTCTTTTTTTCTTCAAGAAAACTACCATTTTTTTAGGGACCTACCACTTTTCAGTAAAAAATGGCTAGTTAAGACCTAAGATGACACACGAGGAATTAAATTACCCCCTAAAATATTCACACTTCCCAAGAAACCCATAAAACTCATTAAATGCACCTTTTTTACCCTTAAAATGAATCAAAATGACTTGTTGGCTAATGAAAAAAGTGACCAAGGCTAATATATCATTGAATAACATTAAATTCCCTATGATGTACCTTATTACCAAAATTAAAACCCCATAAAACACTTAAAAGTCAAGTATTTTACTAGGGGTGCCCTAATTTGACCTAAAAGTCAAATTTGGTCAATAAAATGGTGACTCATAGGGGTAGTATGTCTGCTATACTAACTAAACTATTAGTCTTATTAGTCCATTGGGCTTAGGATTAATATAAATTTTGAGACAAACAAGGAAACCTTTAACCATTTACCATCAAGGCAAGACCACTAATGATTACCTCAACCATACAAAGGAAAAACCTAACAAGACACACACATGTGCTCAAGGCACATAGGAAAAATAGGAAATAAACAATTACATACAACTAAAAATCAAGTATACCTCCATTTCCAAGATCAAAAGGAAATTTTCATGCATCTCCTTCTTGGTGAGTTGAGTCATAGTGCCAAACATGATGATATTTTTATTGAACTCTTGATGAACTAGACCTACTTCTTGGCACCTCACTTGTGATGCTCTCAAGTATAACATCTTCAAATAGGTCTCCAATGTAAAAGTATTCTTCTAAATTTTGGACACATACCTCATATTACTGCTTACTCCTTATCCCATGATCAACTTTCATCTTCTTTGTAGGCATAGTTTCAAAAGGAATGATCACTTGTTCCTTAAAATATTAAGGAAAATGGAAACTTGTATTGACCCCCAAAAACTGATTGGGACTTTGCTCTTTTGCATCTATGACATGTTGGGCAATGCCATCTTGTTCATCCACTCTTGTAATCAACTCTAATGACATAGTAGACCCCTTAAGAGACTCAAACTCATTTCAAATATCTTTAAACTTATACCAAAAGTATTCATCTACTTTTTGATTAGCATAATGAGGGGGAACAACAAGATAAAATACTTCATGATCTTCTTTAATATCTAAAGGGACTTCATCCAAGATTTCCTCTTCAACAGAAGAAAATCATTCTTCAATATCAACCAAACAAGAAGATTCAACACAAAGGCTTACCTCTTCCTAAAAAAATTGGACCTCTTGAGGGATCTCAAATTATATATCAATTGTCACATCATAACTTTCATTCTCAAGGGATACAAGATCTTCCATTTACTTCTTTGTGATTCCAAGACTAGGCATCTTGAAGTGTTGTGACTTAGTCCAATGTGGCCGCCAACGAGTCAAACTTTCAACAAGAAATAATTCTAATTTTTTTCAACCAACTATTCTATTTAGGTTCCCATAACATAGTTCAATCAAGTAAAATAGTGATGGGGTGAAGAAAAGATGAACTAGTTGGTGGAGGTGGCATATTAAACTCAAAATTAGATTGAGATTAAAAAGTAGGGTATTCTTGTAGAAGGTCTTGAGGAAGGGGAGACAAATCTTGGGATAAAACCACTTGATTTTCTTCCTTTCACTTTCCAAACACTTCATTCACATATGATTTAACTTGATGGATCTCTTGAGGAAGGGTATATGGTTGTGTTTAGGCATATGATCTTCTTTTGGGTCTAAACCTTCCATCTCACCTTGACTTAAAAATTTCATATTTTCCTCTAACTCTTCAATTTTCTTGGCTAGGTTGTCTTGAAAAATTCTCTCTTGAAGTTTATAAGAATAAGCATTATCATAAGGAATACATGACGGCTGGCTTGGAACACAAGAATCTTCTTGAGGAATAGTAGAAGGAACATTCAAAGGATCAACTTCATTCATAATTCCACACTCCTTATCAACCAAACTTCTATCCTCTTTCTTACCCCATGATTCCACTATCTTACTCCATCTTAATATATTAGGATTATAATTATTTTCTTGAGGAAGGGTTTGAGGGGTTTGTATAGGATCAACCTCCTTTTAAACTTCACATCTTTTGTCAAGACTTTTCTCCTCTTTCTTTCCCCATGAATCCATTATCTTGTTCTAGCTTAGTGTTTTGGAACTATGAGTCTCTTTTTAAGGTGGTATGGATGTAATGTGAGAGGGAAATGAGGAATTTAACTATACTTATTTTTATTCCAACATGGAATACTTCATATGCATATTATCCAACTTAATTTTCCTATCAAGATTAAATTCTTATATAATATTTTTCTTTTCAACTCTCTCTTCCAACTGATTGGGAGAAGGATGACTTTGATATCCTTGATTGGGTTCATGAGTAGGGATCAAATATGTCTGATAGGAAACTTTGGGAAGTGGATATAAAGGATGATAGGTTTGTTGAGGTTGTTTTTCATGAACTTTGAGCCTATCCATTAAAGAATAAACTAGGCCACTCACATCAAGCATCTTACTTATGAGCCTTTGCCAATTAGATCTCTCAATAGGTACCCACTCTCTTTTGACTAAATATAATGCATCTCTTACTTTATGAATAATATGCATAGAAATATCATGACCAAATCCTTTTAGAGTATCAAGATCTAACATGTACCTCTCATAGCCAAAAAGAGTTTTCTTGAAAGTAGAAATATATTGATTTGATAAGTGGATACGTTGAATAGGAGCAAGACATGTAGAAGGCTGGTTGTAAGACTAATACCCTTCATGAATGGGCTAGTACCTTCATGACAAGGATGATTAATAACTTGATCATATTGATATGGAATGACACAAGCTTGAAATGTTTCACCAACTTGTGTAAAATAGTGCTCAACACCTAAATTAGCCATGAAACCTCATTCAAAGCAAGAACATAAATAAATATGTTACAAAAAATCTTCAAAGGATAAATTGGGATACTTGACCTGATTATATATATTTGGAGTCACCATTGATGCTTTTATAGATGCCTCCAAAGGTTGATTGTTGAGAGACAACAACAAAAATCTCTCAACCTCTTGGACAAAGAGTCCCATCAGGCTTGCCAAAAACTACTATCAATTGGATTTTCACCCTTTGAATATATGGTAAATATTTCCACATCCAAGTGTCATAATGGAGATACCTCTAGGCTTTTGGGTAGCCTAAGGATGAGGTGAATCTCTAAATAGGGATAACTCCCTTGATGTAACACTTTGGATCACAACTACACTTAACTTGGTGGGTACAAAGGGAGACAGATAACTAAAAACAAACTATATTAAGGGAGGTGATACATGAAATATATTGATGACTTCCAACCATATGCATCTTACACTTGAAATCAAGGGATAAACTAAACATACACTTCTCCAATATTCATCTTCTAACATCAATGCTACATTATGAGGTTATGGATGAATGTAAAAAATTGGGATGACTAGAAAAAAGGCCTATGAGGGAACTAATTAAGAGAATAACTCAATAAATCCTTGACATTTCTGATAACACTTCACATGCCCTGAAATAAGAATCTTTCTAACTACAAATAGGATGAAAGAATGAAACAACATGCTAATCAATCCATAGTATTCACTTATGCAAAATTAAACATTCCAAATGAAAACACTAGTAATAGTCATGGAAGAGGTAAACATAAGCATTATTATAAATCAAAAGGTATAAAAATAAGTATGTATTTTCCATACTCAAGTGGAACATGAGTTACAATGGTAAAAAATGCTAGTTCTTATAGAACTTGAGACAGAGAGTGGAGAAAAATGACGTTCAAGTGTCATAAGGACACTTGTAAAATTGAGATAATAATTTAATAATGCATGAGAAAATTATATGTGATGAACCACGAAATTTTATGAATCATAAGTGTCAATTCAAGGCATAAACTTTATGATAAGTGCTATAAAACTCTTTGTCTTGGCTCATAAAAATTACCTTCATGATTAGCCCTATTTGAACACCTCATAACTAATTAATATTAGGTAAAACTATTTTAAAAAAGGTTAATGAAATAATACATGCCTCTCCATGCATTTTTTATATGATTAGTCATCTAGAACCGCCTGGAAAGAAGATATCATCATCTATAGTCTAGAAAACTCTTCCTTCATGCACCCTGCACACTTGGACTCAAAACTAGAATCATTTTCTCATGAAAATATATGGGAGGAATTTGTTTACACATATAAATACCCTCCATGGATTAAAATCATCAGGGACACCTTAAATTTAGCTCACTTTAAGTTTTCCACCCTTCTCACTAGCTTATCTAATAGGTGAATTTTGACTAGTTGAGATAAAATCTCCTATTGAGGAACTTAGGAGTTATTCTAAGGTATTTAATGGACATTAAAAGTTATAAAAAGTCTTATTATTTCTCCCAAATTTTTTTTCATCCTCATAATCATTCTATAACCTTCAAAACAAAAAAATTGGTAAAACATAGCTTATTTCTCACCCCAATTGTACAAGTTCATATAGCTAAAAATCATGGTATGTATATTGAGTGTGTCCTTTGCAAGTTCGAATAGGTTTTTCAGCCAAAATGTTCCATTATAATGCATCTCTAGCTTCATTTCCATAAACTAGTCAAAGGCAAGGGTTTGTAAGGGTTTTAACTTGTTTTCATTCTTAAGGTTCATTAATAAACATCTGACATCCATCCTACCAAAAAATTCCATAATTTTATATTTTTAGACCTTCATAAACATCACTAAACTTATCTATCCTCCATGAAAACCCTCCAAAAAGATGTGACCATTTGAACTTGGCCTATCAAGCTTGTTTTCTTGTTTCTTACATGCCTAAGTTGTCTTGAGGTCTAAAAATGCATTTATTTGGTTTCATTTTCACTATAAAATATTTAACACTTATTTAATATTTCTATGTTTCAATATGTTATAAATCTTATCTCATGCTATAAGTGAGATAGACCCCCATTTAGACACTAGGTCTAGCCATGCCTAATAGGTCTTATTTGTCTTTGAAGCCCAAAATGACCTTTTTTTTGTCTCCCATACACTAAAGTAGCTCAAAAACATATGTATTCACCCCAAAATCATTTTACAATCCAATATAAATCTCACTTACGTCTAAAATTTAAGGTGGTCTCTTATTTGGATTATAGGCTAAAACTTACTTGTGTACCTAACTATAACCCTATAGGTTTTGAGAATTTTATTTATTTTATCACTTAATTTCATAGTTTTATATTATTTATTATGTGTTTTACAACCTCTCCAACTTTTTATCAGACTTTTTTTTTCTTTTTTCCACCCATTTATTCTTATCTTCTAAACCCTTTCAGCTTGTGCTCTAGAGGAAGTACCCCCTATCTAAGACAATATAGGGGGTACTTATGATGTTATATTAGAAAAAAATAATATTTTATATCCTTAATAAAGTTATGAGGACATCTCACGCAAAAATATAGCCCTTTATCACCTCATTTTCCCTTTCAAATCACCAAAGACCCGAGACAGACTTTTTGTATGACAAATTATGAAGGATTTTCAAGATTAGAATGTGTATGCCTAATTTGGAGTCCATTATTTGGATGGTTTGTGTTTTATTGGATTTTATTAATTACATAAAATCTTTAAAAAATGTTATACAACTCATTCCATCACATTAAACTTCTACATACCTTTCCATACACTTTGCTAATCAAAACTGTGTATAAAACCCTAACTGTGTTTTCTTTGTTCTAGGGTCTTACCTATGGGTGTATTTTCCTACTTGAATTATAATATAAATTTGTAATAATATACTTATTCTCTGAATTATTATATATTAGTGACCTTAACACATTCATTTCATTATGTTTTTTTTCCTTCCTGGTCCTATAGGGATACATTTGGCTTAGGTTTAGCTTGGTTATGATGTTTTAATACATTTGCTTTTAATACCCTTTAGGTATAATAACATTCATTTATATATTAAATTAGTTTTATTTTTTTAAATAACACATAAATACTCATGCCAATTAATTGCATGTATACCTTTCTTATCTAACCCCTGTAGGTCACCATTAACTCATTCAAAACTGATCATGATATCTAAGTACATCTCCTTGAACCTACATTATGTGAAAAAATAAATTTTTGTACTATAATTAACATTATATTCAATTTGAATCATCTAAGACATCATCAAACCTTTTCTTGAGTCACTAAAAACCCTTCAGTTGTAGGTGCATGTTCTCCGTGATGTACGGATTGTTGGTGTGTATGGGGGGCAAAACAATGTTCATCACTTCCATATGATGGTTTTAATTTCATTTGTGTCATTAAACCAATTGAAACATTCCCAACATGAAAGTGTGATTCATTTTATTATTTATTTCAAAATGACATTCATAACTTCACAAGCCTATAGATGTTAATGGAGTATTTTAGTGTGTTTTAGGGTAACTTTAAGTCTCTAGATAACCTATTTCCACTTACTCTTTTGATCTCATATTTGGAATATATATTATATATACTATATTAACATGCTACACATATTTATATTCATTTTAATACTTTTGAATCATGTTTTAATAGGTCTACAAAAATCCCTTGGAGATTTATTTTGTCATTTTAGAGAAAGATTACCTGAATTCAACCTCTTGTCTCTTCAAAATAACTACATGCATTTTAGTCTCTTTGATAGTTCAAAAATGTTTTAAATGGTCAAATTTCATATTATAAAATAATATTTTTCTTCATTTATGCTTAAATCCTTCACACAAGAATCCCCAAAGCTTTGTTGGTACACTTGTAGGTGAGTATTCTTACATACATATAGTAAATCTTCTATACCTATCATAGAATGAGACGAATACATTATCCATTGACTTAAATGGTCAAAGGAATCTTTCCATAACCTGAAATGAACCATTCAACTATTCAAAATGATTTAAACCAATACTAAGGCTTTGATGAAATCATCATGAGATCCCTATAGGTGAAAATGAGCTAGATATGCACAGTGAGTGTGAAATAGAGGACAAAGATGGACCAAAAGGCCTCATGATCATATCAACCCTATTTTCAAAATTAAACACACATTATTAACAACAAGGAACTCTTAAAACAAGATTCAAACCTTCCTTTCAACATGAAAATCATCTACAAACTCCTAGAACAAGGTAGGCAACATTTTTCATGACTATTTTAGCATAATCAATGAGCTTGTGAACACACTTGCATGCCTTCCCAGCATCTACATGAAATCTTTCCAAATATTGATGGCTTATAAAAATTATATACCTTGATTTTAATTCCATGAACAATTTGAACAAGCTTATACAGCTGACTACAACTAAATTTGGGCAAAGAGTTGATAATAGAGAAAGACAAAGGTGGGAAATTACTCCAAAGTATAATGTGATGAAACCAAACATGGGAAGGGGTGATCATATGGATTTGAGGAATGTGAAACATCATATTATATTCATATAATTTAATGATATATGTTATATACAAAAAAAAGGTTGACCTATTTAGATAATAATTCCCCCCACTAATGTTTAATGCCACCACTATTATCCATGAACTTTAAAAGTTCCTACTATAGGTCCAAACTCAATCACCATAGTCTCGTTGTTAGTATAAAATATATAAATAGACCATATCTTAGTTTTCTATCTAATTTTATATTTATATTTTTTACATTACATATTTATTATATTTCCCAATTTAGTTAGTTCCAAATTAGTTTGTGTTATTTATTTCATATCTATAACATTCTAATTTTTCATAACAATTTTTCATATCTAGGTAACTAATCTATTAGTTTTAAAAAGTTT
>JARHVA010006681.1:262500-270000 GCA_037957365.1 Torreya grandis | reverse complement strand
TAAGGACCCATGTAGTCTTTTAAGTTTAAAAATAGTTGATTCATTGTTATATTTTAAAATAAAAAAGGTTTTTCATACCTAAAATATCTTATTTTGATAAAAATATTCTTCATAAATATAGGCTCATGTTGGTTTTCCTATAGCATAAATCACATGGAGTCATACTCAACATTTCATAAATATCTAGAGGTGGATATATGGCCTTTTAACTAATTACATGGATTTATTTTAACTTAGTCACTTTTTGTGAAATATCATAGGAGAACCTACCCAATGAAGAAACATTATGTGACTTAGTTATTAGAATTTTTAGTCTCATAGATATGTTAGAGATTATGAGATCTTGAATAAATGAAGAAATTCCATGTAGTATAGTTTTTAGAAGTGTTAGTCTCATAGATCTATCATAGATGTTAGAGGTTGGGAAAGCTTGATCGAATGAGGAAACACCATGTGGATTGGTTTTCAGATGTATTAGTATCCCAAACCTATCAAATATGTCATAGCATGTGAGAGATTTACCAAATGAGGAAATATGAAATGGATTAACTATTACAAGTATTAATCTCATGGACCTGTTAGAGATGTTAGATACTAGGAGATCCTAACCTATTAGACCATGGCATATGGCACTTCCATATAAATTGGTAGAAAAGTCCCAAGATGTTTAATATGGTTAAAAAGAGGTAAAATTATATTCATAAACCAATCAAACCACACCATGTGTCACTAAAATACTCATGTTGACAATTGTAGCTCTCAAATATGTAAATTTCACCACCTGATTGTGCTTAAGTGTTAGTTTTACCAAATTGGGACCAACTAATGATAGACATATGGTGTAACCAAGAACCACTTGGGATATCATAGGGTTGAAATAGTTGTGTTCCTAACACATTACTTGCATTAACTAAGTGGGAAACCAAGCCTTGATTGTACAATTTTAAAAATCTTATCACAACCACTATATCTAAATGAGGAACATCTTATCTAAAATTCTCAAGTTAATATTAGATTGAGGAATGAATAAGTGGATTGTTCCATTTACTCAAATTTAAACTCACACTGGAAGACCAATAAAATTCCATTAATACATATGATATTTGTAGATCCATATAAGTGAGCAATGGTGAAATTGTTTACCATTATTTGATATTGATTTATTAGAGTTTACCTCCTCACTTTTAGCTCATTCATATACCCTCCATGACCTCCTTCTTTATAATTATCTTATATCATTATTTACCCTTTTCTTCCAAGACTACATCATCCTCCAACCCTATGGCTAGACCTATATATAGATACACCACCTTACAATAAAAATTAACCCATTGAAATCACTAGAATGAAATATTTAAAATAATTAAATTTGTGCCCAAGTCTCCATCCAATGAAGATGAGGAAAAACTATTAGATTCCCTCAATTCATATGAAATATGCAAGTTTTACAAGGTCATGTCAAAAACATAGGTTTTATCCTATGTTGACCACTTTGAAAATATTCTACTCACATCCAAGTAGGTACAGGATGGTGCTCAAGACATGGTGTACTCTACAGGGTTTGGGCAGAAGATTTAAGACATTTTAAGAGCTACATTCAAAGCATATTAAACTCTCCTAGTTTACACATTTAGTTATGAAAAATATAAAATATACATTTTGGTAAACACTTACAAAATATAGAAGGTATTATAGGACTAGATAGCTAACCTAAATTCTAAATAGGTCAATAATAAAGAAAATGATTCCTACATTATCTAAACCTTCAAGGAAGGGGTCTATGTTAGGAATATATTTCATAATATTTTTTTATTGAAAATGACTTGGTTCACATATATTTTATATAGGCAAACCTAATCATTATCATCCTTAATGGAGAGAATATATTGAACCTTGAGGGCACTATCAATTTTTAATAGGTACACAGTGTCAAATATCCCTAGGATAGTGATAACCTTTACATGGTGAATTACCTAGTGGGAATTGTCTTGGATATTATTATGTTTAAGAATTTTAATTTCCCACCATGAAATATTAGGATACAATTTTATATGTAGTGTTATAATAACTATATGTCCACCACTACCAAAATCACATCCAATAAATCTATAAGTCACTCTACCTAGTGGCTTATATAACTATAAATGAGGTAGCCATGCCTTAACTCTCTAATTAAATTAGATAATATTTCACCATAATTAGTGAATAATGGTACTATAGGGATGAAATAACAATTTGAGTCATAATAATATACAAGGTCCTCCTTCACATTCCATATCAAGTTTTAGACCAATTGGCTAAGTAGGATATAATCTATCAACTAGTTGATGGTGTCTTCAGTCACTATCTCAACTACCAACATAAGGCATGTCCATCCTTCATCATAATCATCCACTAAAATTTATATAAGAGTTTACCTTGATTTTATAAATTTTTTGAAGGCAAGTATTCTTATGCCTTAGGTAGAGTGGAACATAGATAATATGACTGCCATAGCATCATCAAGGTTCATGTGGTAGGATACCAATCTCATCTCAACATCAATTACAACCATGAGCCCCATGATAATAATTAGATCCACCTAAACCCTATAAATGACAAGGAGGTGTTATAAAATCTTGATTATAATAAAATTAATGGAATGAATGTTTAACCTAGACCATCAACCCAAAGTGGCCTTGCTTCGCCTATGTTAATTTATCCCAAAGGAGATAGTCAAGTGAATATACCATATATTTTAAGTAAAATGATCTAGGGTTCCCAAAATCCCTCTCTTTTATGATGTTTACCAACCTCAATCTATAATATAACACCCTGACCTTATATAATTTAATCTACTCAGCTATAGGTTATGCAATATTATGATTTAATATCATTAACAACCCAAAGTCAAGCCTGAAGCATAAATAAAAACAATTATCCATGGAGATCCATCCCCATAGTTCCACCATTCCTCAACAAACTCATTGAGAACCCCTAGTTTCTATTTTCCTACCAAGCCCACACAGGTGGTGCCTCCTTTATTTCCCTTTCTAAACCCTTCATAATTCCCTTAAGTACCTCTAGATATAACCATGTATGACCTAATTATACCCAATTTTCCACTCATTCATCCATTCAATTATTAGGTATCACTATGAATCACATATACTCTCTAAGAGTTATAGTTTTTTGGCACTTAGTGCCCTCACTATGTAGTGAATAGTAGGTGGATAATACAAGACCTCAACCAACTCAAATATTGATGACCCTAATAATGAGTGCACCCATGTGCATAATTATATTAGCTCTAACCACCTCAACAACACTTATAGTCACTCTATAGACTCCCTAGTCATATTTCACCACCTCTACCACCACTAATCCTACTACTATAACATAAGTGAATCTACGAAAGGTGCCAATCAAAATAAAAGGTAACTAATATTATTCAATCCCATGTTAATATTTTTGTCCCTCATATGCATACCTTTTCCATTGCCCTTAGTGCCCAAAGATTTGGATTTAACCAACCAATTTCCTTATTGGTTTTGAATACTCACCTCCTTGGTACCTTAAACCCATAGGTAAATTTAAATGAAATCCAATGGCATGCATAGATGTTATAATGAGCTTACCCATTTTTACTTCCTTTTTTCACCCCCATACATCCTCCTCTTCCATTTTTCACTTCCTTCCTTCCCTTCACTTCATCCATGCATCTTCCTCCCCTATTTCTCACTTTTTTCCTTCCCTTCACTACATCCATTACTCCTCCTCACATGCCTCAACCTTCCACCTCTATATATATCAACCCACTCTCACCCTTTTATACCCTAGGAGTTTCCAAAAGATCATAGGTACATAAGATGATCTTACAAGGTGATGCATAAGTCTAGTGTAGTTTGATAGGAACTCAAGGAATAAAAGGAGGAGACCCAATGTTATAGTAGACCAAATATGACCTCCTCTCCCTCACCAAAGTGATAACATATAGTAGGGAGGATAAAGGTTGATAAAGATCCAATATACATACTTCAATCCCCTCATGACATGTTTGATAAAATTATGGAGGACATGAAGGAATAGGTTTGGGTGCTCAAGGTGTAGGTAATAAACACCTTCCCTATATAATTGATTAACCAATTAAAAGATGAATTTATGTATATATTCACAAATCTAAGGGAAGTAGTTAGAACATTGAATACAAGTAGAGAACACCTTTAGAGAGAACATACATACTTAGAGAGGATCACTCGCATGGACACCAAGTGTAAAAGGCTCACTTTGGTTATTAACAAGGGAAAGTTATCATATTTAGAACTCATTCCTCTCTCTAATTTGAATATATATTAGACCTATGTTGATAGCATGATATCCTCAATTGAATATCACTTGGAAGTGGCATAGATGATCCTAGAACCTTTAGAAGAAGGCAAATAAAATATGTTGAGCTACTTCAATAAATTCAACCTCATAGTGTTATTCCATCTAGATAGAACCTTGATAGATAGAGGATAATTTGAGGTCTACCCGAGTCATTTCAACTAGGTCATGAGGAGAAAGGTGGAAAAGGTTAATAATGTTAGAGCTAAGGTGATTCTAAAACTCTTGATCTAGTCCATGGTGAACATCAACCCATGTGTCATAGGTGAAAATCTACCTTGAGGCCCCACTCCAAGTGCATCAATGACTACTAGAAAAATTAGAGATGATCTTTTAGGAACCACCCATGAATTTTACCAAGTTAGACAAGGCATTTTATATGGTGGTAACCGCACTAAATAACAAAGAGGTATAACATAAGCATCTTGGAGATGGTTCTTCTCCATCTACTTAACATATCAACTGAGTGGGCCCCCTATCATATTTTGGGAGTATTGGAGGATATTTTGTTATTTTTTTAAAATATTTATAGTTGTAACAACTTTGGGTGGATATCATGTCCAAGGATAGGAATTGTGTGCTACTTGGGGGAGGTCCCCATCCTTATATATATTTTGTTGACTGTTAAAATGAATGATTTCTATAAAACTAAGTTATTTATCTATGAATGTGGTATATCATTTTTAGCTTTTGAATGAATGCTTGCGATAAATAATTGACCTTATGTTTTGACATTAATAATTCATGTAGTGGTTGGAATATGTTTAAAAAATCTAACTCATTTATGAATTCTTATCATTTTCTTTGTAACACTAGTAACCTATGTTCTTAAAGCTATAGATTATTTTTGGAGATCCCATGTGAAATTTACTATAGGCCCTTCTATTTGTTTATATTTAGCGGAGAAATCATGAATTAAGCATTACTTTTTTTTCTTAGATTATATCCCCATTTAATGACAATTTTGATCCCCTGATGAAACTTGTCTCATAGTGGTGTAACTATGGTTGGGCACACTACTTGATTATTGAAGCATCAATACTCTTTCAATCCTAGAAATGCCCTTTTATACCTTAATATACTCCCATTTTTGTGTTTATTTTATGAAATTGAATAAGTTTATCCCCTTAATTTATAAATCAATAAAGTGAAACCCAATAATTCCCATGATTGGAAATGGTTGAACAAGGTGAGGGTTATAATTTAGCTTAAATTGGTATTGGATCCCTAGTGGTAACACTACATATCTTAGAGACTCATTTAAAAAAATCTATATCATGGAGCCTAATACTTGAAAATGTACCCTAGATTGAACTAGATCCAATCCTAAAATGGAAGATGTAAGTCCCTTATGATCTGAAAGTTTGTTATAAACACTTAATCTCATAAGTGTCTTACGATAATAGTTTAGATTAGATAATAGCTAGCACTAGAAGGAGGGTCTAACAAATAAACCCTAATTCACTAATTTACCCTTTAATAATATGGAGCCTACTATATGGATCACTGGATCTAAATGTCATCATAGTAGAATGATTGTTTTTCCATTGAAATTATATATAATATTCCAATTGTGTGGAAATAGACCCAAACCTATGGCTATTCCAACTAGCTCATTCCCTCAAACTAGCCCAAATAGACCACCCCTAATGGATACCCTTGTGGCCTAGTTAGTTGGGTAAACTATTAGTGCTCTTGGAGTCATCCAAGGCCTTCCCATAAACCCAAAAATGTCACATCCACATTTATCTCTAATTTGAATAACCTATTTAATATGTGAATTATTATGTTTGTTAGTTGATTAACTATTGTTTGATTAAGCTTTATGTCATTCACTAATAATGGGATAGTTATATGTTTTTTAATTTACATGATTAGTTTTATATGAGTTAATAGTAATTTTACAGTCTATATATTATGATCATATTTGTTAATTATACAACATTATTTTATGTATATAATTATGTTTTGGGCTAACTACCTTCGTTATTATGCGATTGATACATGACAAATCAATCTATTAGAGTGTGACAGAGGGAAATCATCATTGGAGAAGGTGATTTAGATGGAGACATTGGGGGATGATAGAGAATGGAATCATAAACCCATGCATATATCGTATTATTATTTCATGTTTCATGATTAATTGGTTGAGTAGATAGTTATCGTATGCTTTTTTTCTTTAGAAATTTATATTTTAATGTTTTATGTTTTCCCTAATATAGCTGCTACTAATGATCATGTTGATTTTTTGAGTGATTTAACTAATTTTGGGGTTGTATGTAGCTTATCTTGTATGATGTAATTTATTTATTGAATGATTGAATTCATATATGTTTTTACTTATCTCACTACCTTATTCATTATAACTATTTATTATAATGATTTGATGTTATGTATGAATTACTATAATAAGTATACATAGATTCCATTGTTGTTATTTTCTCTACAAGGCTAAGGTAATAATAATAATTATAAGATTATTATTATTATATATGTTTATCCTAATGTTAAAATATATCAATATCATTATTTGAAAATGTAATTTTACTTGATATAGTGTTAACCAAAAGTTAATATTCATAATATATATTAGGCATTTAATATATTGTTAAATGTTTAAGAGAAACTATTATGTTTATAAAGTGTTAGATTTGAATGACTCGGTAAAAATAAAAAATAATATTTTTAAATATTATATGATCTAAATGTATTATATAGTCATTATGTTTATTAGTCGATATTTGAATTTGTATGGAAAGAAAGGATTAGTTGACTAGTCAAGGGTCAACCTTGCATAGGATAAACATTGGATATTGTGACTTATTGTTTAGTCATTTTGTGACGTTATTGTTTAAGTCAATGGCATGAAAATATTATTTATATTTTATAATGATTATTTTATTAAGTATTTTTAAAGTCTCAAGATGATTAGGGTTTCTAATGACTCATTTAATCTGATTTGACCATCATTCTTACAAAAATCATGATGGGAGTTTTGCTATGGATTGTAAGAAAATGGTGGCAGAGTGTAGCTTAGTGGGGATTCTATTGAGCTATTTTTTCATGTATATTTTTGATTAGTTGGGTTTATCATTAATGGAGAAGAAGGTGGTGGAGATTAAGTTAATGAAG
>JARHVA010006681.1:140000-255000 GCA_037957365.1 Torreya grandis | reverse complement strand
ATGCTTTTGCTTTATAGAGATTTGTAACATGTTTAATTATTTAAGTTATTATGTATTGATGAAAATTGTAATATTTATACATTATAATTCTACAATAGTGGATGTAATGTTGTATTAGTCATGACCAAATTTGTATTATTTAATTAATGATTACATGTAATATTTATTGTTTAATCAACTGTGTTCATGATTGTTATATCTATTCATGGTGATCCTTACTTAAGTGGATTAGATATAAACCTTATGTTTAACTAAATGAATGCAATTAATTAAACATCATTAATTAGATTTCTCATCATAAAATCTATATGATGAATATGTGTAACTAATTATTTAAAAAAAAATACTATATTCTGGAAAAACCCAGTGGGATTATTACAAAAAGGTACTTTCCATAATTCTCACCTAGTGTAGGATGGATTTAAAAATATCATGTAACTTATTATAAGACCATTTTTAATGCTCCTAAATATGGAACAAAATACTATAGCTTATAGGATATTCCTAATTAATTTAATGGATTTAGCCTATGACTAGTTCTTTAATCTCCCTAAGGACTCCATAATAGGGTGGGATCAATTTAGCAACACTTTATTGGCTTAGTTTGGTCAATTCATTGACCTTAGTGTCTAATACCAATAGTTTACTTGTATTAAGAAGGAATCAAATGAGCCCATCAAATAATTTAGTTCAAGGTTCCAAAAGATGTATAATTGGGTCACTATGCTATATCAACCCAATTTTAAACTAGCACTCAAAATGTATAATAACTCCCTAGACCCCTAGATAGCCATGTTTTTGAGAAGGGATCTCTTGATAATAAATATTCCCTTAGCTTATTTTGAAGCCATAAATGTGGATAGACAACTCAACCCTGAAGGTCAAATGATGGTTTCCATTCTTTATGGTATATCGAATATGTTGGAATTGAATATCATTCCTAATGAAAATCATAACCTACCTCTATCTCAATCACTATCCATAAATAAATATATTCTATTGATTCATGCCACACCAAATTATAACCTAGGTTTTCCTAACCTAGTGAATCGTGAGGTAGTTTCCCACTTACAAAACCAAGTAAGATTGGTGGCTACTAAAAATGTTTAAAGCATACCCTAAGATTCCAAAAATAATGAGTTAGATGTTATCCAACTATGGTGCAAAGGTTTATTAATGAGTTCTTACGTCACCAAAAATAAATATGGAATGGTAGTGGTGAGAGATACAACATGAACTTTGTCTATCAAAGGCAAAATAGATCATAACAATACTTCATTAATCACCTAGAACCATGATGTAATAAGCTATCAGAGATTAACATCTATGAGATAACCATACCAAAAAAGTGTTAGGTGTACAACACATCCCAACATGGGGAGATAAACTACATAGAATTATATAATGCCTTAAATATCTTCTAGAGGGAAATGTAAGATTAGGAGATGGTACCAAACCAATCATAATTATGTAATGCTACTAGACCTTATTATGGTATTAGAGACTATGGATTTACTCAACTAATATGATAATGAACTAAATTAGATTAATATTGAGGTCCACATATTCTAATAGATTCAAAGGAGAAATTATGACCATAAGAACTAGAAACAATGGGATCCTCTCACCATCTCTACTCCAAATAATGGGTTCACCCCTCTTGATCACAGAACTAGGAATAACCCACCACCTTAAAAATATAATGAGTCAAATGATCCTATAGAAACTCAAAAAATTTAAATTAATGTAGGGTATAACATAATAGAGGAAATGAATAAAATAAAATCCAATATATTTCTTCATGAGTTCGCCTAGATCATTAAACAGTGAGACCTTATACTGAAGTCACTTACAAAAAAATTGACCTAGCTAAGACAAAAGCTACCCACATGAATGTGCTCATCCGCAAGATAAAATATGAAATCTATCCATTATAATTATCATACTATTTTTGAAGAACCTATATAACTACTTAGTCAACTCAGGAGTTTCAAATAATGTGAAGCCCATGGAAATTTGTGAGAATTTAGGGTTAGTCCCTATAAAATTAGACAAGGTGGTGGTTCAACTAGATAAATCAAAAGTTAGGGTAGTTGGTGAGTATTTTAAACATCCATATTCAATTGGAGTATAAACCTAAAATATAATAGTTCATAGACATCTAGGTATTATAAATCCCTAAATCTTATAAAATGCTTCTCATTAGGGATTGGTCTAAAATCTTAAATTGGTACATGGCTAATGACTATTATCATATGTGGATACCCTATAAAGGTGTGGATATTCAAACAAAAGTATAAAGATAACTTAAGATGAAACACATGATAATGAAATACAATGTTGTGAATGAAAATGTGAATATGTTTTACTCAAACCTAGGAATCTACACCTTGTCTATCAAACTAACTAAGCATGAAATTAGAAATGATATTGAGATGCTAGGTTTTTTATCCCTAATATTTGATAGGGCCCATTATAAATAAGGTTAAATGTAAGTAATCCTTCTAATTAACCCATATGGAAAGTGACACCTAGACACTTATAGACATTAATTCCCTTTTATTAATAACCTGGTAGAGTATGAAGCCTTGAGGGTTGTAATTGGCCTTAAAAAATAGAGTAAAAGAACTAAAGGTGTTTGGGGATTCTAAACTAGTCATAAACCAAGTTAAGAGTAAATTTTAGTGGAAACTTTATTATCATAAGAAGTAAAAACGTAGGGAATGGGATTTGATATAGATTTTCACTACCTTTAACACTATTCCCATTCCCAAAGAGGAAAACCAAGTGGCTAATTCATCTATAAATTTTGATAGAATATACAACCTCAATATGACATGAGATTTCATGACTTCTCTATATATTTAATCCTTTGCCCCTATATTCTAGATAATTTTAAAAAATTCTAAGTCTACATGGATAACCAACAAATTTTAGAATTCTTAAATAACACTAGGATATTTGAATCCCACATCATTGATGAAAAGGATATAAATGATCTAAGAGATACATATTATGGTTTGTATAACATACTGAACCTTAGAGAAAATTGGTTCTAAAAATGCATGATATCCTTAGAGTGAGTGTTTAACCTAGATAGGTCTAAATACCCATCTAATAAGCCAAGATACCATGACATGAAGTTTAACTATCGATTTTGGGTCCCCTAATCATACCAAAACTATTAAAATTGGCCTTGATTGTACATCAAAACAAGTTTAAAAACATAGAGGGTTATTACTTAGCTATAAGGATGTAATTTCTTGGGCTTATGGAGACCTTAATATCTTTAAACTAAGTATAAGAACCCATATTATCCCCCTCAAACAAAAATAGAAGACTTATACATAAATAGGCTCATAATATCATTTTAATATGAATCATCTTTCCATTTTGACACTCCATTTGGGTAGCCAACTTGGTAATCATTCATAATAAAAAATGAGAGATTTAACTCTTTGTGGACTTCTAAAATCTGAACCAAGCATCTGATCAGCATAACCACCCATTACCCTCCTTACATGAAGCAATTAAAATGGTGAGTGAATCCCATATGATCTCATTTATATATTAATTATTGAGATAAAACCAAGTTCTCAAAAATTTTGAGGATATAACCAAGACCACACTTCACCATGAAATAGGGAACTTTTGCCTACAAATGAATTCCATTTGGATTAATTAATGTCATAGCCACCTTTTATATATCAATGCATTTTTCCTTTTAAGGTTTTATAGGGAAATACATTTTTATCTATATGGATGATTTCAATGTCTTCTCAAAATATATGTTGAATAATATCCATCACTTATAAAATATATTCAATACATGCAAGAGGTATGGTGTCTCATTAAACCTAAAGAAAAACACATTTGGTGTTACTGAAGGTAAGATTTTTAGTCATATTATCACAAAATAAGGTATATATATTGACCTTAAGTGTGTTCATATTATTTATAAGATGCCTCTCCTGAATAATAAAAAGGAACTAAAGTCATTTTAGAAAATTGATTTCAAGTAAAATTTTATTTTTAGATTTACTGAGATGATTTTACATTTAAATGTCATGCTAAAATAAGAAGATAAAGTGGAATTGAACATTGAATCTAAAAATTCCTTCCAAGACATCAAATAGGCCATCATGAAAGCCCTAGTTCGAATAATCTTAGACTATACCAAGGACTTCTACCTCTACTCTTTTGCTTATGAGCACACCATTGTCATCATCCTTACTCAAAATAGGAAGAGAACCAAATTGATTTCATGATAACAAAATGAAATGATGTAGAGCTCAATTATTATACCATCAATAAACATGACTATGCCTTAGTCAAGGAAATGAATAAATTATGACATTATATTCTTAGGAATAAGTTACATGCCATTATTTTAGACCTGATGATAAAGCTTATGCTTGGGTAGAATGAATTGGTAAAATTCATGGGGTAGTGTATGGCCAAGTTACAATAATTTGACCTAGAGATTAGGATTGCTAAGTATATTTGAGGATAGGGTCTCATTAATTTAATCACAAAAACTGATCCACATCACATAGATTAAGTAAAAGTGATTCAAAAAGAATGGTATGCTCTGATCACCACTACCTTCTCCATGGAGGTATACCCATAATACTAAACCAAACCATAAGAGATCTCAGTATGAAATAAACTCTTTATATGATAAATAAAGGCATCATTTACATAAATAGTTATTAATCCATATATCTTAGGTGCCTTTTTTAGGAAGATGCTAAGGATTTTATAACTAGTTTCCATGAGAAATTGAGTAGTGGTCATTACTTTGGGAATTCAATAAAACATAAGATCCTATTTGTTAGACATTATTGGCCTATTATATTCAAATATAGGAATGTTCATGTATGTTATGACATGAGTGCCAAGTTTTTTACAAATAAGATGTTCATGTTACACTGTTATTATATCCTATTATTGAAATAAAACCATTTACATAGTGGGCATTGGACTTAATAGGAATTATCAATCTAGAATCCTCATCTAGGCATACATTTATGCTTATGACCATTGATTATGATATGAGGTGGATTGAGTTATTAGCCACCAAGAAAGGTACTACCAAGGAGGTGATAAACATTCTCAAATTAAACATAATCACCTGATTTGGCCCACTACTATCATTAATTTATGATAATGGACTTGTATTCTAGTGTGTAGAATTTATTAAATGGGTTTATGAACATGGGGTCAATTTAATTTTCTCATCCAAATACCACCTATAAAATAATGGTTTGATAAAATTTATAAATAATAACTTGAGTGATGTGATCAAGAAATATACAAAGAAGAGGCCCCAGGAATGGCACTTGTTGCTAATGTAGGCCATTTGGGTTGATCACACTTAGTATAAGTGGGCCCTCAAATATTCACCATTCCTCCTAATATATGGGTTAGATTCCACCTTCACAATTACCCTTAGATTTCCTACCTATACTTTTATGAGGGAAAACATGAACAATAGTGAGAAGGTATAATAAAGACTATTAGATATCATCCAATTTGAATATTCTTGAGAAGAGACCCTCTATAATTTTAGTAATCACCAAGGCATAGTTAAACTATGGTTTTACAAGAGGATGGAGATGAAGTCCTTTAAGATTTATGACTTAGAGATACTCTAGGATAAAGTCACCCCCCAAAAAAAGGGCCAAAAATTCAAGTTTGACCCATTATAGATTGGAGTTTATCAAACTTAGAGTTACTTGGATAGAATGTGTTCCACCTCAATAACCTCAAAGGAATCAACATCTCACTGCTTGTGAATGGACAATTTATAAAACATTACTTATAAGTTATCCCTTATAATACAATAGTAAAATAACTTTAGCATGGGTGGTAATGTATATATTATATTAGGATTAGTCTATTTTACTTTGATTTATATTTAATTTGTTGTGTGTTTCCTTTTATTGTGTGTTTACTTCTATAGTGTTATTTTGTTCATTATTTTGTGTCTCTTATCAACCTTTCCTTATTTGTTTCTCCCAAATCTCACCCCATGGGATGGTAGCCTTGACCCCAATTATTCGTGAAGAATAATTGAGTTCAAATAAAGTGATGACTATTCTAAAGGATGACCAAATAGTGAAAAATGGTGCCATAATTAAGAAACATAAGGTGAACCTCTAATATTAAACAAAATGATAATTAAGTTAACCCTAAAATAAGCACTAAAATAATCAAAATCCATAGATTCAGCACTCAACCAGTGAATTAATAAAATATACACTCTATTTAATACCATCATAAGAACTTTAAGAGAAAAGAACAACGATTATATGAATATCTAAATATGTGAATGGTCACCTAGGTATTGTAAGCCTACTAAAATCATCTCTAATTGATATATATATGCATGTATAATTGAATATAAATTCTCAAACCCTTCCCCCTTATCCAAAATTTTGTGAAATGCATACCCTCTCATAAATATTTTGATATCCTAAACATACCTAAGCTTGTTTAAATAATCCATTTAATAAAAGAAAACAATCACTAATGCACATAGTGGCCTTTAATGGAATTATATCCTACTATATTAATTTTTGTAATAGACTTGAGTGATTTTCATACTTAAATTTCATAATATAAAGTTTATCTTGCTTATCTCTACGTTCAAATATTGGATGATCACAATCTGGGTTCTAAACATTAGATCAATGTTTTCCTCATAAAGTCACCATTTATTATGGAAAACACAACCCCCTTATTTAGAGAAGCTGAGGACCCCTCTAATATTTATCAACTTAAGGATTATTAGAGTTTTAATTCCTTTCTTATTAGCATCAAAATTTGAGAATTTATGAACTCCTATTTTGGTTTGGTTTATTGAACATTTAATAGTGTCTATAATGAGGAATTGGTATTTGATAACAACCCATGTAGTATTCTAAATTAAAACAAAATTGAGTCATTTTTACATTATTAAATAACAAATAATTTTCATAATTAGAATATTTTATTTCACTAACTCTATTATTCACATATTTAGACTCATGTTGGTTTTCCCAAAGCATCAGTCACCTAGATTCCTACTCATCATTTTATAAATATCTATGGGTGTATAGGTTGGATTTTAATTAATTACATGTATTTTTTAACTTGTTCACTTTTAATGAAATATTAAAATAGATCCCACCTAATGAGGAATTGCCACAGGGTCAAACTATTAGAATTGTCATTTTATGGCCTGTTAGAGATGTCAGGTCTTAGGAGAGCCTGACTAAATGAGGAAATGCCATGTATCTTAGCTATCAAAAATTTTAGTCTCTTATACCTATCAAAAATGTTAAAACCCACTAAATCTTGGCTAAATGAGTAAATGTTATGTGGCTTATATGTTGGATGTGTTAGTCTCCCAAGTTTGTTAGAGATGTTAGATCTTGAGAGAGCCTAATCGAATGAAGAAATTCCACATAGCATAGCTATAAAAAAATTTAGTCTCTTAGACCTATTAGATATGGAATATCCCATAAGATCCTAACCTATCAAACCACACCATGAGGGACTTTTGTATAAATTAATCTAAAAGGCTTAACATTACTAAGATGGTTATGAAGAGGTATAATTATATTCATAAACCAATCAAACCACACCATGTGTCACCTCAATACTATAAATGGCCAATTATCACTCTTAAATAGGTAAAGTGAAGCACCTGACTATGCTTAAGTGGTAGTTTGACCTAAACAAGGCCAACTAAAAACATAATCAAGATATTCCCAAGATGCCATAAGGGAGAAATAGTTGTGTGCCTACCACATTCCTTATATTAAATAATTGGTAAATTGGGTCCCAATTAGACAATTAAAAATGTCTTATCATAACCATCAAATCTAAATGAGGAGTATATTATTAAAAAATTCTAGATTGAGGAATGAATAGGTGGATTGTACCACCAACTCAAATTTTAACTTATTCTAGGTGAGATACCAAATTCCATTAATACATGATATATTTGAAAATTTATATAAGTTCCAAAAGTTTAACTAGTTTACCATTATTTTCTATCAATTTCACATAACTTACCTCCTCACTTTTATCTCATTCATACGCCCTCTATGCCTTCCTTGCTTAGAATTACATTCTATCAAGATTTATCCTTTCTATCATTGTTGATTCATCATCTAACCTTAGGGTTGATATTTAATATACATAAACCACCTTCCCTAAGAACTTGACCTATTTTAATCACTAAAACAAAATTTGAAAGTAATCAAAGTTATCACCAAGTCTCCCTCTAGAGATAATGAAGATGAGGCCAAATTCTTATATGCCCTTAAGGCATATGAAATACGTAGGTTACATAAGGAAATGAAAAAACTAGAGGTTATATTATATTCCAACCTCTTAACAAATATTATACTCACATCCAAATAGATGTAGGATAGTGCCCAAGACATAGTGTACTATGCACTATCTAAGCATATGATTTAAGACATTTCAAGAGCTACATTCAAAGTGTATTACAATATCTTGGAGAACATATTCACTAATGATAAGGATAATTTATATGCATGGGTAATCACCTATGAAATATATTAGGTTATGTATAATTATGAGGCAAGCCTTGATTCCAAATAGATCAACAAGAAGGACATTGATTCCTACACTATCTGCACTTTCAAGGAAGGGGTTCATGTTGCGATGATCTTTCTTAATTTTTTACTTAGGATAAGAGAATAAGTGAGATTCAATATAATTTTGGTACCCTTAATAAACATCATCCTTAAGGTAGAGTAAATCTTAGACCCTAAGGCCACTATCAACTTCTAGCTAGTGCATCATGTAAAGGAAGCCTAAGATGGTGGTTATTTTTACATGATGAGTTACCTAGTAGACACTGTCTATGCTACTATTATGTTTATTCCTTCTAATTTCCTAATATGGAATCCTATAGGTTTAGTGATAAATATAGTGTTATAAAAACTATATGGCCACTACTACCATAATCACATATGGGAAATCTATGAGTCATTCTACCTAGTGGTCTACATGGCCATCAATGAGGTGGCCATGCCTTGGCTTTTGAAAAAAATTAGGGAGTCTCTCACCCCCATCAATAATTATTAGAAATTTAAATATGACACCATAATATGAGTCTTAATAATTTTCAAGGCCCACCTTTACTTGCCCTATCATGTTCTAGACTAGTTGACTAAGTATGAGATAACTTATCAACTAGTTGAAGACATATTCATCCATTGTCACAGTTGCCAATAGCTAGCCTACCTATCCTTTCCCATCATCATCTAACATAATTTATATAATATTCTTCCTTGGTTATATAATATGGTGGAAATAAGGGGTTCTTACACCCCTAGGTAGATCAAAACATAGATAATGGAACCCTCATTATGTCATCAGGGTTAATGTGGTGAGATACTAGCCTGTCTCAACATGAATTATAAACATGAGATTCATTTTGATGATGAGGTCCACTTAAACCCTATATATATAAGGAAGTGTTAGCTAGGCTCAAGGCCAATAAAAGGAAGGTAATTAATGTTCAACCTAGGCCATCTACCCAGAGTGACCTTGCTTGACATGAACTAACGTAGCCTAAAGGAGTCATTTAGGAGACTATGCCCAAAATTTTAATTAAGATCATCCAAATATTCCTAAATCCCTCTCCTCTACAAGTTTTACCTCTCCCATTCTCTACTCCAACTCCCCCACCTCCTCTAATTCATGTTACTCAACCACAAGTTACCTAGGCACTATGATTTGACATCAATAGTTTAGATTTGATCCTAAAGAATGATCAACAACATGAATCCATGGAAATACCTACCACTACTTCCACCATTACTTAAAAACCTAGTGGAACACCTCCTAGTTTCCATTTTCTTACCAATCCCACTTTTTGGTACCTACCTTATATCCCATTCTAACCCCCTTCAATTCGCTTAGGTACCTCTAAATCTAACCATGTACAATATCCTTGCATCCCATTTTCTACCAAATCAACCCATTTCATTAGTAAAGATCCTTATGGATCACCTATAGTCATTGGTAACTGTAGTTATTGGCCCTCAATGGCCCTATTATTTACTTCATAGTAGGTGTCTAATACTTAACTTACACTAGATTAAATCCTAGTGACCTTATTAATGAGTGCACTCATGTGGATAATTTCATCATATTAAACCACCTTGATGGCATATACAATCACTCTATAGACTCCCTCATTAACTTCTACAATTAATACCACCACCACTCCTTTTAATTTTGTGGTGCAAGCTAATTTAGGAAAGAGACCCAAAAAATAGTAAAGGTAACTCCTAATACTTAGTCCCCTATTTGTCCCCTTAACCATCCCAAGCCACCCTTTTCCATTGTTATGGGTGCCCAAGGATTCATATTTAACTAACCAATTTCCTCATTTGTTTTAAATAATCCTCTCCCTAGTGTCATGATCTTAGAGGTCAATTTGATCCAAATTTAGTGGCATGCCTAGATGTTCCCATGGGATTCCCCATTTTCCTTCCCCCTTTCACCCTCAAGGCCTCCTCCTCCTCCTCCATTACTCACTTCCTTCCATCCCATCACTTCATCCATATCCTCTTCCTATATTTCTTACTTAATTACTTACCTCTACTTAATTCGTTCCTCCTCCCATGCATCCACCTTCTACCTCTATCTCTACCACCCCACCTTCAACCCCTTTTACCTTAGGAGATGCCACTGATCATGTGGGCCTAAGATTATCTTTTGAAGTGATTAAAAATTCTAGTGGTAATTTAATAGGAACTCAGGGAACATGAGGATTATCTTCACACAAAAATTCACACAAGGAGGAGACCCAATGTTATAATAAACCAAACACATCTTCTCTCTCACCAAAGTGAAAACATCTAATGGGGAGGAGAAGGTGCTTAAGGATTCAATATCTATGATTTGAGACACTAATAACATCTCTAAGAAACTTATGGAGGACAAATGGGATAAGGTTTGGGTGCTTGAGTCATAGGTGAAGAGTAACCTCCCTAAGTAATTGATTGGCCATGTCAAAGAGGCCCTCATGTAGTTCTTCATATCTCTAGGAGTAGTCATAAAATTGTCTATTAGTAGGGATTAAATTTATCAAATGCAAGTATAATTAGATAGGATTACTCACGTGAAAAATAATTATAAAATTCTCATGATGGTTATTAATAAGAGAATATTCCTAGAGATGAAACACATTCCTCTTTATAACCCTAATTTGTATTATAATTATGCCAAGAGTATGAGAGCCTCAAATGATGAGTACTTGGTAGTGGTGAGAATTGTTGTGGAACCTCTATAAAAAGGTAAGGAATGTATTTTGAACTACTTCAAGGAAGTTAACATCATAATGTTATTTCATCCAAATGTCACCTTTCTAGACAAAGGATAATTTGAGGTCCACCTAGGTCATTTCAACTATGTCATAAGGAAAAAGGTGGGAAAGGCCAAGATCTAATGAAATTATATAACTCTTGGCCTAATCCATTATGAGAATCATCCAAGTGTTAGAGGTGAAATTTTCCCTTAAATCCCCACTCTAATTACATCAATGACTACAAGACCAATTAGAGGTGATATTATAGGATCCACCCATGAACTTGGCCAAGATAGATACCAAGGAGGAACAACATAAGAATCTAGGAGATGGTTCCTCTCTAGCTACTCAGCATATCAAATAAGTGGGCCCTTCGACATCTTTTGGGAGAAGTGTAGGATATTTTATTTTTTGAATATTTATCATTGTAATAACTTTGGGTGGCCATCATGGCTAGGGATAGGAATATCATGATACTTGGAGGTGATCTAAAAACTTCTTTATATAATGTTTACCAATATACCTTGTAATGGTTGAAATTTTTATGTAAATAAACTCTATTAATGAATGCAAATTTCATGTTTTATTTCAAATTATTTTATTTATATATGAATGTGGTCCATCATTTTTAGCTTTTAAATCAATGTTTTTTCTAAATAATTGACCTTGTGATTTGATTCTAATAATGAATGTGGTGGTTGGAACATGATTTCCTATTATAACTCATTTATGAATACTTATCATTTTATTTATAACACTAGTAACCTTGCTACTTAAAGCTACATATTATTTATGGAGATCTTGTGTGTAGTTTATTATAGGCCTTTATGTGTATTTATATTTAATGTATAATTAATGAATTAATAATTATGTTTTATTGTCCTTAGAATTTATCCCTATGGGATGATGAGTTTGAGATGCTAGTGAAACTTAGCACATAGTGGTGTAACTTTGGCTGGGCACACTTCATGTTTCTTGAATAAGTAGTACCCTTTCAAGCCTAGAAACATGATTTTATACTTTAATTTACTTCCTTTTTTTAGTTATTTTATGAGTCTAAATAAGTCTATCCCATTCATTTATAAATTGGTAAAGTGAAACCTAGTATTACTCATTATTAGAAAGGGTTTAAAATGGTGGGGGTTATAATTTCTCTTAAACTAGTATTAGATCCCTAATGGTAACATTGCATCTCTCATAGACTCATTTCAAGTAGGCTATATAAAGGAGCCTGTACCTACAACCATTCCCTATATTAAATCCTAAAATGGAGGAAAAGGTCCCTTATTATTCCAAACTTAACTTTGAACACTTAATCTCACAAGTGTGTTATGATAGGATTTTGGACCAAATAATAGTTTATTTAATATCTTACATAGGATTATGAAATTTCTTAACACAAATAGTATTACTATTCAACATATTATTCATTACATTATTGCATGGATTAAACACTACATTAATAAAAAAAATATGTTATATAAGATCCATTCTCATGACCTTCCTACTTGAAATGGTTTCATTACTACATCGTGTCACTATTTAGTTACATTGAAAATTCCATCTAAGATATTTTTGTCCAATCTACGATGATTGGGAATAATAAGATACATATATTACACACTATATTGAATCCTATACATGTAATAGTTAATCTCAATGGTGTATCAAAAGAAATTATATAAGAACATTGTTTTATTCCTTAAAAAGTTCCACAATTTATTGCTCCACACCCTCTTGAGAGGTGAATTATGGATTTAATTTCATATCAAAATACTAAGGAAAAATATGATAAAACTAATGAAGAAACATTTATGTAATATCTTCATGAGCATCTTTAAAAATTTGAATCTCTCTTATATGTTTGTAGAGATAGAAAATAAATGATCTCAAGATATTATTCCCAATACTATTACTTCTACCATTTCATCCATTCCTAATATAATCCTTCATTTAAATCTAAAAATTATGTTCTTGATAAAATATTTCCTGCATTACAAGCTTAAGCTATCTCAACTTGAGCAATCTATCCCCATTATAGCCCTTATATTGATTCAAGTTCTTTGTTACATATCCCTTTGGAACCAAAATTATATCTTATACATTAATAATTAGCTTTGTAGCTCCTAATATTCCTTTCTGTGAAGGCAAATGTGATCTTGGACAACATTTACATGCCTTTCAATAATATTATCTATATTATGTGGATAATGACAAATTATTGAAAATAAAATTCTAAGAAGTCTTAAATGATATGATACTAGATGGTTATATTGTCATCATCTACAATTAGTAAAGTATTTCAATCCTCTATAAAATCAGTTCTTAAAATAGATTTCTATCAGCAATGGTTAAAATTTATCATATGCTCAAAATGCAAATCTTAAAAAAAAGTCTAATGAAAAAATTAGTGAATATGTGTTAAGATACAAGACTATGATTGAAAAAATAAAAAATCAAAAAGCTATTAATGATATTCTAGATATCTGTACTCCAATTATTTTAGAACCACTTCAAGAGGTAATTATGTTTGGAAAAATCAAATCATTTGATGAGTTATTCCATACAATAAAGGAACACAAGGTTAAATTTATCACTTTTCACAAGATAAAGTATATATCAAATGATCCATCTACATCAAATGTCAAATTTAAAAGAAAGACAAATTACAAGAGCAAACAAAACATATTAAATAAGCCCCATGAAGGAGGAAATTCAAGGTTACCTTCACTTACTCATATATTGTTGAAAAGTCTACTTGAATTCAATATTATCACTCTTCTTCCACCAATGGAATTTTAATTGTATAGACAATTTTATTTTTATTTTTTATGCAATGTATATTGTCACTACCATATATGTATTGGGAAGTTTAAAAATAAATGTTTCAACATTAAGCACAAGGTTTAAGATCTTGTTAATGGAAATATTATTGATATTGGTACACTTAATGAAAAATCAAAGCCAAAATCAAATGAAAATACAAAATTTTTAATGTTACAAGATCATTTTCCAAATCATGAATCAAATAAGAAGGATAATTCTAAAGTGCATCATTCATATAATGCTCATCCTCATTCTTATAAATATGGTAATATACTTGATAGTATCATTTGAATAGTTATTATAAATCAAACATCTCATCCTATGATTACATTTGATGATACTGAAGTTGGAGATGATGATTATGATAGACACTCAATCTTTATTACATCATATGTTGACAAACAACCCATACAAAGTGTTTTGATAGATAATGGATTAAGTGAAAATGTATGCACTATGACACTACTTTATTCTATTGGATATTTAAATAAATATTTACAATATACTTATAGAGTTGTAAGATCCTTTGATGGACATACAAAATATAGTTTTGTACATATTAAACTACCTTTAAAAGTGGGATTACTCATAATTCCCACACCTTTTTTATTCTAACCAAGCATAGGTGTCTTTATTATGCTATTAGGGTGCCCATGGATAAAAAAACATAGAGTAGTATCATATACAGTGCATAACTATCTTAAATACATTCATGACATTAAAGTGTTCAAAATTAAAATAATCTAATATGAATATTATTTGAAATAAATAATGGTTTATTCTTTTATATAACAAATTCCTAACATAATCATTGAGAGAAAATGGTTTGTAAAACTATTAAAGAACAAGATTTACATATTCTAAATCATATTAAAAGATTATTTTCTCTATCTATTCATGATCATGAGCATATTATAGAATAATTTTCTCTATATACTTATTGTATACACCCCATTCTATCCATAATTGGCTTCCAATTGGGCTTTAGATTGATTTCTACCAAACATTGTAAATTAATCCTAGGAATCACTGAACATCCCAATTTTTTTTCACATTGAAAATTAGTTCTTAGAATCATGTTGATGCATATCGATTTGGGGTAGTAACATTTATGCAATATTAACCTCTCATGGAGTCATATATAGTCACCTTGTAACCTAACAACTGGTAATTTGGCCTTTGGACCCATTAAATGAGGCACTTGAACAATTCTTAAAGTACTAAAATACTAAGCATAATTAATTAATTAATAACACCAAATTAAATGATTAAGTGAATTTTCCATGTGAAATTAGTGAAAAAAATTATAAAAATTAAAATTCAATAAATATGAGGTTATGATGACATCATCATCCTCAAAGTCTACGAATTGGAAATATCTCCCTAAATGCAATAAATTTTGAAATGGATAGACATGATTAATAAATGAGATATCTATCCCAAATTTTAATTACATGTCCCCTCATTAACTCAATTAGGGTTAGCCTTAACTCAACTAGGGTTAGTTTAAACTCAACTATGGCTAATTATAACTTGACAGCACTTGAGTTAGAGTTAAATTTGAAGGCTATAAATACAAGGGCTCTTCCAATGATCCATAATATATCTTGGTATAAATTTATTATGCTTAAATACATACAAATATTTAATTATTATAGTGTTACCATTCCCATTTTCTAAGCCAAGCCAAAGCCAACCAACATTAGCAAGGCGACAAGGAGAGGTGGAACAATGGAGATTCATTGATAAAGATTTATTGAGAACATAGACATGAATATAAATCTATTGCCAACTCACAACACTTGATCTCATGGAAGGTAAATGTCTATTTTTTCTTGAATTTGATTATTTACTTGTGTAGTTCTCTAGGTCCTTGAGTGTCAAGGCAAGAGGTGTAAGTTTTAGTGTTTTTATTTTGAATTGATTTCTTGACTAACATTAACATCATACTAATATTCCCCATAAAAAAATTTCTTGGTCACATAATGACATGCCTGGTGAGACACACACCCCAAAAATCTCTTGTCATGGAATTTTAGGACCTTTTGTTAACATTTTCTTACTAAATTTGTGAATTAATGACCAACAAAGGGAAAACTTAAAGCTCACAACTAGGACACAGGAAGACATAATTTTGCACCTATAATATGCAGTTTTACTTTGTGGAGTTGTGATATTATAGATGAATTTATTCTTGAAATTTATGATTTTAAACTTTGTAAATGAATTATTATATTGTACTTTTTTTCTTGATAAATGTAGTTTTACCTTAGAAAACAATGGTATTGCACTTACTATATGCATTATTAATCTCAAAATATGTCATTTTTCACTAGCCAGGTTTGTTTTGTAGGGTGAAATGTGGTTCTACCTATGACATGGTTTTTGCATTATGATATGAAATTTTACACTATAAAAGTGTGGTATTTCATTAACATTCTAATTTGTAAGGTAAAGTGTAGTTTTGAATAGGACATGCATTATTTTACTCTTAATATGCAGTTTTGATTTATATAAATGTGGTTTTACATTAATATTCTATGTAATAGGTAGATGTTATTGAGCTCTATGTAAGTTTAGGTTTTACAATGGACATACAATTATGCATTGTGAATCTGCAGTATTACATTGTGTAAAAAATGTAAAAACTCGAGAGCTAAAATTTCATTGTTATTTACTCAGTTGATTTTTATATTCTAAGAAAAATAACCCCTTAAATTTTTTTTCATGACCCAAAGGCCAAGGAAGGATGTTTTTATCACTCTATATATTCAAATCACATTTACATTTTGTGCTTAAAAATTATCTTAGTCATTTTTTTTTTATTTTTTAAAATTCACAAATCAACAAACAAATCCAAGGGGATAAACTTCCCATCATGTTTCACTTGGTGTTTTAAAAATGAACATAAAATTTGAATAAGTGCTCTTAATACATTGTTTATTTATCATTTTTATTGTTTATTATGTCTTTTTGCAAAATATCCATAGCACATATACTCTCTCCCCATCCCCTTTAGGGAATGAGGGTGACCAAAAGTGCTTTGTCCATTGATTTTGTTGATTAGTCCAAACATAGAAAGAATGTATGTAAGTAACTCCCCAAGATACAAGTGACTTGGGTGACCTTAAAATTACCCTTAAAGACCTAATTTTTATTTCTTTATTACATCTTGGTTGTGGCAAGGATTTCATCACCTACCCATAAGTTCTTTAGGGAAGTGTTGACATGAGAATTCATCTCTAGGCATAATTTCAACCCCACTCTATGGTGGGGTATAAAAGTTGAGATGGTGAATCACATGTTAGTTTGAGTAGTTAAAATAAATATATTAGTGACTATTGCCCTCAAAATAATAGCCTAATTCAGACATCACACTACACTAAGAAATTAACAAATGTAGTAGTTGTAAAAAAGATAAGACATTTTTATAACAAGATGATTAGCTTAGATCCAAGAAGTGTTGTGACCAAATTTTAATCACACATATTGGACCATTTGTAACATGCCAAAATTATAGTTTAAGGCAAGTAGCCCAAATTTTCATGTCACCATATGAACTATTGAGAGAATAGGGAGCCTAAAAACCTTATTTTTCATGCACATTTAAATTCTTGTATCAAGAAATTATTTCCTCTCAATAAAGAGTATATAGATGGAATTTGATAATATGAAACAACCTCATTATTTTATAGGAATAGGATGATACACTTAGGTGTTTTTATGTCCTTTTCTTTTTTGCTTGCATTATTTTGAGTCCAAAACTATTTTTGTTTGTCAAAAATGCATCATGAGACAATAACATTTTTTCATGCCACTTTTTACCCTAAATAGGTGTTATGTCATCCATTTGATACCAAATGTTTCCTTAGATATTTTCCAAAGCATTTGTGTGTATGTCACTTTTTTGAAAGGGTAATATTTACACTACCCATTTCATCTCAAGTATTTGCCTTAGATTTTTGAAAAAAACACCAATTTTCTTACCTTTTGAATGAGATAATGTTATTACACTGCTCATTTTGTTTCAAAATATTTTCCTTGTGTCAAATCAAGTTCCAAGTCATGTATGCCTTTTGGTCTATGTTTGGTATCATCATGACATTTATTTTGGTCATGAATGTTATTCACTTGAGAAACCAAGTATTATAAACCAAGTTCAAGATTGGTCTTGTGAATTTAAGATTCAAATGTTGATTTGTTTATACTTATGACTCACTTAATTTTGGCTTAAGTGTTTACCTCTAAATTTTATATTATGAAACTTGGAATAATTCCTTGCTTGCTTTGAAGATATTTTTTGTCTAGATTTTGGAAGTGGCGTTTTTTGTATGCCCTACATCTCTTTTGTTGCTTAGAACTAAGTTATAAACTCTCTCTCCATGTACAACCTTAAGCATAATTAATTTACATATGAGTCTTACTCATCACTCTGGCTTGAATGTTTTACTCCTCATCCTTATTTTTGACTACTTAAAAATGGTTTTCCAAATTAGTTTGATGCATATGCCTAAGGCCCAATGTCATGTTTCCAAGTATTTTAGACCTAGTGTATTTCAAGTCAAACTTTGTGTCATGTTTATAAAGACCTAGCATTTAAATTTTTTTTTGACCTACTATGTTTCAAGTCTAACTTTGTAGTATCTTTCCAAAAACATAGAACTTTACTTTTAATTTTATACCTAATTGTTTTGAGATTAGATTTGTGCCTTCTTCTAAAATACCTAATAACTTTTTCCACTTTTAGACCTAGATTAGAGTTGTTTGAAACATTTTTTAAAAATTTGGGCATTTATATTTATATTTAAATTGACCATTTTTATGAGAAATTTAACATTATAACTTAAGGAAATTTTAGATATAATTTATCATTGATCAATTTTAGAGAGAAACTCCATTACTAGATCATTCCTAGACTAAGTTTATGTTTTAGACCAAGTTTCTAGACATACAAAGTTTAGACTATTTTCCATGTATATCAAATTTTTAAGAGTTTGTATAACTTTAGATATTTTCTTTGAAAAATTTTAGTCATCCATTTAGATATTCCTTTCTACACACATAGTAAAACCATGTATAATCTAGATTATGATAATGTGGTCATGAATGATAAATTTGGTCAAGACCCATATCATGATGATGTAGTTTGTGATATGAATCACTATTATTTTAACACTTATCAATGTGTAAAAAATTCAAGATTAATTAGCACACTACTTGGTTAACACACCTCCATATTTATAATAAGACCAAGAATAAATAGCTCAATATTTATCTAGTGTACCATTTATCATTGAAAAACTGGAACAACCATACTATGTCATTATGCCATAAATATATGACCCATGCTCTTTTGATCATCACTTAATTTAAAATAAGAATAAGGTTTTAGTTACACTCATGTAGTTAGAGGCCATGTTTTCAATAAACTTCACCCATGAAAACCTACCAAGTCTAGTTAGAGTATTGAGAAATGTACATTACACCCTAACTATCAAATAGACCTCTACTAGTTATCCTCAAACAATCATATTGATTTAATACCAAGATCCAAATGTGCTTGAAATAAAAAAGGGCCCCATGGAGGATCAACTCACATAGATGCAACAAGAATATCATACCTACCTTAACTTAGCATGAAATGTAAATTCCATGGCCATATCAAATCTTCCACTCATAGAGATAACTCCTTCAACAAGAGTACTAGTTAATTTGATAGGTAAATATAATCTAGGTATAGACCCCTTTTACTAAATTAATTTGATAGGGTACATGTTCAATGTCTCATTAATCTAAGAATTAACTATGGAATCCACTCAAGACAATGTTCTAAATATGGTGGATAATATATAAGTGTCTTCCAATCTAGGCCAAGGTGAGACAAATGCACCAAAAAATAATTTGTAAAAAATGCCTCTAGTCAATACCCCAAGTGGTTCATAATAATAAGGGGTAGGCATACATACTCTCCAACCACATCAAGTTATTTCCAATCTTAAACAGTCCAATTCATCAATAATTCAACAATAATGGGTAACTAATCAAGTGTCAACTAATTTTTTATCTCAAAAAAAGTGATGAATATTATCCCACATCAATAGGTAATGGATAATATCTCATTAAAATAGGCACATTCCAATTTACCACAACAATAGAGGCATAATATTTTCCACCTCAATAAGGGAAATGAATATTCCACCTCAATAGGTAGTGATAAATTTAACTCAATAGTTGCAGATCAATATAATTTTACAATCAAAAATGTTGTCTAATCAACAATGTGTTTCTACTGGTCAAACACAAATGCTAAACACCCAAAAAAAACTTCTAGTTCATAACATGTGGTTGTGAAACAAATAGGTACCAATGTCAAATAAGTATTGATTATAAAACCATTGACTTTTACTCTGAAAGTGCCATAGATCTAAAGATAGGGCTTTGGTCAATATCAAGATATCTTTATTCAACTAAGTTTGAATATTTGGTAGCAAGTCCCTACTCAACCTCAACTAGTACAGTACCTTTCATAAAGCCATATCCTTCCATCATAATCACAATTCCCTCATACCCAAGGCAATATTTTGAATCCAAAATAGAATGCATATCAATAACACATGAAATATCAAAAAAATCATCCCAATCCATGGATGCATATTTTTTTCTTGATTTTCACATCAAACCAACATTCCATACCTCCATTATACCCTAGTCAAGGTAATCCAACTTTGACCACCCAACCTAAACCAAATGTACTATTAAGTTTATTAGCCCAAAAACTATAAAAAATGAAGGATGTTATTACCACCATTAAAATTGGGAATCATACCAATAAATTTAAATTAGATGATGTGTGTTCATACCCTTTTAACAGGGAGTGTCTTTAGATAATGTTTTCTCCAGGTTACAAACCACCAAAATTTGACAAGTATAAATATAAAGAAAACCCTAAGGCACATCTAACAGAGTTATTTATTTCTTGGAAATAAATGTATTTTAGTGAAATTTTATTACTCTTTTTATTTACTCCAAGTCTATTTGGATAGGTTTAGGAGTTGTTTTTTAAGTTGTCAAAAAATCTAGTATCTAATTTTGATGATATCTTAGATAAGTTTGTACAACATTTATTGTGTAGTCTCGAGAATGATATCTAATTAGTTGACTTGACTTAGGCCAAGAAAAAGGTTTTAGAATTATTTTTATTTTAAATATGCTTATAGAGATGGAGAGTGCTTGCTAATCACTTCACCCATAGCTTACCAAATAAATAATTAGTTTTTATGTTTACCTAAAATTTGCATAGAGAGATATGTAATCATCTAAAGATTTAATGTGCACACACATTCAATGAGATTATTGAAAAAGGTTTATAGATTGAAAATCCCATTATAAAAAAGGTATTATAAAATTAACCTCCTTTAATTAGAACTAGATCCAAAACCAAATGCAGGCCCAAGTTAGAGCTCTAGCCTAGTGCAAACACAAACGTCTACACTAGCTCAAATTAATAGCTATGAAAAATACAAACCATATAATTTAAATAAGAACATTATTGATAATGGAGTAACTAATTCGCATCATTTCTAATGCATGAAAACATTGTTTACTCAATCTATGCCATAAATAAAAATTATTTTGCATCAGTAGCCTATTCAGTAAGCACAACCTATGCTACAACCTAGACCAAATATTAAAATGCCACAGAAACCAACTTTGAAAACCCATATTATAAGAAAAAAGCCCACTCATAGAGTCTTTAATGACCTTAGTTAACCTATTTAAGCATTGTTTCATAAGCTATCCATGACTAATATGATTAGTTAGTTGATTCTAAAACATTATCCTGAGGATATACCATATATAGACTGGTATATAGAGAATATGTTTTGTGAATAGTAATATTTTCATGGACATTACATATGTTATTATATGAATTTGAAGAATCTTATTGAAAATATTCTAGAAAATTGGGAAATCCAATAAGAATTTGGGTATCTACCAAAACCCTTTTATATAGCGTAATAATGCCAATAAAAAATAACAATAGTGAAGACCCAAAAAACACATTATAAACAACATTATCAATAACAATTACAACAAAAACCACAATACCAATAGCAACCAAAATTTCAACTGAATGGGAGGAACCAAGGCCAAAACAAACCCAACATACTTACCACAGTTTCACATGAATACAATAAATTTATAATTCATATTGTGGGTGGGGATGTTTCTACCATTACCATTAATCGTAGACCAAGTTTCAATAGACCAAAACCATTAGCTAACACTACTAACCAATCTACCTATGTTGGTAATCCTTCCTTGAATTATGACTATATCCAAGCACACCAGCAACCAAGGATTATCATTTAGGACTATTTGTTGATAAATCTTCATTACACCATGACCATAACCAAGTACACTAGAAATCAAGAATTGTCCCTCTCACCCATCTCCATCATTTTCTAGTAAAAATAGTCTTATATATAATTTTTATTTTTCAATCATAACTCAATGTTATATTACCATCCCATGCCCACAACCTCCCACCAATGAACCAATATAGCCCACTATGCCAACTATGAACAATCTAAACACAACTATTAAGGAAAAGATGTAGGACAATATGGAACAAGTCCATAAAACACCCACACAAATTTCCATCCTAGATTTGATGTATACATCTACCATCCAAAAGAATATCCTAAAAAATTTCTTAGGCCAATCCAAAGCTCCAAATGACATAATCATAAACATATTCTAATCTTTGGTTGGACACCTAGCCCTAGGATAATAATTGAACTTAGACCAAAGTGATATGTCATACCTCATCCATCTCCATAAAAACCCATTATAAATTGAATTTTTCATCCCATGGCATAGATTTAAACATTTCCTCATAAAAAATAGATTGGGATTGAATATTATATCTCTAAATCTCATTAATCATCTTGGATACATAGTAGTCAACCTATAACTAGAAACAATTACTATCAAAACCTAAAACAATGAATAATGAGAATCACAAGGAACAATAAGATTTATAGTGATTTTTGGGCCTTTGACCCATGACACAATTTTCCATGTGTTGGACCTAAACTTATCATACAATTTGATTTTGGGTAGACCATGGATACATTAAATTCATGCAATCCCTTTGACATTTGACTAGTATATCAAGTTCCCTCACTCAAAGATGGAGTTCACTATCAATGGAGATCTACAACCTTATAAACATTATAAACATTTGGTAATGAGGAGGAAAACATCAATAGGATAATTTATAGTAATCTTAAAAGCATGATCAAATATTGGATCAAATCTTATGAAAAATGGAAAATATTCAATAGTTGAGTATTTCATGTCTGGTTTAGGCTATGTGAGTGTTGTTGTTTTATTATGTTTCTATTGTCTTTTTATTATATCTATTGTTCTAGGCTCCTTTTTTTGTTTTATAAGCTAGGATTTCTTACTACTTGTAGTTTTCCATAGGTGTGATACTTTTTTATGGGTAGGGTCCCTTTAAACCCCACTTTTACCTTTAATAAAAACATTGTAAGAATTTGGAGGCCAAATATGAAAGTTACAACTATTACTTTGGCCTAGACCCATTACCCAAGAAAGGAAAACATAAACATATACTTGCCAAATTTATAAAGGCCAATTATATAGTCCCTAATAGCCTTTCCTCATATTTTCATATACCTCCTCTTGAAATTTACAATCATTTTACCATTTCATACAATGGTCTAGGAGAGTATTTTACCCATGACACATTCCATATTACCAGAATTAAATAGAACCCCAAGTCCTATGGAAGACCCAAAGTGAATACACCTTAAATGGAATTTCAATAGAAGGAAAAATGAAAGCTTCATATACCAACACCTATTATTTTCATGATATCCATTAACTAAGAATAAGACCCACTTGCTAATGATGATTTCTAGTTATATAATGACAAATTGGCTGATTGATACCATAGTAAAAAGTATCTTATCCATAATAGGATCATGGATAACCAAGCCTATAAAGGAAAAGGCCTAGGGAAAATTAATAGGGTACTCTTGAGCCTAATTTTATGACTAGATATAAAGGAACTTATGGTCTCAGATTTAAACTACATGGGTGTGATCCTACATATCTTATTCATGTTCTAATGCCAACAACTAGTTATTATGATGTCGATGGTGAAGCAGAGTTTGATCATATCATTTATGAAGACCTTACCAATACCAAAATATTTGACCCATATACCATTTGTACCATTATGCCAGTAATACGACATTTTACACTTCCCCTTTATCATTCTTAACTTATATACTAGGACCAACAATAATCCATAGTGATTGTAGATGAGTTTGATAATGATGACGCTTTTTGTAATTTTCTTGACCTAAGAGACAATGTTCTCTTGGGAGATGACAAATAAGTGTTTTCTATGAAGAAGGATCTTATAGCCTATTTTAGAGAGAGGGTAAACACCCTTATCTAAAAAAATAAAATAAAACATTGAGGTCCTAATTTGTAAATTTTTTTGAGCCACTTTTAGACTAGCATAAAAGTAAAGAGAATGGCCAGTCTCTTGATGTAAACCTATTTTAGGTGTCATTAGATGTGAGTGTTCACCTTTCCTCGAATGGAGCTTAGGAGACCACCAATGGTGAACTTACTTTTGGGTATAAGTTTAGTATAGAGGAATAACATGTCTTTGATCAAATATTATAAGAATATTCTACAACATTTTTTACATGACAATTGATAACATTTATGGATTCTGATTCATTTTATTTAAGAGAGATTGAATAACTCATCTGACCAAAGGACCTTATCATTGTAGGACAATTCACATCCTTACCAACCATTCTAGAAGATGGATCAACTTTCCTAGTAGAAGATACTAAAAAAGTCAACATCAAGACTCTAGATGACTTGAAGTGGATTAAATTAGGCACATCATTCACTAAGGAGGAACATGAATTTTTTATATCCCTTTTGAGGGAGTTTTTTGAAAATTTTTGGAGGCCAATTTAGACATGCCAAATTTGGACCCTACCTTGGTTGTACACAAGCTAGTTGTATATCTTGATGCCAAGCCTATGAAATAAAAATTATGTAAGATGCATCTTTGTATTATTTTATTTTTTAGGAAAGAGTTTGAATAACTCTTGTAATGGAGATGAATTATAATGATTAACTATTTAGAGTGGCTTTCAATCTTTATGCCTATTAGTAAAAAGCTAGAAGGGATCATAATCTGTACTAATTTTAGAGCCATTAATAAGGCCTGCCCCAAGGACAACATTCCTATATTGAATATAAACATGATAGTGGATTGCATAGATAGGTAAAAAAAATTATCCCTCATGGAATTATTTTCAATATATATTTAGATTAGGATTTTACCAAAAGACCACAATAAGATAGTGTTCACCATTCCTTGTGGAATGTTTTACTATTAGGTTATCCATTTAGCCTCATGAACACTAGGGCCACATATTAGATAGTTATGAACATCATATTTCATGACATGGCCCATGATATTATTGAAGAATATGTCAATGACATATTGGTTAAATAAGATACCCATGTAGATCATCTAGTTATACTATGAAGGGCATTGTACAGGTTTCATGAGTATAAGGTCTAAATCAATCCCAAGAAGTGCATCTTTGGTGTCACTTCAGGATAATTATTAGGTTTCATTATCTCTCACCAATGAATCTAATTTGATCCTACCATGGTAAAATCCATTAATGAGATGCTTCTAGCTTCCATTTTGAAGTAACTCTATAGTTTACATGGAAAAATTTAGTCTATTAGATGCTTCATTTTATAGTCATTTGATAAGTACCATCCTTTCAATCACATGTTGAAAAATTTGTTACATTTATTTGGTATGAATAATTTCATAAATCCTTTCAAAATATAAAGGAATATCTTTTGAATCTACTAGTTTTGTTAGCACCAATGCCAGGGAGGCCATTTCTACTATACCTATCTACCACTGATCAAGCCCTAAGGGTACTTTTAGCTCAGCATGATGAAAATGGGAAAGAGAAAGTTTTGTACTATTTAAGATATATAATCATCACATATTAATACATTTATATGTCAATATAAAAAGCTTATTTAACTATGGTCTTTACAACCCAGAAGTTGTATCATTACATGTTTAACAATAAGACCATAATTATTGACAAAGTAGATCCCCTCAAGTATATACACTCAAAAATAGATTTACATGGTCACATGACTAAATGGATTATGTTATTGAGTGATTTTGATATTTATTATGTTAATCAAAAATTTATAAATGGACAAGTACTTGCAGACCAGCTTGTTGAAGCTCCTCTATCAGATATCGAACCACTCACCTTTGCATTCCCAAATGTAGTGGTCATGACCATCATATGAACACCTCCTAAGTAGGATCACTATAATTTTTATTTTGATGGGTCATTTACATATCATGGATCAGGGGAAGGCCTATTGTTTGTTAGATCATAAAGGGATCTCATTCTCAATTCATTATGTATCAGCTTTCCTTGTATTAATAACATGGATGCATATGAAGAACTCATTTTAGGTCTTTATCAATGGTGATTATCAGTTAATCATAAATTTAGTTATAGACCAATTTAAAACAAAAGATGACAAGCTATTAACATATAATTCCATGGTGTACATTCTCAAACATCAAATTTTTTACACATAATTTAAACACATACATAGGGATACTAACAAAATGATAGATGCCATGGATACCATTAGCTCTTTGATTTGTATCATAAATAATACTAATTTCCTCATGAAACATCTTCTAACACCTGCTCATGAACATTTGATCATCAAAATGATTTATGATATTATTGGTCCTAGTTTTATTTCATATTTAGATCTATATAACTACCTTCATAATAATGTTATGCCACGATACCTATCATGTAAATAATAAAAGTCCCTTACACATCAATCCTCTTAGTATACCTTACTTAGCCCAACCATTTACCATATAAGCTTTGATGGAACTCTTCTTCATTGTTTAAATTTGACAGAAGCCACATTAGCATTACAAGAAGTTCATTATGGAGTATGTGGAGCCCACACCAGTGGGGCTATCCCAACTAAAAATCTCCTACACACTAGTTACTATTGGCCAACTATGGAATTAGATGAAAATTATTATTTCAAAAGGTGTGAAAATTTTCAAAGGCATACCGATCTAATTTATGCTCTAGCCAAAACACTCAAACCAATGTTTACACCATGGGTATTTTCAACATGGGGACTTGATATGATTGGGAATATTAACTCTACCTCATCTAATAGCCATAAAAACCTCCTTACCACTATTGAGTATTTCACTAAGTACATTGAATTTATACTCCTCATGTGATTGGAAAACAAATTTCTAAATTCATCTTCAACCATCTCATCTATCAATATGGTATGCCATTCAACATTATATCTAATAATGACATATAATTTAAAAACAAGGATGTCAAAGCAATTTGTGTTAAATACAACACCACCCAACATTTTCCCACTGCATATTACCCACAATTTAATGACCAAGTAGAGGCATTTATAATACCATATTTAACATCCTTAAGAATATTATCAATGATGTTGGCCACGATTGGCACTTGTAGATCTTGTGTGCCCTTTGGGCTTACCATTCTAATTACCACACTCCAAAAAGAGCCACACCATATTACATAGTATATGACATTAAGGCCATTATTCCCATTGAGTTTGAGTTACCTTCTATTTTTATCTTATTTAAAAACATCCTAGATGATGAATATTACAAAGTAGCTCACTTAAAAGAGCTACAGTTACTAGATGAAAAGTGCATGGTCAATGTTAATAACCTTCAAGAATATAAAAATAAGTTATGTGGTTAATATAAATAGTGGGTAAAACATAGAGAATTTTGGCTTGGTGATCTTGTCTTAAAATAAAACCAAAATAACACCACAACTGAGAAAAAGAAGGGCAAGTTTAAGCCCAATTGGATAGGCCCTTATGTCATTATTGTCAAAAATGGTTCTAGAGCATACATGCTCACTACACCAAATGAATATGAACTTGATGATACCATGAACATAATACACAAGCATTATTTCATGTTAGAGACTCAAATTATTGTATATCAAGCTCATTTATATTGTACCATACTATCACCTTCTTTATACCATACTGTGTACCATTTATACCATACCTTCACTATTGAATGAATTTATTTTTACTCTCCCTACCCACCCTTTTTGACCATGGTTCCACTCCATTGGTTTTTATATAACCTTAAATGAATTTTTAATATTTGATTTATTATTTTATATAGAGGCATTATCTTGGACTAGTATAATAGTGGTATGACAATCACATTCTTCATTATTGACATGTTCTACCTCATTTTTAGTTCTACTAATTATAACCACCTTTGGTAAAATTAGTTTCATTAACCTATGTCATTGTTTCTAAATTATAACCATATGTGGGAAAATTAGGATAAAAACCTTTACCATTCATTATTGTATAACCTTGCCATTCTTATTTTATACTGTGCCATTTGCCTAATTCCTAAACTTCCTACTACCTAGTCATATTCCTCCACTATAAGGTAGAACTACAGTGACTCTATGTCCTAATGGAAGTATGTAGGTAGTGATTGATTCACATTGAGGTCAACTCAGCCACCCTTTTCCCATACTCTCTCTATTTTAAGATCAATTTGAGTTTCAATGCTCTTGCCATTTTGTGAGCTTGCCTAAGCCAAGCTCTTGCCATTTTTTGAGTGGGATCATTTAGTCTCTTTTAATTATCAATCGATTTGAGACACTTAGAAAAATCCAAAAACATTTGTAAAAGACCTAGAAAATCCTAAAAATAACAAAATCATGAAAATTGGCTTAGAATTTTCATATGAGATATAAAGTTATAAAAAATTTATAGAATGGGCCATATTATTTGTTTAGTTTATTTATATAACACCTTGGTATTTTTCCTCCCATTTATGGGATAAATACATCATCCTAAGGTTCTCACAGACTATATAGGTAGCACTTGGATACATGGGGTATCTCTGGGTAGCTTGACCATACCTTCCTTTATATTTTAACCACCTCTTTGCTTTAAGGATCATGGGACTCTTAGTTATTTCAAAACTAACCACTTTTCATTTAGTTCCCCCATCTTTATTGGCCTTAGATGTATGCTCTCACTATTTTGAAATTTTATATTATGATAATTGTGTATTCAAATTTGATACACTAATGATCACTTAGATTCATTTTAAACTCTTAATATTTTGAGAGATTAATTTATTTTTAGTGTGGTTTTCACCATCACTTTTTATTTATTAGTGTTTTGTGTTCTTATTTATTGGTGTTTTGTTTTTGTGTTTTTGTTATTTATTTGTTTGATTTCATTCTTATGCCTTGACTTAGTATTTATGCATTCATTAGGTGATTATTTGTACATTACACTTTATTCCATCCATATTCATACGTTCACATTGCCATCATGGTTTTTATCATTGGTGTATTTTTTCCATTTTTATTAGATTAGGCATTAGTCCTTATGCATATTATGGCTAAGTTATCATGGTACATACCATTATGTGCTATACAAAAATAATCTCGGTGGTGCCATGGTACTTCTCCTTATTCACTTGAAAAATTATTACTCCATCTAAACATTACCCAAATATAAATTAAATAAATCTCCAATGGATTTTAATCCCTACTAGTTACGACATGCATATCCATATTAGCAGGAACCCTCAATTCATGCCTATCCTCTATAATAGATTAATTTTTCTCCATGAGTATGGATTTAGTATTTAATCACCACTTTTTGATTTTTCATATTATCCCAAAATGTAGTGCTAATGATTATAACTACCTTTGGGAAAATTATTATGTTTTGATCTAGCTTGATGCTAATGATCATAACTACCTTTGGGAAAATCACTATCTCTACCTACCTTATAGGGTCCTTTTTCATTATGTTAATGAATGTAACTTCCTTTGGATAAATAATTATTATATACCTTACTATGATAATGATTATAACCACTTTTGGGCAAATGATCATCTTTATCATCCCTACTATGGAATCTCAGTATGTCATTGATTATAACTATATTTGGGGAAATCAATCTTTTACACCCCCTTTACCTTTATTTCCCATTGTTTTCTTATTTTTTATGAAATGATTGTCAACATTTTTTATCACTCACTCCCTCGAGGGGGCATCTAGGGCTCATCCATTTCCTTATAGGACATTTAGCATTCATTTTTTTCTAATTATTTGAGTATACATTACTATTCCTATAGCTTTTAATTCCTTCCTAAATAAGGCCAAACTATAGACACATTATTATGGCCACAACTAGTTTCCAATTGGGCTTTAGATTGATTTCTACCAAATAGTACAAATTAAACATAGGAATAACTTAACATCCCAATTTCACCAAACATCAAACATTAATTCTCAAGTCATGTTGAGAAATACCTACATGGGGTATTACCCTATACATAATGGTAACCTCTCATAGATTCATCTCCAATCACCTTGTGACCTAATAACTAGTAGTTTGGCCATTGGACCCATTAATTGAGGCACTTGAACAATTCCTAAATTTCTAAAACTCTAAGTACAATGAAATAACTAATCAAACCAAATTAAATGCTTAAGTGAATTTTCCATGTGAAATTAGTGAAAAAAAATTAAAGGAAAATTAAATAAATATGAGGTCATGATGATATTATCATCCTCAAAGTCAAAGGATTGGAAATATTTCCCTAAATATAATAAATTCATAAATGGAGAGCCATGCTTAATAAATTGGATCTCTATCCCAAATATTAATTACATGTCCTCTCCTTAACTCAAATAGGGTTAGCCTTAACTTAACTAGGATTATTCTGAGATCAACTATGGTTAATTATAACCTAATTACACTTGGGCTAGAGTTAACTTTGGAGTCTATAAATACAAGGCCTCACCAATTAATCCATAAGCTCTCTTCGTGTAAAGTTATTATGATAAAATATATATAAATATTTAATTATTTTAGTGTTACCATGTCTATTTTATAATCCAATCTAACCAACATTACCAAGGTGACAAGGAGAGGTGGAGCAATCGAGCTTCATTGCTATGCCCTTAAACATTGACATGTCTAGGGATATGTGTAGCTAACTTGTGGCTTGCATAACCATTTTTCATATTATTTTACATTTTTATATGCATTTATATAATTATCAGGTCATCATATTGGTGGCACATGGCCTTCTCAGACTATATATATATGAGGTAGGATTAGTTATTCATCATCATATTTGAGTATTCATTCTTATTACAAGCATTTGGGAGGTTTTCCCCTCAAATGGCTTATATAATGTTCATTATTTCTAATATATTGCTTTATTTTGGATTATTAAGTGAATTAATATCATTCCAAGTGGTATTAGAGCATCAAGTTGGGTCATAATTAGGTCAAAACCCCTAGATCTTGAAATTTGGAAATATCTTAAAAATAATAGCAAATTTATCTAGAATTATCCTACTAGAGTTCTAAAACTAGTCAAGTTTCCTTTAAAATTATAGATAATTTGGATTTTTTAAAAAATTTATCTCAATTTTATTATTTTTCATAAATTTACTCCATATCTCACAATTTGTATAATTTTTCAAATTTATTTACATTTTTTGAAACCCTAAAAAAATTAGTTTGGGTTTATTATTTGATATTTTTTATTTTAGGCTAAAATAGTTAAAAAAATCATGGTTAAAGTTAGGTCAATGAATCATAATAAGGTTCACCATCAAGCCTTTATATGGCTAGTCATAATACCTTCAAATGGGGGAAAGGGGAAGACGCCCCTAAAAATACTTTAGGGTATGACATGGAGTCTTAATAATCTAATATGATTTCTCAAATCTATTCAGATCTACATGGCCTAATGCAAAAGGATGTACAAGTCCAAACTCAAATATTAGAAATGCAAGGAGAGCTTAATGACATGAAAAATTAGTTGCATTAGATCATGACATAATTGGATACCATTTCTTCTCATTTACCACTCAAAAACCCTCCACTTTTTCCTTTTTGTCCTCGTCCTCTCAATACTAACACCATAAATATGGAGGTAAAATTGATGTTGCCAAAACTAGACTTACATAAGTTTTGTGGTAAGGATCCACTCACATAGACCACTCAAAATGAAAATTTGTTTGATCTACACCAAACTCCTAGCTCTCAAAAGGTGGTTTTGGCATCTTTGTATCTAGAACCTGATCCATTCATTTTGTATCATTAGTTTTGTGCTCGAAAGAAGAAGATTGGTGATCTTGTTACATGGTTAGTATTCTCTAATGAAACTATTTCTCACTATATATATTATGTTTTTGAAAACTAATTTAACTAAATAGCCAAACTATGATAAATAGTAATAGTGAAGGATTATATTCACCAATTTTAGAAACTATCCTTACATGTGGAGGATATCACTAAGGAAAATCTAACTGGATTTTTTTTGGGTGGACTAAAAGATAGTATTCAATTAGAGGTTTGTATGTTTAACCTCACAAATGTATCTAAATCTATACCAAGTGGACACTTGGAAAAAGAAAAATAGATGATTAAACATCATCCTTTCACTACTAGTTAGGAACAAACCTTCCCAACTCCATCATGGACTCAACCTACTAGATTGACACCATAAAAAATTAAGGAGAAGTGTGCCAAGGGGTTATGTTATGGTTATGATAAAAAATGGAGCAAAGGTCATCGATGTGATAAAAATAAGCTATTTTACATTAAAGGGGTCAATGAGGATGAAGAATATAAGGAGGCATTTGGTGAGGGTTTTGAAGGAGCAGAGGATGAAGCTATAGAATCTCAACCTAATATCACTTACCATGCCCTTTTAGGTATTTATACTCCTTAGACACTTAAATTGGTGGGTTTCATTAAGAAATATAAGGTCACAATGTTTATTGACTTACATAGTACACACAATTTCATCAATAATAAATTGGCTACTCATTTAAATTATTTCATCTACCTAGCCCAAAAATTTCAAGTAGTGATTGCAGATGGTGGTATAGTTAATTGTTATAGAAAATGCCAGAGTATTAAATTAGCAATGGGGGACTATCTACTAGATTGTCCTATGTTTTCTATTGTTATGGGTAATACTAACATTAGTTTAGGAGTACAATGGATCACCACATTAAGTACTATTGAGATGAATTTCCATGAATTGTTCATGCATTTTTATTCTAAAGGCAAGCCAGTAGAACTATGGGGATTAAGATATAAATATCTATAAGTGGTTAGTTTAAATTAGATGACAAAGATACCAAATAAAGGTACTAAAATATTTGTGGCATGCTTGGTTTCCATTAATGTTCAATAAATTAAGGATTATATCCATCTTAAGTTACAAGAAATATTTGATGAGCATTCAATTGTTTTTGGACCCATGCCAAAAGGTCTTTCTCCTAACCGTACTCATGGTCATGCCATCAGACTCATTATTATAAGTACATCTCCAAAAATTAGACCATACATATATATTTATGCCTAGAAGAGTGAAATTTAAAAAATGGTACAAGATTTATTGAAGGTAAGAACCATTTTCCATAGCCAAAGTGAATATTCTTCTCCAATAGTCATGGTGTAAAAAAATGATGAAACTTGGAGGATGTGCCCAGATTATAGAGAGCTCAACAAGTTCACTATCAAAGATAAGTTTTCTATTCCTATAATTAATGATTTATTAGATGAATTACATGGTTATTTTTATTTTACCAAAGTAGATCTTTTCTCTAGGTATCATCAAATTTGGATCCATGACAAACACATTCCTCAATCAATATTTTGTACTCATGAAGGCCATTATGAATTTTTGGTCATGATTTTTGGTCTCACCAATGTACCATCCACCATTAAAATTTTGATGAATACAAATTTTAGGCCATTTTTGAGAAATTTTTTACTTATGTTTTTTAATGACATCCTTATTTATATAAAAAATTGGGAAGATTAATTGCATCATGTGAAACATATAATCTTAGTTCTTGAGAAACCTTAGTTTTATGCTAAACCATCCAAATGTGATTTTAGAGTTTAAGAATTGGAATATTTGGGTCATATTGTATCACATAAGGGAGTATAATTTGATCCTAAAAAAATCCAAGTCATCATGGAGTGGCAGATTCCCAAGACACTAAAGTAACTAAGGGGATTTTTGGGGCTAACTGGTTACTATCATCAGTTTGTCAGATACTATGGTAATATTACAACACCAATAAATTATATTTTAAAGAAATACTCCTTCAAGTGGACTGATATAGCTGCTAAGGCATTTAAACAACTAAAAATGGCTCTATACACCACCTTAGTATTGGCTAATCTATATTTTTTTAAACTTTTGTAGTTGAATGTGATGCATTTGGATATGGTATGGGTTCATTATTCATGAAAGAGGGTAGGACCATTAATTTTGAAATTAATTAACTAAAGGGTAAATATTAGATCCAACCCATTTATGAAAAATAGATGATGGTTATTATACATACAATCAAATAATGGGGACCTTTTCTATTGGGACATCACTTTCAGTAAAGACTAATCATGATAACCTTCAATATTTTTTAGAGCAATGATTATCATTTGAAGAAGAAAAAAATGGGTGATTAAAATGTTAGGTTTTGATTTTTAAATAGTATAAAATAAAGGAAAATAAAATGTGTTGGTTGATGTACTATCTAGGCATGATGAACCAGTTAAGGCATTATTATGTGCCATGACTATTTAACAGGTAGACTAGCTCAAGGAAGTAATGTTAGAATAGGGTAATGATTGCAATACCAATGCAGTGATTTAGAATATATAGTAGCATTTATATGGGATTAAAAATTATACGTGTAATGGGAATGAATTATTATACAGTGTTATAATTCTCTTCTCAAAAATAAAATCGTTCAAGAACTTCATGCATCTCCACTTGATGGTCACTTAGGGTTTTTGAAAACCTATCATAGAGTAAAAAAAAGATTTATTTTAGAAAGGACTCAAGGGATATGTACATAAATATGTGGTATAATGTGTGGTGTATTAGGAAAATAAAGATAAACCATTAAAACCCCAAGTCTTTTACAACCCTTATCCATCCCTAGTCAATGATGAGAAGAGGTATCTGTGGATTTCATTATTGGGTTACCATGATCTAGAGGTATAAGTTTTATCATGGTTTTTGTGTATATACTCACAAATTATGCTCATTTTTGTTCTTTATCTCAACCATTAGTGGCCATTACAGTAACTTATACCTTCGTCAATATATTTTAGAAATTACATGCTACTCCCAAGATTATTGTTTATGATCAAGATCCCATATTCACTAGTAATTTTTGGACAATTTTTTTTGCATGTTTGTGAACCCAATTAGATAATATCTCATCCTATAATCATCAATCCAATGGAAAAAATAAGTTAGTCAACAAGTGTCTAGAAGGGTACCTTTATTACTTTGTGTCAGAGAAATAGGATAAATGGATTTAGTGGCTACCATTGGTTGAATGGTGGTATAATACTTCAGTGCATAGTTCATCCAAATTTTTTACTTTTATGGAATTATATGGATACCATCCTCTATCCCTCACTTCACCCTTAAATACCCACCCAAAGGTTCATGTAGTACATTAACACCTTAAACATCAACATAAAGTTCTTGCTAGTTTGCGTGAAAATTTAGATTTGGCCCAAAATCACATGAAACAATTGACAGATCAACATAGGATTGAGAGGAATTTTGAAATTGGTGATTGGGTGTTTTTTCAATTTTATCCATATAGTAATATGTCCTTAAAGTAATATAAAAAGGATAATAATTTATCTCCCAAGTATTATGGCCCTTATCATATATTGTAGAGAATTGGTAGTGTGGCTTATAATCTAGAATTTCCTCTATCTACTTGCATTCATCTATTATTTCATGTATCTTGTCTTAATAAGGTCATTGGATAGATATTAACCACTCAAGATAAGTTACAAAAATTATATAAGGAAGGAAGGATTATTCTTGATCCAAAAATGGTCCTTCAAATGTCCACTAAGTAGCTACAGTCTAGACTAATTATAGAGTATCTAATCAAATGGAAGAATCTACCTTCTAAATATGCTACTTAGGATGATGAATAACTCATGAAACAACATATGAGATTTATTCAACACTAAATACAACATTGTTTTCAAGGGGAGGGGCATGATATTCCCTTAACCATTGGCATGTCTAGGTATATGTGTAGCTGACTTATGGCTTGCATAACCCTTTTGCATATTATTTTACATTTATCTATGTATTAATATACTTATTGGGTCAACCTATGGGTGACATATGGCCTTGTTAGACTATATATAGGAGGTAGGGTTAGTTATTCATCATCATATTTGAGTATTCATTATTATTTAAAGCATTTGGGAGGTTTCCCCATCAAATTGGCTTATCTATTATTCATTATTTTTGTTATATTTTCATATCATTGTGATAAATTAATTTATTTCTAATTATTTAGTGAATTAATATCATTACATTTATTAACAAATATTTCTTGATCATATAACTGAGCACATCAAAACATTGCCAAATCACAACACTTGCTCTCATGGAAGTTAAATCTCTTATTTTTCTTTCATTTTGATTAGTTACTTGTGTATTTCTATATCTCCTTGACTGTCAAGGCTATAAGTGTAAATTTTTAGTGTGTTTGTTTTGATTTTATTTATTGACTAACACCATAATATTCTCCTCCCCAATGACATTTATGTGGTCACACTTATGAGCATATTTAGTTATTCCCAAAGAGCTTGGTACATTGTCCTAAGTAGCAAGTGTTTCCAAAAAGAGGTCTTCATATTATATAGAATTACATGTTTTTTAAGAATGATTCACAATAGGTATAAGTTATTACATCTACACATGAGGATACATGTTTAAAGGGTCATATGAATAGTGATTTACATTGATATATTGAAACATATGATTCTTATTTAGAATCATAAACATTGGAAGTTGGATCTTATTATTCATAATAGACCATTCATTCATATCATGATTTGGGCTATGTGTACATGACCATCACTAATATCATTGGTTATTCATTGAAATTACACTTTGAATATACCCTCTTTATTTTTACATCATTTTTAATTCTTCTATACAAAATTCCTTAACATTCTTCTATCCCTTAACTTTATCTTCACTTTAGTAACTTTACCTCTTTATTTATAGACCAATTAAAACAATAAAAAAAACTATCTCACATCATTTTCAATACTATTTATTTATGGAAAATCTACTTACTCATTGTTTGACATGTACACATGCCAAGGTTTTCATTTGAAATTACAAGATCAATCTATCTCACATTTAACATAAGAACACTTAGTCATGTTTTTCATCTATCCTACATTATAATAATTTTTATCCACATATAATAGGGGAATATTACTTTCCTTACCTGTTTCTCACATTGTGATTTCTCACCTTGTTGTGGATTGTTTAAATCCCTCCAAATTATTCTATTTTCAAAGCTTTGCTTATAATATTTTTTAAAATTTCTAATTCCAATATTGTAAAAATACAAATAAAACATATTATACAAAAATAAAAATAAATTCAAATATGAAAAAAAAACTCAAATATTTCAAAAAATCTAAAAAAAATCTAAATATTTTCATAATTAGGACCTAAAAGCATTATTCAAATATTCTTAGATTACTTCTTTTCATATGTTATCTATTTGATATTTGGTAGATGCATATTTGGTTTATTTTTTTACTACATAATGCTTTCTCATAAGGTATGAGTGTTATACATGACATATTTTAGCATTGTTATTGATGTCAGGTTTCTCTTATTACCCAACAACTTTGCTAAGTTTAGGGCATCTCTTCATTTTTTTGGACAATTTAATTTGTTGTATCTATTTACTAAAATATTTACCATGATCAGATATATATCATACAAATTTATTTCTAAATCACCCATAATTTTCAATTATGTTACTTAAATATTTTATTTTACAACAATGGCATGGATCCATATGACAGATGTACACTAATTTCATTTTCAATATGTTTATTTTCAAATTTTACTACATGATAAGTTAAAACTTGTTTTCTCATCACATTTGGCCCATGTATTTGTTTGTAAAACATTTACACATTATTTATTTTACGAAAATATTGTCACTTTTTTGTTGGCCCTTGGCATTGTGTGTATGTGAAATTTAATTTTCCATTGTATGTGGTATTAACACTTTACATGTGATTTTATATACAAATTACATGATATTGTATGGAATTACTTATGTTTATTACTTGTTACTATGATTCCATGATTTATATCATGAATTTATACTACCTATTATACATACTATGGTACCATGATATATCTCATGCATACATTACCTATGTGCTTCAATGCTTTATCTATATAACATATTTCCAAAATGCAATTCAATTTTATAACTTACACCATGTGTAGACAACTTAATTATTCCACCCTAATTATATCTCCAATGCATTTGAACTAATATTCATTAACACTACCAAATTAGTTAATTATTTACTCCATGACCTAATTTAATACCATTAATTATGCCCCATAGATAATTATCTAATTAATAACTAATAATTTATTTATTTATCCTTAATTAATTCCATTCAATTTTTTGGCATTTATACACACTAAATTTCTTTTCTATATTAGTGAATGACATTTATACATCAATGAATGATGTTTCTATAGAAAAGTGGAATTTATTCACATGAATGGAATTTATGCATTAATTAATGGAAATTATATAATAAAGTGGAATTTATGCATAATGAGTGGTGTTTCTACATATTGAATGGTGTTTATGAATCAAGGTTTGGCATATATACACTATTTGGCACTTTTTCATTAGGGTTTGTCATTTTTATCTTTTGAATCACATTTTTTGAGTTTATTCATTTCACAGATATGGTTTATGACATGGAAGGTGTGTGATTTATATTTTTCATCACACTAAATATTTTATACAATAAATATATTTTTATGAAGCCCTAAACATTTTAAAATACTAACACGTTTTCATTGAACTACATTTGAAAAATACTTGCAAAGAAAAAACATATTAATCAAATAATCCTTTAACCTATGTGTGATATTTACTCATGCCAAAATGTGATCTTGGAAATTATAAATATTTTATATCACTTATGTCTTCCTAGCCCAACCCACAAATGTTATTTCCTCACATCGTAAGGTGATATTTGAAATAAAAAAATATTTTTGACCTTTATTTTACTTTTTTTAGGGGTTTGGTGACTTGGATTTCATCACCAAAAATTAACCAATGTATGTGTTTTTTAGGACTATAAATATTTATTGGATGTATTTATTGGCTAATCATAAATTTGATTTTACCTATTTACCCATCAATACCCATTCTTTGGACAACACCCTTGTATAATGTATTTTTGCCTCATGTTGCAAGTTCTATTTAGGAATACCAATGGGAAGTTTTATAAACTTATCTTAAGATCAATTCAAATGCAATCATGTATTGGATTCAAGAAAATAACATTTCCTAAAAACTCCCACTCTTACCCTCAAGGTATAATTGTGGGCCAATATATGGTTATACACCTAATTGAATAACATAGTGTGTTATTTTGTGTGTATTATTATTTTCCCCCCTTACACAAAATAAATCTAAAAGCGAAACTAAAAAAATCATTTACACCTTAAAAAAGATATCAATCTAAACTAAATCAAAACCTTAATATGTAAAACCCTTTAAGTCACAATCCATTCCATTTTAATGAAACATTTAATCAAGATAAAATTGATGATGATGATGATGATGTTGATGATGATGATGATGATGATGATGATGATGATGATGATGATGATGATGATGATGATGATGTTGATGTTGATGTTGATGATGATGATGATGATGATGATGATGGTGGTGGTGGTGGTGGTGGTAGTGGTGGTGGTGGTGGTGATGATGATGATGATGATGATGGTGATGATGATGATGATGATGATGATGATGATGATGATAGCCTTGAAAACTAGAGTGAGTACAAAAATGGTGATAATGATTTGTTTAAAATAGAACATGGTCATACCCTAGTAGATTAGTTCTTATTTGAAGAAAAATATGATTTATGTTGATGATCAACATTACCTTATTCTTAAAATGGGGACCTTCCTTTATTCAATTTTTAAAATTCCCAAGATGTTAAGCATATCAAACCATTTGATTGCATAGAGGGTTAATTGAATTTACTAATACGTGTGTTTCTAATTTTTTTGGTTGATCATTAATTTTTAAAAAAAGACTGATACTTGAAAATATTCAAATTATTTCAAGTCTTATTCAGTTTTTATTCAACAATGAATTATTAACCATGGAGAGTTTAATGATATGTAAATATGATATTTCTAAGGAAGTGAGACCCGACTCTCTAATAGACATAAACACAACAATCTTAATTTGGTTTTATTAACTTGACATTATGTTGAATTTAATGCATTTTCTTGTAAAGTTTTGCTTTAAATTTATTTAAATTTACCTAAGACAGGCAATGACATCTTTAAGAAACTTAGTTTCTCACTTGACCTCACAGGACATAAATCACCTCAAAAGGCTACTTAGGTCTAGCTGGTTATAGTTGAGACATGTAGTAACATCTCATGGGATGTAAAAGTTTATACTATAGCCTAAAAAGGATATATGTCCACATTTTTAGGACTCATAATGCCTTAAGGATTAATAACATCCCACCCAAGGCATTTAGATCAAATCTACCAAGTCTATGAGAAATGTGGCATCATATAGAGCAACCAAGAGAAGATATACATTATAATTTAAATATTAGGCCTATGTATTAGGATCTAAGCCCTTTTAAGTGAGATCATATAATTTAAGATACCACACATCCCCCACACATCATACCATAGCAAATAAGCCCATGAGATGTTACTGCATGTCTCAACTATAACCAGCTGGACCTAAGTAGCCTTTTGAGGTGATTTATGTCCCCCCTTGAATTCATCTAAGGTCACCATGTGTCCATGTTACATTGCATCCATCCAAAGCTTGTGAGATATTTCAAGGTAGACACATAGTTATACCTAAGCCATATGATCAAGGTTTGGTGATTTAAAACTATTCAAGGTGCCTTTTGAGAATGACACCTGGTAGAAAAATAAATAAAATACTATAAAAAATGATGTGTGTCCCATTTAGGCCCATACGATGATGCCACATATCATTCTTGCATTGTTTCTATTTGAGATCCATGAGATCACCTCCAAAAATGATGTGTATCTCCACCTAAAGAATCTGATTAGTTCTAATTTATCTAAAATTGTCCAAGATTATTATGAGGAAGACACTTGGTAAGGAAAGTTGTGATTGCCCACGAGAGTGATGCATGGCATTTTTGTGGCCAAAGAGTTAAAATGTTGCATCCCAAGAGATCACTATGAACTAAGAGTCACCATGTGGTGAGATAAAAATGATTCATCATGCTTTAATACATTTTAAGAATCCATGAGGCACTCAAAATGTGCCACATGTTAGAATTTTGAGCCAACTAGGTAGCTTAGTAATATTTAGGCTAGATGAGTACTTAGTTGGATTTGAGGTGATAACCACATGTCAAAAGGTTGAAATATTTAGTTTTAAATCTAAAATTGATGAAAAATAAAATTCAAAATAAATCTAAATTGAATTCTAGTGTAATTAATTACTAAAAGCAATAGTTCAAATATTTTTTCAAATATATGAAAGGTTGACAAAATCATCATTAATATTGCATGGACTAGGATCACCATCAACATTGCATTAATAATAATGGTCATTAAAAAGGTTAGATGATCAAGGCTATTGTTATTTCCATTTTAAAACTATATGAATTTTTTGTCTCTAATGTTTATACTCTTACAAATCAATAAAGATCAAGCTATTTGCAAATTACACTCCCAACTACCATTATTAGAGCTTGGAAGTTAAAGAAGGATATAAAAGGGATATTTATTTCTACCTAGATTATTTCAAGAGATGGCATAAATAGGTCCTTCTAATCTAGTTAAGATTAATTCCTTCAAGAATGATGACTTTTTATTTTAGAATGACACTTCAATCATCTTCAAAGATACTAAATTTATTCTTGAGGCCATGGTATTTGATGACATGCATTACAATAGCATAAAATTTAATGTAAAATCACCTAGGTTTATTTATGAGGATGAAACCATGCATCATATAATCCAACTATCTTCCTATATCCTTGCCATTAATGCAGTGCAGTCAGTCTCCACAAGGCCTTAGCTAAGGTAGATGTCATGCCATTGGCTAACCTAGTTTATGATTTGGAAGGTAAGAGTGTGAATATGGGATAACTAAGTAAATATCCCAATGTATCTCTATTAATTTCATAGAAGCACTAAGCTTTAAAATGTATTATGACCTTCCCTCACCATATATAAAATATAATGAGGTCATCATTAACAACTGCTATGAAGTGTACTCCCCAAAGAAGGTCTTGGCTTCATAGGTCACTGAACTGACAAGAGTTATTTCCATGGAGGATCAAGAAAAATTATACATCTAATAACTCAGACAAGGAGTCAAGATTTGCCTAGCCCTCTTGAAAAAAATATTTCATAATCCACTCATTACCTATATGGACATAATGGTCATTTCGTTGCTATAAATAATCATAGACGACTAGTAGATTCCCCCACTTAGGGAAATTATCAACAATAACTAGGTGTATGAAATATAGGAAACTTAAAAGAATGGTTCCCCATTATTCATGATGATTTACTTATTAGATGCAATCTATGCAATTGCTCAACTGGGTTAGAGTTCATGGTCCCCTAAGCATCAAGAGGTTATGACTCAACTCTTCTCTATAATGCATATTCATCAATTTAGATGAAATATAAGAGTGATTTTGGAAGAGTTATACCCTATGGTTTATAATTTTATCAATAAATACAAGATATAGATAGTTCCCCTTAAAATCAGGAAAACCTTGAGAGACATAAGTAGCTACTAGTTAAACCTAGACTACAAAGTCATCAGAATATGAGTGATGGTGGCCCCTCTTATATTACCAAGGTTCATACCAATGAAGCTATTTGAAGAAGAAATGGCCTATACAATTCTACATGGATTTTATGGAGTCTTCAAGAATAATAAGAAAATGGCCCCTCACAAAGTTTCCTACAAATTGGGGAGAACTAGAATTACTAAGTGGCATGATATTATTGTAATTAGTAGGCATTGTACCTATTGTCTAAAGATGAATTCAGAGCATGGGATCCAAATAATTTCATTACCAAACATATATTCAAATTCAAAAAATATGTATTAATGGAATACAAGTATCAAGAAGAAGTCCAAAAATGAATATATAGAGATGCTCTGAATGATGAGGTGGTGCTTTGGAATGCTATAAAGAAGAATATTAAACTAAGGATGAGACTAGATAGGGAAAAGAAAAAGGAGGATATTATTATGTCTTAGCCACAAATATAATGTGGGAGCATGTTTGATGTTAATAATGAGGAGTGGAAAGATGAAAAGGATGAATGAAACATTCATCTTATTTAGAATAGAAAAATTATACCTCCATAACTTGCCACTTCAATCATTTAGGACTTACCTCCAAGATTTAATCAAAGAGGATCTAGCAGTTAGCCTAACCCCTCCCAAGGGCCCAAATTAATCTATGCATATGTTATGGGAGCCATTCTAAAAATCCTATATTAGCTTGACCTTATTACTATTGACCTTGAATAACTACAATAAGACATTGAGCTTTCCATAGAAAAAGTGCATGTACTAGCTGGTATAAACATTGAGAAGGTCTACGAAAGGAAAAGGGAGCTCAAGACCACTATTGTTGTTGTTTTGAAAAACACACCACATACTACCCTTAGAGTGACAACTCCCAATGTAAGTACCTCACCACTACATTATTTTCTAATAGAAAGTACATTTCAAACCTTTTCTACTTATGTATTCACTCCTCCCACCATTTTCCCCCTATTAGCTCTAGTATCATCAATTATTATTCCTACCACTACTCAATATTTAGTTGGTGGTAGCTTAAGCCAAGTTACTATTTCATTGGGATTTACCATCCCCTGTAGACACCATATATATGCCCACCATGATTATGAATTTTGAAGTAGCCCTCAATAGCCTTAAGACCCCCTCAAGACCAATATCACCTTTTGACCCCTTAATGAACCTAACATGTAGTAAGTTTAACTTAACTAACTTAGACTAGACTTTTAACCCTTTTCACCCTTTGGCACTCAACCATTGATGGTCAAGGTAACCATCGATGATCACCTTGACCACCAATGGCTAAGATGTACCTCCTTAACCAAAAGCATGCAAGCCATCTATTTTTATTTTTTAATTATATCTTATATAATTCTAGTTGTGAGCTATTTCATGAAGGAGTTAATTTTAGGAGGCCCAGTTCATGTTTTGTTGCAACTCTCTTGCCTTACTTTAAAAAGAGAGGAGAAAAGGGGTTAAAAACTATCTACAAACATCCAAAAACATCTATGAATCTATAATTATTATCAAGATCTTATACATCTAGGAGTTTTCTTTATTTTAGGTCAATTGTCATCAGTAATCCAATAATAATATTAGAGAGCCAATTTTCCATCACCTCTCCACCAAGCCTTTAGATATTGTTACTCCATCAGAATCAAGCTATATTTTAGCAACAAGATAACTACCTCAACCATCCATCTAATCAACTTCTACTAAGATAAGTACTTGATTCATATTATTCATTTTATTTCATAATTAACCCATACCTTATCAATCTCTCAGAATTCATCTTTTACATCTCATAAATCAATTAAATTTCCAACTCAGATCCTCACACATTAACCACCAATGGTTGACTCAACTATGGATAGTCTGCCCAACCACTACTAGTCAACTTGACCATCGATGGTCACCCAAACTATCGATGGTCACTATGGCACCAAAAAACTAGAAAGCTAATTTCACCTACCTACACCCAATTAAACCTAATTTTCTATGTTCTTGCCTATTCATAGACCCCTTTCAAAAAATTTGAAGCATCTCTAACCCTTTACCACTAGTATTGATTAGTTTATTACTAATTTAATCATCTCTAGCATATTTCTTAGCAAGCACCCTTGTATTTTATTTTAGTACCTTTTAATTCATTGATGCAAGTACCTTTATTTTATATTCATAATCTTACTTTTTTAAAACATGTGGATTGATAGCCCTTAAGGAAGTCCTTACTTTTAGGGATATAGATATCGCTAAGAAATCCACCCAACTGTTTGTCTTACAAACAAGTTTTGCTTTAGTGATTTATTATCTGTAGGTCATCCTCCCAAGCCAAAGAGGATCTATTCACAATATTTTTATCTCAATGCACACACTATCAATTAGGTTTTCCAACCATACCCATACTTGGTTTCTCTTTCCAATAATAAGCAAGAAATTCATTGAAACATTCTGTCATGCTTGATGGGACCCTTATGTCTTTACATGGGTTCTTGTTTGCTTAAACTCTCTATATTTTTTGATCATTAACACAATCAAAAGTTTCTTTTGAGCTTAAAATTAAATGCATACATCAACTAATTGAAAGTTTATTTCACATAGATTAAACTTGAAGACAAATTAATCTATCATAACATCACTCTTTGTTGCACACACTAACCAAACCATTTTCATTAATTAAACATCAAATAAACTTGAGATAAGGCTTGAATAGGATTTCATCACCAAGTGATAACCTTCCCTTTCTTGGAAATCCTACTTAGAGTTCATTACCAAGGGGAAAACCAAATAAACTTTCTAGTTGATTGTAATCTCTAGATATCAATATATTTTGGCTAAGCACTTGATACCCTTATGGTTGTGGTGTGTGAAGTGACGGGGTAAGCCCCAATACCAAGGAATGTATTGATTCCAATACAAATCTCTCTTGAGAGCCTAAACACAACCTAAAACCAACCTTAGATTTCCTCTTTAGTACTTTATCTACAAACCAATTTTAGTCACACATCTTCATAAAGCATAAGCCAAAAGTGAGATTAATTAAAACTCTAGGGTCTAAATCATCTTTTAGAGTATGATTTGATTTCTTTGATCTTCCCTTGTATTTTATTTATTTTATTAATAAGCCTATTTGTGATTTCTATCTCTCTTATATCATATGGTTATCACTTGCTAGTAACAAAGAGACCTTACAAAGCAAAGCCCATCACCTAGCCAACCTACCTTTTCTACATCTTCATTCATGTACTATACCTCCAAACTAGTAGAATCTCCTCATCCTTTGAAAATTCCTACCTTCCCTTAGGATTTTCCTTAAGGAGATGCAAATTTTCCCACTTTTATAAAAAAAATTCCCATAGCCTTGTAACATTACGTTACAACTACATCTTACTATATTTTGGGTTCATCCCCATCCCTAGATCCACCTTATGGCATGCCTCCCCATATCATGGGGAGTGCCTCCATTGACATATTCACAACCCAATCATTGACTACCCAAGCTTTCTCATCAACCAAAAACCCATTTGAGACTACCACTAAAAACCAACCAACCCAAACTACCACTGTCCTTATACCTTCTCTCCTAACAACCACTCCTCAACTATAGGAGTGCCTACGTATAACACTACCATCCTTCCTATAGCTACCTTCAACCCATAAACTACCATTTAACTTCAAAGCCTTATGGTGTCCATACCCCCTACCTTGCTACCAATCAGTATAAGGGTCACTACCCTTTCATTGGTCACCAACCTAACTACTACTCCTACCCAATAAACATCCTTTCAACTAACCTTTGGCTACATACCTAATGTATAAGGACATACACCCAATACCTAACCACCTACTTTTACCTACCCTTATATGTCTTCTACCCAACCATTGACATCCACTTACTCATATGTCGTAGCCTCCCAACCTTTTACCCACTATACATATGTCTCTAAACCACTGCAACAATATGCATCTTATAACCCTTTGGGTACACAACCCCAAGATAACTTAATGAAGATGTTTATGGACAAGATGACCACCTTAGAGTCATCCATCTTGAATGCTCACAACATATTATCATATAACAAAATATGTAATGATCTTATCCATCCATCCATACCTATTAAGACATATCCTCCCTAATGGAAACTTCCCAAATTCTCTAAGTTTTAAAGGAGGATCCCAAATAGCACCTTAGGGCATTCAAGCATGCTTGTTATCTTATCACCTATGATGATTCCCTTATCCTCTATACCTTTCCCATGTCCTTAGATGGTCTAGAATTAGATTGGTATAGTTCCTTTCCCAAGCATTCCATCTTCTCCTTTACCCAATTGGCCAAAACCTTCTTGGACCATTTTTCTATCAATACCTCCAAGAAATTTTCTATCACCAACCTCTATTCTATCCAATAGTTTGAGGATGAATCCATCACTAATTTTTTGCCTCATTAGAGGAGCCTTATTAAACAACTTTCATTTTCCTTACCTTAACCTGAACTCATAGAGCTCTTTTCTCAGGCATGTGCCAAGCATATCTCCTCTACCGTGCATGTCCAAAGCTTCTGAACCTTTAATGAAGAATTTACCATGACACATAAGTTGGAGAACCAAGCCATTGATAAAGGAAATCCTAATCTCAAAACAAGAACCCAAATTATAAAAATAATGAGCCTTCTTCCTCCAAGTCAAGCAACCATCCCAATAGTAACACCAAGAATAAGGGAACCATGAATGCAATTATCCTCAAAGCTGCTCCTCCACCTTCTATTAACTAATCTAATTCCTCTAGTTCCTTAAAGAAAAACCTAAGGAACCAAACCTATAATAATGAGAAGTAATTTAATCCACTCAAATAATCTTATGCTTCGATCTTGGAGAAGTTATTGAAAGCCAACATCATTTAACTTCTTCCTATCAAACCTCCCCTATAATTTGACTCTTCTCATCCTACACCTAGTTGGTATAACAAGAAATATTTATGTCCCTTATATTGAGTAATAAAATAAGATGTCAGTAATTGCAACACTTTCAAGACCCTTGTCTAATCCCTCATTGATAAGGGGGATCTCATATTGGATATCCCCGATGCACCATCAAACCAATCCTTGACATATTCAAGCAACCCTTCCCAGACTATGCCCCTAGTAAGGATAAGATCAAAAAAATCAAGTTTTCTCATGATAACCATATAGTTAACATGGTCCTTGAGGAAATCATTACTAAACCACCTAGTACCCAATCTTCCAATCTTCCACCTCCTCCATCTATTGAGGTAGTAGAGTCACCTTCCCTTCATTTTGACACCCAAGCTAAGGAAACACCATCTTTTCCTCCTCCCATATATGAACCATATATTTAAACCCCACATCCTTTCATTGAGGAAAAGGATGAGGATACCATCCCTATATCCCCACCTAGGTGCCTATCTTTTAGGTCTACCATAAAAGAAATTAAACTAACCTATAAACCATTTTATAGGCTAGTGCAAAAAATTAGGGTTTATCTCCAACCATAACATGGATCAATCCACCTTATTAAAGTAATTAGGCCTCTCATATATTACCTAAATGAAGCCTCCAACCCTTTCTTAGTGAAACTAACCCATTATTTCCATTAAATAACCCCTTACCATATCTACCCAAATAACTAAACTCTCTAGACAACTAACTAAGACCTATACCAAATTGACCAACCATCGAACACTTAAGCTAACCAAGACCCAAGAATCAAAACCCTCTCCTATCATCCCAACCAAATTTGACAAGAGCCTTGGTATCCTTCTTACATCGAGGCTTAATCACCCATTTATGAAAGTGGACCTAACCCCTTTAACCCCACCAACCAAATGCTAAACCAAAGTAACTAAAGAGATGAAGCTAAACAAAGGCTAGAAGGCCCAAAATTTACCTCCCTCAACATTTCCTTCCATTCTAGAGCATCATCCCTCTACCTTGAGTAATAAGTCAATTACCTCTTCAAAACTTTACCACTTATTTTTGTTATGCCTTTGTAGTTACTCTCTAATGCACCTCTTTTAACTATATCAATAATACCTAATTTTCCTACCTTACAATCCTCCACATCTATCTCATCAACCTCCTTATGTAGAGTGAGGCCATCGACCAAGCATACCATCTTAATCAAAGTACCTACTACCAAAGATATTTCTAATAAACCTCTTACTTCAACTAAAAAATTCAAGACCACTACACCTTTACCACCTTTAGTTGAGTCCTTCTTGACCATCCTCTATAGGTTATTTTAGACTTCCTATTAAGCCTTACTTCCCATTAGGTGCTTTGACCCTCTAGATTCAAAACTTGCCTAGTACAATGATCACCAAGTTTGTGCTTATCATAGGACACACATCCATGATATGAATAACTATAAAGCTCTCTAAACCATCATCCACCATATTTACAACAAGGATGATCTATTAATTATAAAACCTTATATAATCCCCATACCTATCCAACCACCCACCATACCTACCCAACACTCACACATCCCTCCACTCTCACCTGAAAGTGAAGCTGAATATGACTAATCCTCTAGCTAAACCTTTCTTTCTATCCATACTATCAACATGGTCATGAGATCATATTATAAGGATAATGGGAAGGCTAAGGTATCCATTCATTTGACATACCCCTCTTCAAACTCCCAACCAACTGACACCCAACTATCTTCATCTTAAAATAAATACAAGGTGTCTATCTTAGGTGCCTCTCAATTTAACCCCTCAAAATCCATTAGGAGATTTGTCCTCAAAAAACCTTCATCAAAACCCAATGAATATGATATTATATGAGTTAATCACTAATAGATTCTTTATAATCCATTGAGGTCCAATGTAAGGACCCCCAACCTCTAGCTGCCTTTATTGGTGCCCTTCAGATTTCTAACCTTGTTACCTTTAAGGATTTCAAAATACCTTCTATCCACCAGAGGACATAGATCATCCTCTTATTATTATTACTTACATCAACCAAACTCACATCAAACATGTCATGATTGATGGGGGATCTAGCATAAACATCACCTCCTCTCATGCCTACAACCAGCCCAAATTAATAGACAATGTCATATCTAAATCCTCAATTTTTCTTCACTCCTTTAATGATACCATGACCACTACCTTCAAAACTATTTTCCTTCATATCTATGTAGGACCATACATGCTCCTAGACTATTTTATGTTATAGAAGGTGAATTCTAATAAAACATCTTATTAGGATGAACTTGGATTTGTTCTATGGGATGTGTTCCCTCTACCCTCCACTATTGCATTAAGTTTAATCATGAGGGCCAGGTCATCACCATCTAAGTTGACCCAAGTCCTTTCTCAACATGAAATATGTCCCATCACTCCATTAATGACCTCATACCCCTTTCAACACACACTCAATAGATCAAACCTAACCTTTAACCACCAAAGTAGATATCATATCCCATTCTATCGATAAGGCATCAACTAGTTCCTCTATACCTTGACACCAAATACCTACCTTTGACCCTTTAGAATATATGTTATATCATATTTCACTAGGGAAGTATCACCTTCTTTCCCTTGATTCTTTCCCTACTCATGAGTACAAATAATTTACCAACTAGCTAGGATATGACCCCAATGTCTAAACTATCATTCCCTTTGGACTTACCAACTATATAACCCATTTTATCTATTAGGGGCTCATTAAATCCCTTGATAATTTTACCACATCCCTTCCCCCTTGACTATTCACCACTTATTTCTCTTACCTTGATAAACCATGTTTCACTAAGGCATACATCTTTTAGCGTGCCTAGAAAGGCTTCAGTCTTGGATGATATGAGCATGACCCACATGAGTTGGTCACCATCAAAACTAGGAAGCCACATGAGAAAAACACACTTGGTTTCATCTTCAATAATAAGAATAAATCTAAATAATCTACCACTACCATTGTTGAGGAGGATGTTCCTTCCTCGCCAACCTCACCTCCACCTATGTGTGAGGATGATGACATCATTCCACCTAAATTTTTTTAATCAAAATGATTAGCTTTAGACCTATGACTTATCAAATGGAGGGGGAAATTGTAACCATCCCTTTACCCATTCTAAGATTATATGAGAAGACTCTCCTACCATTAATACTATCTAGTGTTAGGATGATGATTTTATTTTCCACTACCTTAATACCCTAGATTTTTTAATTCACAAATCCCTTCCTCCTAAGTCTTTGACCATGTTGAATGAATCCACTATGGATATCAACCTAGTTACTCAGAATAAGCCCCATATTATCAAAATTGGCTAATCAATAAATTTTGAGGAGCTTTGGGATTTCCCCTCTTTATTCCAAGACCATAACATAGCATTCACCTGGTCTTATAGGGATATGCCTAGAATTGACCCTACCATTGTTACCCATAACATAGTCACTCATTATGATGTGAAACATATTAAGCAAAATCTTATATGCATGCATCCTTACATATCCCTTCTTGTCAAATAAGAGCTACAATGTCTTCTCTCTATCAATTTCATTCAACCTATTGACTACCTCTAATGGGTCTCAAATTTTTTACCTATCAGCAAATCTATAGGGGCACTACATATTTTTGTGGAATTTCATGACCTCAACCTCACCTACCCCAAAGATGACTTTCCTCTACCTAACAATAACTAGCTTGTTGAACTTATAACTGGCCATGAGATGTTATACCTCATGGATACATTCTTAGGTTATAATCAAATCTTAATTGATCCTAAAAATCAACATAAAAATACCTTTACCACCCCATGGGGGATAGTCTATGATAGAGTCATGCCTTTTGGGTTAAATAACACTAGTACAACCTACCAATTTCTATGACCACATACTCCATGACCTTATCCATAAAATTGTCATCAACTATATGGATGGAATTATCAAAAAATCTAAACTCCAAAAAGATCAATTTTCCATTCTTAAGATCATCTTCAATCACCTTATCCATTTTCATGTTCACCTTAACCTCAAGAAGTGCATATTTGGGGTCTTTCAAGAAAGCTTCTAGGTCTTATTATCTCCCTTCATGGAATCAAAATTGAACTTTCCAAATCAAATAAATCTTATACATGTTCCCTCTTACCAACCTTAAGTAACTCCAAAGCTTATAAGGGAAGCTCTAGTCCATTTATCATTTCATTTCATAGCTTTTAGACTGATGCTAGCCTTTCCACCACCTTTTTTAAGTAGAATAGTAATTGTTAAAGGGCCTTTGATTCAATCAAATAGTAAATTTTTCACCACCTATCCTTTCCCTTCCAAAATATGACGAACCCTTTTATCTTTATATCTTTGCCACTGATCATTCCCTAGGAGCAATGCTAGCTCATTGAGATGAACAACATGGAGAGTAAGTTGTTTACTACATTAGTTAAATGCTTATGGAATATGAGATTTGGTAAACTCATACTAAGAAACTCTACTTAGATTTAGTCTTCATGGCCATAAATCTTTGCCACTACCTTCTTAATCATAAATCCTATGTCATAACCAACACCAACCCACTTAAGTACATGCACTCTAAGCCATATCAAAGTCAATGTATGGCCAAGTGGATCATGCTTTTAGTAGTGTTTGACCTTGATTTCCTTCATCAAAATTTAATTAAGGAAATATTACTTTATAAACAATTGGATAAAGCACCACTAGTAGATAATCAACCTCCTCTTTAGTTCCTTGATGAGTCCATCATAGCCCTATCTCAAATGGATTTCACCTATCAAGTCACTATGTTGTTTAATGGATCAAAATGTCAATGTGGTGGGGGAAAAATTATCATCCTTATACCCTTTAATAGTGCACCTATTCCTTTCTCCTTCAATCTTGACTTTGAATGTACCAATAATATGGCTGAGTACAAAGCCCTAGTAATAGGCCTTCAAATTGCCTTAGCCCTAGGAGTCAAAACAATCAATATATTTGGTGGCTCCTAAATTGTGGTTAATAAAATAAATGGCTCCTAACAATGTAAAAATGATGTTTTCTTATATTAAAATAAAATATTTGATGAACTCGTAGCATCATTTAAACACTACCACATCTAGTCGACCCCATAATCTATGAACAAGTTTATTAACACCACAGTTTCCCTTACCTTTAAAATACTAACTACACCCTTAGACTCTAAGATATATATTATTATCCATATACTTACCAAACCTTCCTATGTCAAACCAAATTATCCCACCATTTTTAATGTCAAGGAGACCCAACCTAACCTTTGGTATCAACAAACCTTTAACTATCTTAACCTTAGCATAGTTCCTTTTGGGCTCTCTAGGAATGCCTAAAGAGCATTTGTCCAAATTACCTAACTCTATAACATTATGGGAGGAATCCTTTATAAATTTGGCTTTGATGGCCTCCTCTTCCACTATCTGCATAGTTACAAAGCCTCCCACACTATCATGGAAACACATGATGGTATCTATGGGGGTCACTTTAGTGGCCTCATTTTAGCTAAGTGCATCCTTTATCTCAACTATTATTATCCTATCCTTAAACAAGATTATAGTGATTATGTGAAAAAGTGTGTTAAATGTCAACAACATGATAACTTGTATCATGTACCTAGATATAGCCTTTTAGTTTCCACCAATTTTTGGCCTTTTTCACAATTAGGTCTAGACCTCATTGGTGAAATTAATCCCCATTCCTCATAGTGGAACCATTATATTATCACCATGATTGAGTACTTTACTAAGTGAGTAGAGGCTATTTATCTAGTCTTAACAAAAGTGGAAAATATTGTTGACTTTATCAACCATCACATCATCTACCACTTCAATTTTCCTCATAATATTATAACTAATAATGGTAAATATTTTAACAATAAGTAAGTCTAGGGTTTACATAATGTATTCAACATTAAGCTAAGATTTTCATTTCCCTATCACCCTCAAGTAAATGGATAGGAAGAAGCCTCTAAAAAAACAAATAATAACATGCTAACTAAAATGGTAATTACATTAGGTTGACACTAACATTTGCACATCCCCTTTGCCTTGTGGGAATATCATACTAGCATTATAACCATTATGAGTGCTACCCCATTTTTTATTGTGTTTGGGGTAGAGGATATCTTGCCTCTTTAATTCAAAATCCCCTCTTTACATATCATTCCAAGATATTATTTTTGAGATTGATTATTATTAGCATCATTTAGCCTAGTTGGAGTTACTCAATGAGTGTCACCTAGCCACCCTCACCTATCTTCATGTATACCAAGAATGTATCAAGCATCCCTATAATAAACACCTTAAAGTGTGAGAATTCAACATTAGCATCCTCATCCTAAGTGAAAATATAAATGTCACCAATATGGAAAAAATGAAGTAAGGAAAGTTTGCTTTCAATTGGCTTAGAACTTATATCATAACACATAAGTACATATCAAAAACTTATCATTTGTATTCTCTTGAAGGCCATCTAGAACATGATGCCCTCAATTCTTTGTATCTATGTCCATTATTTTTTTAGAAGGATAAAGTTCACCTTATGTTTCACTTAAGTTCATCCCTTGTTATCTACCCATAGTCATCCCCATATTTGAAATGTAATCAATAAAAAATGAATAATGTGATTATCCATCATAGGCATCACCTAATCTTGAACAATGGGTAACATATCTCTACCCATGGCATGGTTCTCATTGTAATTTTCACCCCTTTTCAAGATGGATCCCCATGATCATTGTCACCTAATAATATTTACACCTAGCTAACCCTATTGTGCTTTTTGTTTTGCCTCCATGAAGGTGAACCATTAAGTCAACCTAAGCAAGTCTAAATCAAGCAAAATCAAAGAAAAATAAAAATTTCTTATCACTAGAAATCATGGGTCATTCCTATCATCTCTAGACTACTACATTAAAGGATAGATATTGAAAATTTATTTTAAATTACCAAAACATATGGTGGATTGATCCCTTGAAGGATATATATAAAAAAAATTAAGTAAAGCACATAAACTTAGACCACTCCCTCGAAGGATGGCTGAGTAAGAATTTGTTAAAAGCATTATAATTTCTTGGAAGCTTCCCACATCAACTGGATTCTTGAATATAAAAATTAGTAGAAACCCCATTATCATAATCAAAAAAAAATCAAAATAATCTTGAAAGTTGTAATCAACTCTCTCACAACAAGATAAGGTAGAAAATACAATCAACTTTTGCAAGTAGACTTCCCGTATCGATTAGTCTACATAATTTGGAATAGGCTTATTTACCTTGATCTTTTGGACACCTATGGTGGAGGATTTATAGTCTCACATTAGGGTTCCATTTTCACATTTCTCCCCTTTTCCAATATATTAAAGGTATTTTTGAGCTTACTTGACATTATGTGGTCAAGACACCTTTTTATCTAGTTGACGAACACTAATACAAAAAATTTGAAGGGATTATATTTATTAATTCAATCCAAATTATATTTTGTTTAATTCCTTGTCTATGAAGAAGCACCATGCTCTCTGATTATCCTATCATGACTATTTGATATTTTCATAATGGTGTTTTGTCTCTTAAATTATATTCTTCATTCTCTCATATAGGGTTATTAATTAACCTACTTCATTCCTCAATCTCTATCATAGATAGAGCTTGCATGTAGTTGGTCAAACATATCTACATGATCCTTACATCTTGTTCCCAATAGATCACCTCCATTGTGTGCCTGTAATTAATCACCAAACTGCTAACTCAATGAAGCACTCAAGTAGCACCTTCACTACTCAAACACCCAAATCACCCTTAAGCACCCTGATCATCAATGGTTAGGATGCTCAATTTATTGTATTAAATTTGACATACCCCTTTTTTTAACAAAACCAATCTAATCTAACCTAACAATGGAGATAACCTTCTCCACCCACCTCGACTACCTCATCACGTTATCATTGGTTTATTTCAGCTCAACTAGCATGCTTTTTATGATAATTTATGCCTGATCCCCCTTGAACACATCGATAACATTTCCATGTTGACCCATTTGAATTTTTACCACCTCACACTTACCTAACCTTCTTGTGTCTTTCAAGAGTATTTTTTACCTTAGATACCCATGACACTTGATGTATTTTGTGTTTTCCATGGGAGCACTTCCTACTCTAGATACCCACTGTAAACATTGACCTTATCTAGGAGACTAACAGGTGTACCCAACTACCAAATATTAATGTAGTCATGTGGAACACTGGTCACTTATCCCTTAACACCAACCTTTATTATTACCAACTATGGTAACCTTGTCTTTGCATGATCTTGACTATCACATCTTTTATCACACTTTATGTGCTTATTTATGCTTTAGTGCCCAACCTATCATCCACACTAGTAACTCACCATATATCACTTTTCAAACCTATGCCTTATTCTATTTTTCCTCATCACCTCCTAGTTTGAGGGGGAATACGTCCTCCTATACTCAAGATAATTAGTAGACCTTTGACCTAGCAAATGGTTTTTATTTTATAGATTGTTCATTTTAATATTCACAACAAATAGGAGAAAATGTAGACACCAAAAATATGCACACCATGATTCTAAATTTCAAAGTAGCCCTTGACCACCCTAGGATGCCCTCAATACCAATATCACCTTCTTACCTCTTGATGAACCTAACCCACAATCAATTTAACTTAACTAACTCAACCTAGCTTTTTAACCCTTTTAATCCTTTGGCACTTGACTATTGATGGTCACTCTAATCATTAACAGTTAGGGTGTACCTCTTTAACTAGAATCATTCAAGCCACATGCTTTAATTTTCTAATTATATCCCATCTAATTCTATTTGTGAGCCATTATATGGATGAGTTAATTTTAGGAGGCCCAATCCATTTACTATTGAAAATTTCTTACCTTACCTATAAGAGAGAGGAGCAAAGGGGTGAAAAACCATTTGCAAACATCTATGAATCTAAAATTATTATCAGGAGCTTGTGCATATATGAGTTTTATTTCTTGTAGGTTAATTGACATTAGTAATCATATCAGAGATTTTATTTTCCACCACCTCTCCACCAAACCTTTAGGTACCATTACCCTATTAGAATTAGACTAGATTCCACCAATAATATAACTACCTCAACCATCTACCTAATTAACTTTCATTAATATAAGTACTTGATTCTTATCATTCATTTACTTTATTTCCATTTCATAATAAACCCATACCTTATCCATCTCTTATAATCTATCTTTTATATCTCATCAATCAACAAAATTACCAACCCAAATCCTTACATAGTAACCACCAATGGTTGATTCAACCATCAATAATCTACCCAATCATCAATGGTCAGCTTGAACACTAACAAGTACTTTAATCGTCGATGGTCACCCCAACTATCAATAATCACTATGGCACCAAAAAAATAGCGAGCTAATTTCACCTACCTACACCCAATCAAACCTAATTTTTTATTTTCTTACCTATTCATAGACCCCTTTCAAATTTTTGAAGCATACTCCAACCTTATAACACTAGTATTGATTAGTCTATTGCTAATTTAATCATCTATAGAATATTTCCTAGAAAGCATTCTTGTATTCAATTTTAGTACCTTTTAATTGATTGATTCAAGTACCTTTCTTTTTTGTTCATAAGATTAATTATTTTAAACATAGGGATTAACATCCACTAATTAAGTTATTGTTTCTAGTATATAGCTATCTCTAGGCAATCCACCCAACTATTTTTCTAACAAATAAGTTTTCTTTAGTGATTTCTTATCTGTAGGTCATCCTTCTAAGCCAAAGAGGAGCTCTTCACAATATTCTAATCTCAATGTGCACACTATCAATTAGGTTTTCCACCCATACACATACTTAGTTTCTCCTTCAAATATTAATCAATAAATTCATTAAAACATCCACCATTTCATTTCTCATGCCATTATAAATATTGCATCTTCATCAGTCACTAGTGCTAGTTAGACTATTAGTTTTACTTCTTCCTAGGTAACAACAACTAGTGTAACATTTATTATTGGTTCCCATACATTTAAAAGGCTATTAAGGCCCATTTAAAAAAGTTTAACCTTCTAAAAATCACCTTTGCCTACATCCCTATTAATTAATATTATGGATGCAAAGGTGAGTGTGCCTCTAAAACTGCCTTCATTAATTATAAGTATGGGCTATTTAAGAACTCTATTTGGCACACTTGGGCATATAGACACAACAAAATTGTTGTACATTCTTATTACATATATATCCTATATCTTAGCTACACTACCTATAAAAATATAATGCCTACTATTATCCAAAATTGGACCAAAGATATTATACTAGTAGTAAGATAAGAGAGACCTTATGTAATCCTATTTGCAACATAGATTGGCATAGAAATTGATGTTGTTAATCAATGAAAAGAGTGGTGAGGAGGTAGGTTTAACATCCCTAACATAGCTCAATTATGGGTCATGAAAGTGAAGAGTTCCTCTTATGTTTAAAAAAGAAGAGGAAGGTTGGCCCAAGTGAAATAGATGAGTATGTAGAAGACCATATGTCTATAGTCCAAGCCAATGTAGAATCCATAATGGATTTGATGAAAGGTATGCATTAGGAGATGAATATATTGAGGGAACAAGATTTTCATATAGTGCTAGAAAATATTATAGTTTAGAAAATAAATGTATTCATTAACGTATTTAATTATTTACAAGGTCATGAAGAGAAGGAAACAAATGGAACTCCAATATATAATGTGGTCATTAAATATGACCAAAAACATGTACTCTATGATGCCTAGTAGGAAAACCTAGCTATATCTGTAAGGAGCAATAAATTCTTAGACCTTAAGGTATTGTGACTTGAAGACATAACCACAACATAGACCATAATGATGAATAGAATGAGAATATTGAAAATGTGGTTTGAATAGATGAAGGGTGTAGCTACATCCTTGTAAAAAATAGAGTTTATAATTTCCCTCCTATTAAAGGATGCTATGGTCACTAGGGTGACCAATCCTAATGGTTACTTCATGGATGACCAATAATTTAAGGCTCAAATGAAGGTATTTATTTCAAAATTCTAGTAAGACATAGCCAATACCAAGACTACCACTTAAGTGATGAACATTGTGGATTTTTTCAACCAAAGGATAGAGAGATATAAGTCCATTGAAGAAGCACTAAGACATGTACTTATAGAGCATGACAGGCTTATTCAAGAAATGCTTGACTTATTTTGGCCTATGATCCTAGATTTTGGTCAAATTGACTAAATTACTTAGTGTGCACTATAGATTGGACAAAAGCAACAACAAAAAGTTGGTTATCAACCTCCTCTAAGGCCTTGAGGAGTTTTTGGCTTTATTTTGTAAATTCAAATTTAGAATATTCCATTATAGTATGTGGAATTTTAGTTATGGTTATTCAAGAGGTAAAATACTCTTGTATATATTTGGGCATATTCTAATGGGCCCACTTGAACTTATATACAAAATTTTGAGGCCTTTATATAGGGGGTTTCCCCCTCATTTTAAAAATAGTAACAATTGTTATAGAATTAATGCAAAAGCACCAAAAATTCATGAGATTGTCATGGTTATTTATTGTGTTCTATAGTTTCTTCTTATCATGATTTTAGATAATTAATGGTTTATTTTTTATTGACTAATCTGGAAATAATACAAATATATGCATCTATTGGTTTGATTTTAAAACTAGGCTAACAAATCTACTGGTTTATGTGGTCTTTTTCATCTTATTTACATTTGATTGTGCTTATGCAATTTAATGTGAATATGTAACTTTTGTGCAACATATGCCTTTAGATATATGCATCTCCTTTCCTTTAAAGTCTCAAATACATTCATTTGGATTTGATTATTATGGTAGGGTCAATTAATGCTAGTTTTATATGTTATTTTTGTAGAGGTTAGAATAATTGATGCCTCTAACTATCTAAAGCAATCCTTATTTTTTGCCTTACCCTACTTACCTTTGGATCTACCCCATGAGTCAATTTAGTTTAGCTCATCATGTAAGAATTTTTTTTGTTTATTCTTGGGAAATATTTGGAAAATTTTATATAAATTTCAAAAATATTAGCAATAAATAAAGTGTCACTATGTATAATCTATTTTCCTTATAGCAGGGTCTGCTTGCAGACTCACAAGTGGTGGCCATATCTCTACTATTTTTCTAGTCTCAATAATATTTATGTAAAAAAATCAAGACCTAAGTCTTCTTAGACTTAAAATTGAGTTAATTACTTCCCCCCATTCCTTAGTGACATAGGGATCACATTAAGTGCATCAACAGGATGGGAAAAGTTGGTTCTAGGAGGGTATGCATGTAATTACTTTCATACATCTTTGTGAAATTGTAGTGTACATAGTTAAATATATGTGTAATTATTTCAATGTAAATAAAAATTGTAAAAAACACTAAATATATACATTATTCATATGAATCTTTCCATTATTTGAAGGATTCCATCAAAGTTAGTGTTCTTTTATATAAATTTGAAATTATTTAGTTATATTGTCTAAAGTTATGCAAAGATAGGTGAAATACCCCATTCTTTAGGCATAGTTAATTATGTTGTCATATTTTCAAAGGTTGGAAAATGATCTAGATATTTGTGGGAATTTATGAAAAGGTCAATCACTGAGACCTTGATTATATTAGATCTAGGCATTTAAGATCATAATTACTCTAATTCACTTCAGATTGAGTGAACCTTTATGTTGAAAATGTTTGGGAATGCTCTTATGCACTCAATTTGTTAAATTAAGAATAAAAATGCTTTGGAATGCTATTCTAATATTGAAATTTATAAGCTAATGTGGAGAACTAACAATATTTGTGTAGGTATTGAAAACCTTGAGGTTTCAAGGCTTGGATCCTCAAAATAAAGGTAAAGTTATTAGATCTAGTTTGTAAAAGGATTTTTATATTATAAGTTGATTGATATTCATAATATTTGACATTTTTGAGGATACCTTAGAATTATTTCTCTCTAGTTTTTAACACCTGTTATGTAATTTGGAGTTGTTTAGGATTAGAACTAGATCTCAATCTAAACCTAGGGCCCCTTTAACATCCCTAAAAATTCATAAGAAGGTGAGAGTAGATAAATATAAGAGTAGGAAGTATAAGACCTAGCCAAATTCCCCATATAAAAAAAATATTCCACCCCTATTTCTAATCATGGCATGGTTAGATGGCTCCTCCATCAATATCCCTAAGACTATGCATGATCTGTCAATGAACCCAAAAAAGTATATGCCTCTTTTCACCCCCATTAGGAGAGTAAATTTTGAAGAGCATATAAATTAATTTAAATCATCTTTTATTTTCTTAATTTAGTTAATTAGGACATTTATTTCTACCTTTTTCATTTACATTTCAAGATGTAATCTATGATTGGTTCATCAACTTGCTAGAAGATTCCATCATAAGATGGGATCAATTCACTAATACTTATATTTCCTAATTTGGTAGGGTAGTAAGCCTGCAAGTTGTGTATAAACAATTCACCACCCTCAAAAGGGACATAAAGGAACCAATTATAACACTAAATATAAAGTTACAGAAGATGTATAGCCTAACATCCCCACCCTATAAATTGATAGATAATTTGGCCTTAGAATTATACAAAAATGCCTTACACATGATGATAGCTATCTTTTTGAGAAGATCCTTGAATATTGACATATTTCCTTAATTTATTTCATTAGTACAAGTATTTATACCTTTTTCCCTTTACATTTCAAGATGTAACTTATGATTGGTTCCTCAACTTGCTGGAAGATTCCATCATAAGATGGGATCAATTCACTGATACTTATATTTCCCAATTTGGTAGGGTAGTGATCCTAAAAGTTGTGTTTCAATAATTCACCACCCTCAAAAGGGATAGAAAAGAACCAATTATAAAATTAAATATAAAGTTACAAAATATGTATATCCTAACATCCCCACCCTATAAAATGATAGATAATTTGTCCTTAGAAATATACAAAAAAGCCCTAGACCTGATGATAACTATCTTCCTGAGAAGAGCCTTGAATATTGACACACTGCATTTGACATATACTAAATCCATCCATATTGATGAGAAAATTCACTAATAGTGTAATACCACCTTTTCTATATCAAATAATGGCCCAATGATACTTGCTCTAAATGTCATACCCAACATGAATCAAAATCTTCCTACATTAAACCAAGTGATAGTAATTAACCAGTTATCATTAAGCCATACCACACTAAACCAATGACTAATATTATTCAACCAAGTGAATGCAAGATAAAATCCATAGAATAATATTAATCAAGAACTAGTGCCCATAAATAACACCCATATTTAGACTATGACCCAAAATAATAACTCATAGCCTCCAAAGGGAGAGCTAGATTCGATACAGATAACCATTCAAAAAATCACTAATGATTTTTTAGATCTCAAGAAATAAATAGGAAATATTGGTGAGATTTCTTATAGGAATTATAACTTCCAAAGATATAATAGACCATTTAATAGGTCTATCAATAATATCGATCCTCCATTAAGTAAGTTTCCTCAAATCAACATTTATGAGTTAGCTTTGTCCAACTAGTGTCGAGTGCACAATACTGACAAACATGGAGAATGAGACTCTATGGACTTTTTTCATGCATTTGAAGCCATTAAAATCCAAATGGAGGTGTTTGATATGAATCCCACTAAACAAAGTAGTGTAAAAGGCTCTAATAATACCAATTATGCTTATATAACTCCAAAAAAAATCATGGTTGAGACCTATGATCTTCCCAGTCAAGATGAAAATGAGCCTAAAGATAATGTTAAGGAAGTGCATGATTTTCAACAATACTAGAGGAGAAACTATTATTTTAGAAGTAAAATTAAAAACCCACCTCTAACAAATTCTACCCCACCTAATAAAATAGATACACCCCTTGATGGTAGGACAAATAAAAATCATCCAACCCCTAAATGTAAGGGGAGTCAACCAATAGTAGAATATCCCTACACAACATTAAAAGTTGGATATAACATAGTATAAGGTATGAAAAATATCAATGCAAACATAAAATTTCATGAAATCACTCAAATCATTTAAAAACATGATTTTATATTGAAATAATTAAATGAAAATCCCATCTCCAATAATGCTAAACTAGTTCATGCAAATGTGTTAATGTATAAGAGTAAGCATGAAGTTCCACCATTTCTATCGACTGTAAGGATTTTCGGTAAGAATATTCATAATTTCTTGCTAGATTATTATGCTTTAGCTAACATTATGCCTTTATTAATATATTAAAAATTGGGATTAAACACAATCAAATTAGAGCAGGTAGTGGTGCAATTAGACAAATGAATAGTGTCAGTGGTGGGTAAATTGTTAAATACTCACATGCAGCTCACTATGAACCCTGAATTTAGAAGTTCATCAACATTTAAGTTATTGGCATACCTAAGGCTTATGGATTATTATTAATTCATGACTAGACTAAATCCTTGAATTGATATATGTCTACTTATTGTTACCACATATGACTACCTTGGTGCAAGATTCCTAATCAAATCAGGATTGACCAAAAACCCAAAATGAAATACATGATCACTGAATATAACACGGAGAATAAAAAGGTAAATTACCAATCCTATGACTTAGGTGTTTGCACTTTTGAAACTAATAATGTTGTTTTAAATAATAATGTGAAATAAGAAAGAAAATATTTGTGGGCATTGCACTTCAATAGTGCACGAGATAAGCCAGGTTCTAGCATTGGAATTATTCTAACAAATCCCAAAGAAAAATAGTGTCTATCTTATTATATATTATAGTTCACTTGTACTAATAATTTAGTATAATATTAATCTCTTATTTTAGTATTCTAATTTAGAATCAAACATAAGGTAAAATAATTACTAGTCTATGGTGATTTAGAATTAGTTGTTAATTAGGTCAAGAGTAGATATCAGTGTAAGCTTTCTTGTTTAAGAAAGTATAAATTTAGATATTGGGATGTGATTTAGTATTTTGACTCATTTAATATTGTTTCTCTACCCAAGGAATATAACCAATTGGTAGATGCTCTAGCTTCAACAACAATAAACTTGGTACCTCTAGAGCCTTTCAAATTGAAAGAGTTTACTATGGAAATAATTTCATACCCCTCTATTCTAGACAATATCAATCACTTCTAAGTTTTTGCTGATGATAAGAAAATAATTAACTTCATGTGTAATTTTGGTATACTTGAATCCGACATTATTGATGAATAAGATTAAAGTTCTATACAAAATTCAAAGGACAATGAAGATGGAGTAATCCAAATTAAAGAGAACCAAATCCTTAATGCCATGATCTCCCTATAAATGATGCTTGACCTAAATGAATAAGGAATTGAAGCTAAATAACCCAAGGTGAGTGGAAAATATTGTATGTAATACAACTTGGGAAATATTGGGAATGATAAAAGTGTCAACATAGGTTTAGTTTGCACTGATGAAGAACTGAAAGAAGCCACTACTATTTTGACCAATTTCAAAGATGTCATTGGCTAGCCATATGATGATCTTAAGATATTTGATGCTAGTGTGAATACTCACACTATCCCTTTGAAATAGGCTTGTAAACCCTTTAGACAAAGATAGAGGCCTGAGAATCTAGTGCTAGAGCCACTGATTTATAAATAAGTGAAGAAATTGCTAGATGTAAGGATAATATTTCCCATATGGCACCCTACATGGGTTAAAAATATTGTACCAATTTAAAATAAGAATAGATAAATTAGACTCTATGTCAATTTTAAAAACATGAATATATCCTCTGAAAAGGATAGTTACCCCTTGCCATCCTTTGACAAATTCAGTTTATTGGTGAGTGGGTCGGAAATAATGTCCTTCCTTTATGGTTTTTTAGGCTACAACCAGGTTCTAGTGAATAAGAATGATAGAATTAAAAGTGACTTCACCACTAAGTAGGGAATGTTTCCATATAAATGAATGCCATTTAGATTGATCAATGTAGGAAAACATTTATAATGATTAATGGACATGAATTCCAAGGATTAATAGTTAAGTGCATCATTATCTACATGGATGATCTATCATTTTTTTCTAAAAATAAGGTGGTCACATGATACGTTTAGAACAAGTGTGTAGACACTAGAAAACTACACACTTATAATTGTCAATGATTGAATGCCTCAAACCCCCCTAAAGAGCCCCTAAAACCTTATTAAACCTTAACCAACCCCTCTTAACCTAACCAAATCACTATTCTCCTACTCACATAACACTATTTAGAAGTAATATTCACTATGGGACCCACTTTCATGATTCATAATGACATGGAATATGATAAGGAAAGTGACATGGAAACTAACATGGAAGGTGATATGGCAAGTGACATGTCTTGGAAGTGAGGTGGATTAAGGTGGGACATCATACACCACCTAGGACCCACCTTCAAGGTACCTCATGACACCATAAAGCACCAAAGGGACCCTCTTTTGGAATTTAGTATATTTTTACCCATGGGACCATAATTCAACATGTGTTTTTGTCCTCATACATGGAGGATTATGCCAAAATTCATGGGGAACTTATCCAAAAGATGAAAGTAAGTGGTGGAAGGTATTTTGGACCCATATGAGCACATGTGTATTATTCCCTCTCTATTTTATACTCTTTAGCAAGTTGGGAGACAAGAAAAGCAAGTGTAAGACTTATTGGATAAGTGGGAATATCACCCCCTTGTATTTAATGACCACTCATGCATCCACATGGAGAATGGTAACAAAATTCATGGGGCACTTAGACAAAAGACAAATTAGTTTGGCAAAAAGTCCTTTGGCCTCATTTGAGCCCATGTGCATGATTCCCACTCCAAATTGGACTCGTGTGAAAGGTGGGAGATAATAAAAAAAGTTTGTAATCCCACCATACTTATCCCATTTGTCATTTATGTTCCCACTTGATAAATGGTGCCATACTTTTACTATTCCCTCTTATGGCATGTTTCTTGACAATAAATGCTATAAATATGACCCTCCTCCTTTATCCATGGTTAAGTTGGGTAATTTTGGTAGAAGCAATTAATTTTTTATGTCTTAGAATACTTTTAATTAGGTCATAATCTTGTAGGAAAAGAGATCAAGCAACAAAACTCTGCCAAAATGTTCAACAAGACATCTTCAACAAGCCATCATCAAGCCATCTCTAACAAACATCAAGGTATACTGTTTATTTTAGTTATTTCAATTCTTTAATTTTCTTGACCTCCATACCCTTAAACTCTAAAAATATTAAATTTTATCCCTTTTACCCCTTTATCATCCTTACTTCTTTGATCCCTTTTCCCCATTCTCCTCTTTGTTCCTTTTGCCCCTTTTTGCCCCCTTTTCCTCTTTTCCATCTTTACCCATTTTTCCCAATTTTACATCTCTACTCCTTTTCCCCATTTAAAATTTAATATATTTGTCTATTTTCAGCATTAATAATTTACCCAAACCAACTAAAAAATCCTTTTTACCTTTATCATCAAACCAAGAACCACCATTTAGCCTTAACTAATTTTCAACACTAGTTGATTTAGCTTAGTCATCTTCAAAGAAAAGTATTTAACTTTATTGTGATAAAATTGGTTATTTTATATGATATTATTTTATTTTATTTCAGTTTTATATTATTCTATGAAAATCCTTTATTTATTGATAAACTCAAGTGTTTACAGTAGGTGGATTGATAGCCTCTGAGGAACCTTTTGCTTCTAGGATCTAGCTCATGCTAGGCAATTCACCCATCTACTTGTCTAAAAAATAAGTATGTGGTAGTTATTATTTATTTTAGGTCATCCTCCCAAGCCAAAAAATATCTCTCACAAATTCTAGAATTCAATGTATGCATCTCTTAATAGGTTTTATACGCACCCTCTTAACTAGTTTCTTTCTTTACAACACTAGTAAAAAGCAGAAAAATAGATAGAAACATTTTGGCACGCCCAATGGGACCCTAGAGTTTTCTTGGGTTCATATATGTTTTATGAGATTTATTTTAATTATTAAAATTTCATTTGTATTTAATTTCATTTCTAAAAATTAAGCATTCATTTCCTTGAAAACACAAGTTTTAGTTTCTTTTGCTTTAGAAAATTAAAAAGAAAATAAAAAGGTAAAAAAAATTCGCTTTTTTATTGAATTTATAAAATATAAAAAGATATTTCATCCTAATATTAGGATTTAATTTTCATTTTGAATTTGGGTGCATTTTATTTGTTCTTATTTTCATAAAAATAAATAAAAAATCCTTTTAGATTAAAATTAACTTGCATACATAGTTTGCCTGCTTGTTTAATTAGCTCATCTAATTTAATTTAAGAAAAGGAAATTAATCATAGTACACAAATGTTACACAAACCAAACCAATTTCACTAAAAAAACTTCAAACACACTTGAGACAAGGCCCGACTAGGATTTCATCACCTAGTGGATCACCTTACCCTTTCTTGGTTATCTTGCTTGGATTTAATCATCAAGGGGATAACCAACTCAATTTTCTAATTGAGTATAAGCTTTGGTAATAGATATATCAACTAATCACCCACACTAGCTTTAGTTTTGTGATGTGAGAAGATAAATACCCAAGTATCAAGCCACATACTTAATCCAATACAAACTTTTTTTGAGCACCTAAAGGCAACCTGAGACCAAACATAGAGTACTTTGTTTAGAACCTATTATACAAACCAAATTTCCTATTCACACTTTTTAAGGCATAATCCAAAAGAGAGATAATTAAAATTTTAAGGTTTAACATACTCCTAGTAATTGCATTGTTTTCCTTAAATATATTTTTTATTTTTCTTTGTTTGAGGTGTGAGAATATATCATTCCTTTCTTATCTTCTCATATAGTTCTCACTCGCTAACAATTAAAATACCTTGAGGTATAAAATTCACAACCAAATCAACTAATATTTTCCACTTCTACATCCATGGAACACATTTCCAAACCCATAGAATCCCCTCACTCTCCATAAATTACTATTCAAATAATCCTAGGAGATGCATATTTTGACACTTTCCTAAACAACACTCACACAACCTTATAACATTACCTTCGAACTACATCTCACCAAATTCCAATTTTAACCCCACCTATAGATCCACCTTATGGAATTCCTCTCCACCTCATGGGGGGTACCTCAACTACCATGGATAGTACTTAACCTATAGTTACCCAAGCTCTATCATTGATCAATAATCCCTTTGAGGCTACAAACCAAAATCAACCAACCTAAATTACCACTTTCCTTATACTACCTACCAATCACCCCTCCAAAATAGGACTGCCTACCTCTAGTACTCACCATCTCCCTCAAGTTACCTCCAACCCATTAAACTCTAATATAATTTAAAGCCTTGTGGTTTCCATACCCTCCATGTTATCACCAATTATTATAAAGGTCACTACCCATCCATCTGCCACTAACCCAACTACTACTCCTAACCAACAAGTGACCTTTAGTTATCTCCATAATCCACAAGGGCATATGCCTACTTTTCAAAAACCTAACCCTACCCAAGCATCGGCATACACATACCAATATATCCATTCTATCCAACCAATGGCATCCACATACCAATATGTGATAACCCCTCAACCTTCCACCCACTATGAACATGTTTCTCAACCACCATAGCAATAAGAATCCTACAACCTTTTGGGTGCTTAATCCAAAATAGACTTCATGAAGATGATCATGGACAAGATGACTACCCTTGATTCATCCATATCCAGATCTTATAATCTCTTAACCTATGATCAAATTTGCAATGATCCCATTCACCCTTTGGTCTTTATTAGACCTTATACCACCCAGTGGGAACTTCCAAAATTTACCAAGTTTAATAGTAAGGAAGACCCTAAAAAAATTTAAGATAATTTAGGCATTCATGATATTTGATTGCCCATGATGATGTTCTTCTCATTGGTACCTTTATTATGTCATTATTCAAACCAATATTGGATTGGTATAGTTACATACCTAAACATTCCATCTTCCCCTTCAACCAACTAGCCCAAAACTTAGTGGATCACTTTTTGATCAATACATCCAAGAAATTTTCCATTACCAACCTCTACTCCATCTAACAATTTGATGATGAGTCCATTGCCAATTTTGTTTCTCATTGGAAGAGCTTAATTAGCCAACTTTCCTTTTCCTTACCTTAACTCAAACTTATAGGTCTCTTTGATCAAGCATGTGCCAAGCATATCTCATCCACATTACGTGTCCAATGTTTATATACATTTTATGAAGCTTTTACCATGGCTCATAAACTAGAGAATAGAGCCATTAATAAAGGAAAGTTAAAGTTGAAGAAAAAAATCTAAACTTACAAGCCCAATGAGTCCTCTTCTTCTAAACCAAACCACTAAACCAATCCCAGCACCAAAAAAAAAGTAACCACTAATGTTATTATCCTCAAAACCACACCTCCACCATCTACCAACTAGCAAAACTCAAGGAACCAAACCTCCAACTCTTATAATTTTTCAAACCAAAACCCAAGGAACCAAAATTGGAGTAACTAGAAGCAATTAACTCCACTAAGGGAACCCTATGATTATATTTTGGAAAAGATATTAAATGATAATATCATCCAACCTCCATAAATTAAACTAGCCTAGTAGTTTGATGCTTCTCACCCCATGCCAGGTTAGTATAATTAAAATGACCATTATGCCTTTCACCGAGTCATATAACATGACATCAATAGGTGAAATACCTTCAAATACCTTGTAAAATCCCTTATTAATAAGGGGGATATTAGATTGGATAACCCAAATGCACCACCCAACCTATCTCCTGACATATTTAGGAAACCTTTTCCAAACCATGATCCCACCAAAAACTATAGCAATAACATTGAATGTTCTCTTGACACCCATATCATTAACATGGTTCTTGACACACCCACTACTAAAGAACTTGTTCACTAGTCTACCAACCCCTCTCTACCTTGTGAAATAGTGGAATTACCTTTTACCTTTTGGTACATATAACTAGAGGAAGTAACCATTTCCACACCTTCAACAGAGGTTACCATAACTATCTCACAAGAAAAGACAAATTCACCCACCAAAACTCTAAATTTCATAACATTCCATCAAAAAATAAGATAAAGGTAAGGGAACCAAATTAGAACCTCTAACCCCTTCTTTGGAAGATAAACTTAGTCCCTGTAAACCAACCAAAACCTCCTCCAAATTAACTGATCCTCAAAAACCTAAACCCACCAAGATAACTAAAGTAACTAAACCCCCTTCAAAACAACAACCAAAATAACTAAAGAAGTAAAATTACCAAAAGGCCCAAAGCCTTAAATTTTACCTCCCTCAACCTTGCCCTCCATTTTGGGTCTTTATCCCTCTACCTTGAGCATGAAAGCTATTATTTTCACCAAAACCCTACCACCTATATTGGTTACACCTTCACACTTGCTTCCTAACACACCTTTTACTACACTAATAGTAACTAAGTTACCTACCTATCCATCCTCCACCTTTAGCTCATCAATAATCTTACCTAAACAAAAACCATCAATGAATCATACCACCTTACCTAAGATACTTATCACCAAACCTACTTCTAAACAACCTTCTACCTTAACACCCAAAATAAAAACTACTAAACCTTCACTATACTTATCTCAGTCATACCTAACCATTCCCCAATAGTTGTTTCAAACCTCTTCATTGAGATTAACACCCATTAAAATCATTAAACTTTCACATCCCAAACCATCATGGTTTAATAACAATTTTATTTTTTTATACCATAGGACACCCTACCATGATATAGAGAATTGTAAAGCTCTCCAAACTCTCATCCACCACCTTTATGAGGAGGATGATCTATTAATAGATGAACCTCCTATATCACCAATACCAACCCAAATGAAAACAATATCTACCAAACACTTAACTTAAAATGAATATGAGTCTGACCACTCTACTACCCCATCCTCTCCCTCTATCCATACTATCAACATGGTCACTAGATCACATCAAAAGGATAAAGCGAAAGCTAAGGTGTCTATTCCTTGGACATACCCCTCTTCACATTCCTAGGAAAACCACACGCAACCATCTCCATATTCAAGAAAATATAAGGTGTCTATCTTAGGTATCCCCTAATCTAGACCTTCATACCCCAACCCATACATAATATCTATCCAAAAAGCTATCCTTAAGCAGCTCCACTGAACCTTGGAAAAAATAATCTTCTATGAGTTGATTTATAATTCTCCCCATCACCACCAAGAACTCATAGAGGCATTTTAATCCATTGAGGTCCAACCCAATGACCCTTAACCTCTACATAAATTTATTATTTCCCTCCAAACTTCTAACCTTGTCACCTTCAAAAATTTATAAATACCTTCCATCCACCCTGAGGACCCAAATCCATTACTTACATCAACCAAAACCATGTCAAAAGGGTGATGATTTATGGAAGAGATATCATTAATATCATATCCTCTTATGCATATGACCAACTCAACTTACTGAATAATATCATGTTATAATCCATAGTGGTCCTTTGATCCTTTAACAACACTATGGCACTACTTTGGGAACCATCATCCTTTATATCTATGTCACACCCTGCACACTCCCTAAACTCTTCTATGTGGTGGAGGGAGAATTCCAAGACAACATCTTATTGGGATCACCTTTTATTTTCTCCATGGAATTTTCTCCCTCTACCTTCCATTTATGTATTAAGTTTAAGCATGAGAGCCAAGTCGTCAATATCCAAGAAAACCCAAATCCTTTCTCAACATGTAACATGACCTATCACCCCAAAAAATTCCTCATACACCCATCCAACACTCCTTCAATGGTTAAAACCCAATCTCTAACCATTTATGGAACATCAAATAGCTCATCCATCCCTTCTTCACAAATCCCTATAGAGGATCCCTTGGGATCTATGTTTTAATGATTCTCACTAGGGGAGTATCACCATATATCATAGGATGTTTTACCTACTCCTCAAGAATATGGGAACCTCAAACATGACCCTTACCATAACCCTAACATTGGAACCATCATCCCTTTTGGTCCCCCCAACCATCAAATAAACTTCATCTATGGGGGACTTGATCAACCACTTCTTTCCCCCACTACTACCTCTTCCATTCGTCCATTCACCTCTAACTTTTCATGCCTTGAAAAACCAAAATTTTATAAATTATACTTTCAAAAGTATGCCTTGAAGGGATATTTCCTTAGCCAATATGAATAAGGACCACATGAGTTACCTTTGATCGAAACCCAAAAAATTCATGAGTCATTTAGCCTTAGGTTTGTACCACCCAAAAAACCCCCCTATTCACCCAAACCTATTGAAACCATCAAGGAAGACATCCCTTCCTCACCAACCCAACCTCATTTAAATTCTAAGGATTTTGATATTATTTTTCCAAACATTTTTTATCAACACCATTATTTTAAGCACTCTGACCTATCAAAAAGGTAGAGAAATTCAAGCCCTTCCTCTCATCTATCTTGAGATGATAGATAAAGATTATCCTACCATCAATACCATCCACCATCAAAATGATGATTCTATTCTCACCTACCTTTGTTCCATAGATTATTTAATCCATAAATCCCTTCCTCTTAAATCATTGACCATGTTGAATAAATCCACCATGGATATCAACTTAGGCACTATGGATAACCCCCATGTTGGAAAATTGCGCAAATCATTAAATGCCAAAGAAATTGGAGACTTATCCTCTTTCCTTGAAGATTGAAACATATTATTTACTTGGTCTTACAATGATATGCCCTAAATTAACCCTAGCATTGCCACCCATAATATGTCACTCATCATGATGTCAAGCCTATTAAACATAAACTTTGATTCATACATCTCTACATATCCCTTCTCATCAAAGAAACACATCAATATCTCTTATCTGTAAACTTCATTTAACCCATTAACTAGCCCTAATGTGTCTCATATATCATACCTATCATCAAATCCACTAGGGGTCTATGAATTTGTGTGGATTTTCATGACCTTAACCTCACCTACCCCAAGGATGACTTTCTTTTACCTAGTATTGACTAGATTTTTGATCTTATAGCCGGTCATGAGATGTTATCTCTCATGGATGGGTTTTTAAGTTACAATCAGATCTTGATTACTCTAGAAGATCAACATAACACCACCTTTACCACTCTTTAGGGAACATTTTTCTACAAAGTCATGCCTTTCAGGTTAAATAACACTAGTTTAACTTACCAATGAGCCATGACATCATCCACACCATCATAGAGGACTATGTTGATGATCTCTTAGGAAAATTCAAACCTCACAAAGATCATCTAAAGGTTATTGGCATTATCTTCGAATGCCTAATCCATTTCAACATTAAACTTAACCTCAATAAATGTGTTTTTAAGGTCTTTTTAAGGAAGCTTCTTGACTTTATCATCTCCCTTTGAGGAATAAAAATAGACCCATCCAAGGTAAAGGAAATCTTAGAGATGCCTCCTACTAAAATTAAGCAACTTTTTAGCTTGCAGGGAAAGCTTTAATCCATTCACTATTTCATTTCTCATCTTTTAGACTAGTTCTAGCCTTTCCATCACCTTCTAAAGAAGGATGTATCTTTCAAATTGAATAAAAAATATCAAAAATCCTTTGAATCACTCAAATATTACCTTTCATCACCACCTATCCTCATCCCTCCTGTGCAGGACCACCCCTTTAACCTATATATCTCTACTACTGACCATTCCCTAGGGGAAATTTTGGCTCACCAAGATGAACAACACAAAGAACAATTTGTATACTACATTAGCCACACACTTGTATAATATGAGACTTGATATATCCATACTGAGAAACTCTACTTAGCCTTGACTTTTGTGGCCACTAAAATTCACCACTACCTTCTCAACCATAAAACCTATGCCATAACAAACATTGATCCACTCAAGTCCATGCAATCCAAGCCATACTAAAAATAGCATATGGCCAAATGGATTATGCTCTAAGAATAATTTGATCTTGATTAGATTCAACAAAATTTGATTAAAGGTCAAGTCATTGACAACCAATTAGTTGAAGCACCTTCGATAGATCACCAAGTACTTCCTCTTGAGTTCCTAGATGAATCCATCACTACTCTTTCACAAAATGACATAACCTACCAAATTATTATGTTCTTAAATTATTTTAAGTGCCAACAAGGTGGGGGTATTGGAGTTATTCTCATACCTCAATGGTAAACCCCTTCTTCTTTCCTTAAAACTTGACCTCAAATGCACCAATAATATGGCTAAGTGTGAAGCCCTAGTCATAAGTCTTTAAACCACTCTAGCCTTGGGAATTAAGACCATCAATGTCTTTGGTGATTCCCAACTCATGGTCAACCATGTAAATGACTCCTATAAATGTAAGAATTATGTCATATAGAAATACAAACTTTTAGTTGATAAACTCTTAACATCATTTGAACATTACCTAGTCCAATATATTCCCCAATATACCAATAAATTTATAGATATAATGGCTTGCTTTGCTTCCCAAATCCCTTCCCAACCTTCCAATTATAAAATCATTGTCACCATTCATCATTTTATAGCACCCTTTTATAACTAATCCCACCTCCCTACCATTTTTTATGTGGAGGAATCCACATCTGACATTTGGTATGACCAAAATTTTAACTACCTCAACCTAGGCATCATTCCATTCAACCTCTCTAGGAATGCCCAAATAAACTTTGTTCAGAGTACCTCTTATTACACCATACTAGGGGGAATACTTTACAAATGTGGTTTTTATGGCCTCCTTATTTGTTTCCTACACAACTATGAAGCTTCCCATGCCATTAGGGAAACACATGATGGGATCTATGGGGGATACTTTAGTAGTATAGTGATTTCTAATTGTATCCTTCACCTTGGATACTATTGGCTCACTCTCAACTAGGACTATTGTGATTATGTAAAAAAGTATCTTAAATGTTAATAACATGCTAATTTACATCATGCGCCAGCTAATGGCCTCGAAATATCTAAGGACTTTTGGCCTTTCTCATAATGGGGATTTAATCTCATTAGGGAAATCAACCCCCATTCTTCACAATGACATAGCTCCATCATCATAACCACTAAATATTTCACCAAGTGGATGGAGGCTATCCCTCCCATCTTAATCAAAGTGGAGAATATCATAAAATTAATTAACCATCATATCATGTACTACTTTGATGTTCCTCATAATATCATCACCAATAATGGTAAATATTTAAAAAATAATCAATTTCATGGTCTATGTGATGTGTTCAACATTAACCTAATTTTTTCCTTGCCTTACCATCTATAAGCAAATGGATAGGCAAAATCATATAACAAAATCCTCAACAAAATTCTTACCAAAGTAGTTAATGACTTAGGTTAGGATTGACATTTGCACATCCCTTTCACTTTATTGGCCTATGACACTAGAATTCAAACCTCTATAGGTGTTACCCCTTTCTCTCCGGTCTTTGAAGTAGACACAGTCTTACCTCTCCATGTCCAAATCCTATCCCTTGACATATCCTTGAAAGTTATCATCTCTAAGGATGATTATCATCAGTACCATTTGGATCATCTTAAGTTACTCAATGAATATCATCTAGATGCCCTTAACAATCTTTGTGTCTATCAAGAATGGATCAAGTGTTCTTATGATAAACACCTCAAATCATGAGACTTAAATATTGAAGAACTCATCCTAAAGGAAAACAAACATGTGACCAAAACTAGAACCTAAGCTTCTTAATGCTTTGAATCTACATCAATTCTTCTGTTAAAGAAGGATCAAGCTCACTAGTTTTCTTTAACTTAAGCTCATCCCTTGATTATGAGATTCTAACCTTCACCCATCTTCCTCCTCTAATTTTGAGAATAATTTATTAAAACATAAAACCATGTGATTAACCATCAGATTCATAACCTAATCCTAAATATGGGTACCATGGATCTACCCATGGCATGGTTCTCATGGATAGTTTTTTCTCTAACAAGATGGAATCCTATGGTCATTATCTCTCAAAACCACACCTCTTCTCATATCATTAACCTTCTTGTGTCAAATTTTTTCCCTCATAGTAGAAAAAATCTAAACCTAATTAGAATTGTCTATGTCTAAAATACATTACATCTGATTTGAATACAAAAATATTACTTGGTTCAATATCTTAAGCATTGCAGACTACTCTTTTAAAGGATAGTTGACCAAAAACAATATAAAAATTGCCAAATATAAGGTAGACTACTCCCTTGAAGGATATCTATCAAGAGCATTAAATAATGTCACTAAATGTTGACCACTCCATTGAAGGATGGCTAAGTTAACTTTGGAAAAATAAGAGAAATTACTTGGAGGCTTCTCACATCGATCAACTTCCCATATACAGTAATAAATCAAAAGACCCACTACCACAACAAAGTATAAAAACATAATCGGCTCTCAAATAAAATAATAAGATGGAATCCATAATAAAATTTCATGCATAGACTTCACACATTGATTAGTATAAATCTAGCATATGACATGGACTTGTCTATTATAGTTCTTAGCTCACCTATATAAGAGGAAAACTTACCCACATAAGGTTACCACACATATTAACCTTTATCCTTCACACCACCTATCACCCATGTTCCCTCTATAATATCTATGAATCAAGGGATTTTAATCTTAATTAACACACTATGATCAAGAAACTTGTTTCACCAACCAATGAATGCTATTGTAAAACATTTGAAAGGCTTATGTTTCTTAAGTCAATCTAACCTTGGGTTTTGTTTTACTTTGTCCTTGTCAAGAAACATGTATTATAGCTCATGTATTATTCTCTCCTCATTGATTCCTATATTGTTCATATATTTTTCCACCTCTATTATGGTCATATAGCCTACCTATGTGCCACCACTATCATCCATCCAAACCATAAAAAAAATTAGATTAACATTAGTGTCAATGAACCCAACTTCTAGGGATACCTTTCTCTACAACCTCAACTTGCCTTCGATGCACACACTTTATTTTCAAACCTTAAACAAAACTAAACCATGTGGTTCATAAAATTATGGAAACCCATTTAATTACCATTCTCCAACCCTAGTTGAACTATATTGGCCTAATGTCCAGGGACTATGTAGGCACTGCTTGACTTCTAAAGGCATTTTATCTATAAGAACTAATTATCCTCCCCTTTTTCTTCTCTTTAATTTTTTTTAATAATAGCACCCTCATGCTTAGGGCATCATATATCAGGGAAGCTTTGGATTTTTCCTAACATCCTTATATTTTAACATCACCTAATACTTCCTCTTTGTTTTTCTCTAATTATTGGGAAAACTACATTGGCTTAAGATCTTTTTGAACTATGTAGGCAATGCTAAATTACTAAGGTTAGATCAACTACATCCTTTATTGCATTTTCCATTATAAAATATCTTCCTCTACTTCTCTACCTATCTCCTCACCACCTCCCTCCCTTCAATTTACCAATCTCTTTTAACCACTTTTTTAGTTTGTTAATCTCTATTAACATAAGGATTGATAGCCTTCCTTATTAGCCCCTCTTATCTCCCATGAATCCACCACATACTCTACTTTACTGGCATCCCCATCACCTTTCCTTGCACATACATCATAGCTCACTCCTTTACCCACTTTTCATGTTTTTTGTACCTCTCTCTACTTATTACCAACCCTGCCCTTTATCCCCTTTGTTTTTTTTACCATCCTCATCATCTCCCCTTACATTTGGATATTTTTTTACCCTATTTATCACTCTCTTTTCCTCACCAATTCCACACCATCCTATTCCCATACACACTAAAAGTATGTGAGGGTATAAGCACAGTGCTAGCATCTATCGCTATGAGCTGAGTTTTATGAGGTGGGTGTCTATCAATATCTGCATAGTCTTTTTGGTAAAGGTTCATCATCACTATGAACTAATTTTTAAGGTAAGTAGTGAAGTGATGACCTAAAAATAATTTATATGATGGTTAATTAGATTATATTAGTTATAAAGCTAGTAACATGATGAGTCATAGAGGATGGACCTTGCATAACTTAAGAGTTGCAAGGGTAGGCTAGACAAATAGTGGCTATGTCTACATCATATGTCTTATTTCCTTAGAATTAAGGACTTTTTTTTCCACTCAGAAGAGGCCCTACTAATAGGGATCTATGTGGTCTCAAATATTAGCTAGATAGTTGGATAAGATGGGGGAGCTTCCATAGTGGCAAGCATTTGGTAGTTACTACCACCAATAACAATGATAGTTTCAGAGTTATGGCCATTATAACAACCCAAAGATAGAAGCCAATTTATGTCAACTAGGTTAAGGTTACATCAATGTAAATTATCACCAATCCCAAAATGACCACAAGATGATAAAGCAAGTAGAGACATTAGATCTGGGTCAGATGATACAAGAAACAAAAATACATGATGACAACACATAATGACTATATCGAGATGACCAGTTAGTTAAAGGGTTATGTATCCACATGAAAAGGTATGTAAACATGAACATTTCAAGTGGGAATACTTTTCAAGGGAATCAATGACATCATATGACCTTTCTTATTGGTGGAATGGATAATCATGTCAGTGAAGAAGAGTAGTTAGGTAGTATATTTAAAGAATCATGGTAAGAATGATTACCTATCATGAATTCATTTGGTTTTATAGGTTGTTCAAGGTGTAGATAACTACCAGAGGTTCAAGATGGAAAATAATAGGAGCAATGGTGGAGATAATTAGTAACCACCATGACCCAAAATAATCTACATGATGAATTTGCATATCTACCAAATACTATAACATGTAATGGAGATAATAGAAGTGTTTTTAAACTAACAGTAAGAGGAAAGGAACCCATGACCTGAGATTGATCTTGAAATCCTACCTAATTAGTAGAAAATAAAGTGAGACTTTCATTATGTAAGGTGTAGGATTGAAGAACATGACCTGTAACCTATCCGTGGAGGGAACCCTCACTATCCAAGGTGATGTGTGTTGAGGAAATAATTGGTGGTACCTATGTCTACAAAAGAACTAGAGTAGAGGAATGCAATGGTTGTGATTGGTGATCAATATGAAAGACTCAGAGCATAATATGATTCATGCCCTATTTGGATGAATGTGGAAGAGGAGAATAGAGTACACCTTTTAGTAGTTGCTAAGATAAGGAATGTTATGGATGTTAGTTTAGGGAACAATCAAGTAAAAGTATGGTGGAACACAAATATAGAGTCACCAAATAATCAACCTAATGCTTAGGTAGGACAATAATATATGTAGATGCCTTATGTGTGGTGTGGATAGTCTAATAACTTTGTATGTGTCATGTGACTCATTACACCCTAAATAAAATATTGCATATTTTATTGTAAATATGTACAAAATGTGTGGGATGTCATTGTTTTAAGTTTATCATGCTTAAGGTATGTGGATACTCATGAATTCTATGGTTATGGCTATGATTATTATGGTTATGTTTTTTATAATCTCAATTAAGGTAAATTAGATGGGCTAAGGTAATGAACAACACTAATGGTAAAGTGTAGAATGTAATCAAGAGACAAGTGTCATAATGAAAATATCAACTAAGCACATTAGGATGAGAATAGGTCATGATGTTCCTTCTATGACAAGGACTAAAAATATATCTAAAGTGGGATTGGCTTAATGAACATAATCCCTATGAATGCATCACATGAGCATGTTTTAAAGGCTAAAAAAAAGGTGTGTTGATCACACTCTATCAAGTACATGTAAAATGTGTAGAGGGTTTAAAATGTGAAGAGATGATGGATATGGTGAAGGGAATATTTGGAGATGGAAAAAAGGAGGACCCTTGCTTAATTGATAAAGACAGTAAAGGAAGAAATGGATGTCTTGAAGTAGGGACCCTAACAAGATTTCATGCATTAAAGTAAGAGGACTAATGATATGAGGAAACAAACATGTATACACAAGTATAATAAATATGACTAGTGATTTCACTCTAATGAATTAGAAGTTGGAGTGTCAATGGGAGAAAATAAAGGGGATCTAACAAGTGATAAGGTAAAGGTGGACTAGGAGATAGATGAAGAGATAGACAAAGAAAATAATGAGGTCATAGATAAATATGAAGGTGTAGAAAGATGGAAGGAGCCAAGCGTGGATATGAAGGAGAAAAAAAATAAGGTTAGGAAGAACAAATAATGTCATCAAGGGAGAAAAAAATATGAAATAAAACAAAGAAAAGAGAAGAAAAATAAAATGTGGAAGATGGGGGTTTGAGGAATGCACAAAAGAATTAAAAATATGAGAATTGAAGAGGATGGGGAAAGAAGTGTAACAATTGTGAAGGGTAAAGGGAGGATGAGAAATATGGGAGGCCACAAGATGTTTGAAAAGAATTATGAAAAAGGCCAAGGAGAAAATAGTTTGGTGATGAAAATGGAAAATAAGGAAATACATGGAAGAAAAGGAAATATGAGGAAAAAGGATTGAAACGAGGACACAAAAATGATGACAAGAGAGTGAAGAAGAAGGTGAATATGTGACCAAGTAAGCATGGATGATGATAGGAAAGAAGAGGAACAATGAAGAAAATTAGAGTGTGATATTGGAGATGAGAATGGGATGGAAAATGGGAAAGGACTAAAGAAAAATGAGGGGAAGCAAAGGATGGGTGGATAAGATGTTGAAGAGATAAGGTATGTTTTAATCAACTTGTTAGAATATATTGAAAAGTTGAATGGGTGATTAGAAGAGATTGAGAAGATAAAAAGTGTTAAGGTGGTGAATAAATAGGGGAACACAATGAAAGGGCATGAGATGAAAATAAGAGATGAAGATCAGGGATTATAAGACCAAAAAGGAAGAATTAAAGTATAGATATAAAGTATAGACATATAAATAGATGCAAAAGATAACTGAGATTGAGATGGAAAGAGGAAAAGGGGAATGTATGAAATCATTAATCCTCTAACTTTAATGCATGAAATCTTGTCAAGGTCCCTACTTCAAGACATCCATTTCTTCCTTTACTGTCTTTATCAATTAAGTAAGGGTCCTCGTTTTTTCCATCTCCAAATATTCCCTTTAACATATCCATCACCTCTTCACCTTTTAAACCATCTACACATTTTACATGTACTTGATAGAGTGTGATCAACACATCTTTTTTTAGCCTTTAAAACATGCTCATGTGATGCATTCATAGGGATTATGTTCATTAAGCCAATCCCACTTCATATATATTTTTAGTCCTTGTCATAGAAGAAACATCATGACCTATTCTCATCCTAATTTCCTTAGTTGATATTTTCATTATGACACTTGTCTCTTGATTACATTCTACACTTTACCATTAGTGTTGTTCATTACCTTAGCCCATCTACTTTACCTTAAGTGAGAATATAAAAAACATAACCATAATAATCATAGCCATAACCATAGCATTCATGAGTATCCACATACCTTAAGCATGATAACATTAAAACAATGGAATCCAACACATTTTGTACATATTTACAATAAAATATGCAATATTTTATTTAGGGTGTAATGAGTCACATGACACATACAAAGTTATCAGACTATCCACACCTCACATAAGGCATCTACATACATTATTGTCCTACCTAAGCATTAGGTTGATTATCTGGTGACTCTATATTTGTGTTCTACCATACTTCTAGTTAATTGTTCCCTAAACTAACATCCATAACATTCCTTATCTCAGCAACTACTAAAGGGTGTACTCTATTCTCCTCTTCCACATTCATCCAAATAGGGCATGAATCATATTATGCTATGAGTCTTTCATATTTCTCACCAATCACAACCATTGCATTCCTCTAATCTAGTTATTTTCTACACATAGGTACCACCAATTATTTCCTCAACACACATCACCTTGGATAGTGAGGGTTCCCTCCATGGATAGGTTAAAGGTCATGTTCTTCAATCCTACACCTTACATAATGAAAGTCTCACTTTATTTTCTACTAATTAGGTAGGATTTCAAGATCAAGCTCAGGTCATGGGTTCCTTTCCTCTTGCTGTTAGTTTAAAAACACTTGTATTATCTCCATTACATGTTATAGTATTTGGTAGATATGAAAATTCATCATGTAGATTGTTTTGGGTCATGGGGGTTACTAATTATCTCCACCATTGATCCTATTATTTTCCATTTTGAACCTCTGGTAGTTATCTACACCTTAAACAACCTATAAAACCAAATGAATTCAAGATAGGTAATCATTCTTACCATGATTCTTTAAATATACTACCTAACTACTCTTCTTCACTGACATGATTATCCATTCCACCAATAAGAAAGGTCATATGATGTAATTGATTCCATTGAATAGTCTTCCCACTTGAAATGTTCATGTTTACATACCTTTTCATGTGGACACATAACCCTTTATCTAACTGGTCATCTCAATACAGTCATTATGTGTTGTCATCATGTATTTTTATTTCTTGTATCATCTGACCCAGATCTAATGTCTCTACTTGCTTTATCATCTTGTGGTCATTATGGGATTGGTGGTAATTTGTATTGATGTAACCTTAACCTAGTTGACATAAATTGGCCTCTATATTTGGGTTTTTATAATGGTCACAACTCTGAAACTATTGTTGTTATTGGTGGTAGTAACTACCAAATGCTTGCCACTATGGAAGCTCCCCCATCTTATCCAACTATCTAGCTAATATCTGAGACCACATAGATCCCTATTAGTAGGGCCTCTTCTGAGTGGAAACAAACGTCCTTAATTCTAAGGAACTGAGACATAGGATGTAGACATAGCCACTATTAAGTTATGCAAGGTCCATCCTCTATGACTCATCATGTTACTAGCTTTCTAACTAATATAATCTACTTAACCATCATATAAATTATTTTTAGGTCATCACTTCACTACTTACCTTAAAAATTAGTTCATAGTGATGATGAACCTTTACCAAAAAGACTATGCAGATCTTGATAGACACCCACCTCATAAAACTCAGCTCATAGTGATAGATGTTAGCACTGTGCCTATACCCTCACATACTTTTATAAGGTGTGACCTCCTAATGGAGGAACCTATTTTTTGGATTAGATCCATCATAGTACATTTTTAATGATTAACCTTTTATTACCCACTTATTTATCCTACCTTACCCATCTATTTCTTCTCTTCCTAATGCACATAGAATTATTATGGTGACTATTCACCAATCTACACCATGACACCTCACTATTACCAAACTATCAGCCCAAAACTAACCATGTGGTATATCACATTAGGTTAGCATATATAAACTCCACTAAGAACTACATTTGTCTTGAAGTTTTGTCGGATATCATATCCATGACACTATGTAGGTAGTGTCCACGTACCTAGTGCATATAGAGTTAACTAAATCAACCCTTACCTGAACCCTTGGCAACCACTCTCTCTAACCAAATGATTATTAAACCATGTCTACCTCAACATTAGTTGTTGTGACCCTAAATACCACATATATTTGTGACAACCTTGCCTAGGCCATTTTAACCATACCAACCAACCTTGCCATGTTGTATTTTTTCGTGACTCAACCATTTGGGTTATTTTATAGGACCACTTCTTACCTTAGATACCTGAAACCAACCTCAAACCTATCTAGATAATTTGATAGGCCTAACTTGATAAGCTATGATGAATGATATGGACTGGTTACCCTTAACATATGTCCCTTTAGACCCAAAATTGAATTAACCAAGATTGCTAAATTTAGTTCATGTGTGCTTTTGGATACCACACATAGTCATATTTTATGCCCATGTTTGTGTCTTGAATACCCAACTACCTTGTAACACCACCTAGTGCCTCCCCACTAATTACTTATCAAACCCACACCTAATTTTTCTTTACCTCATCAACTCATAGTTTTAGGGAGAACACCTCTTCCCATACTCAGGGCATCTTGACCTCTGACTGTGATCCATTTTTGTTTTGTAGCTTGTTAATTCAAAGTTGCATAATAAAAGGGGGAAAATATAGACACTAGAAAACTTCACACATATAATTTTTGATGGTTGATTGCTTCATAACACTCTAAATACCCCATAAAACCTTTTTAATGCTTAACTAACCCCTCTTAACCTAACCAAACCACTATTGTCCTATTCACATAACACTATTTAAAAGTACTATTCACTATGAGATCCACTTTCACTATTCACGATGACATGGTAAGTGACATGGCATGTGATAGGGAAAGTAACATGGAAACTAACATGGAAGGTGATATGGCAAGTGACATGTCTTGAAAGTGAGGTGGCTTAAGGTGGGACATCATACCGCACTTGGGACCCACCTCCAATGTACCTCATGACATCATAAAACACCAAAGGGGCCCTCTTTTATAATGTGGTGCATTTTTCCCTATGGGGCCATCACTAAACATGTGTTTTTGTCCTCATACATGGAGTATGATTCCAAAATGCATGGGTCAATTATACAAAAGACAAAATCAAGTGGTGGAAGGTATTTTGGACCCATGTGAGCCCATATGTATGATTCCCTCTCCATTTTAGACTTTTTAAAAAGTTAGGAGATAAACTGTAGAGTAAAAAATTTTACTCTACATTGCATTCTGATTCTCAGTTACGCACTGTAGTTTTGTTCCCACATACCTTGGTCATGGTGGCAAAATTTTTTAAATGGAGCACGGGTTTGTTGCTTTTGATTCATTTTCTAAGAGTCGAAAGAAGTGGAAGCTGCCAAGTGGCATATTCCGATGCACAGGTTATGGCCAAGTGGAGTCGTCTGATGTACCTTTCCTAACTTTCAAGAGAGCTGTAAAATGTGCCATGTATCCAATGGCAACTCAGTGAAAGTCACCATGTGTTATCATTTAAGAGATAGTTAGTTCAATGCCTGGGTTTAATGCCTTGGTTCAATGTTTTTGGTTTAATACCTTGGTTAACATGTAATTGGTGTGCAATGTTGAACCATTGAACCATTTTGGTTCATCGGGTAGTTCAAGGGAGTGTCCCAAAAAACTAAAGGGGTCAAGTACCTTTTTGGAAGGTAGAAAGGCATCGTTGCATTTTGTTTAAGTACCGAAGAGTAGTGGAGGATTCCAAGTGTCATTTTTTGAGCCCCTTTCTACTCCATTCCCGAAAGAAGCAAAAGATGCCACGCATCTTCCCAAGAATAGTGGAGGCTGCCATGTGTCAACTTTTGAGAGATCATCTTCAAGCTTCATTGCCAAATAAAGATTATGGTGGGTCCCAGGTGTTATTTCAAAGGTCTACGAAAGCTACCAAGTGTCACCATCTATAAGAGCCTAATATTTACCTTGAATAATTCTACAACATAGCTAAAGGGAAAGCAGAAAGAGCCGCATGTCTTTGATAAATAAAGAGGAAAGTGCCAAGTGTCATTCTCCAGTGCCTTTTAAGTAATAAAATGATTTTTAGGGAGTTGACTAATGTCCTCTTCTATTTCAATAAGATAGAGTGTTATATGTATCTATTTTAGCAAGTGAGCTAGGGGTGAACTCAACGGGAGTTATTTATAGTATGTGGAGCACTTTGTCAAGTAGATTTTGGGGCTTGCAAACATTAAAGGGGGTCATATGTTTGTCCCCTATAAGCATAGGAGAATGGACAGTAGCGTAACTAAGTAGCTGATGGAATGAGGAAATTCAAGTGTGAAAGGAGGTACTAGACATGAATCGACATGCACAATCAGGGTAGTTGCCCTAGCATGGCCCTTTTTGATAAGACCAGAATGCATCTAAGGCATTGAATGCATCGAATGCTGCACTATTTTATCTATAAAATCTGAGGCTATAAAAAAGGAGATAGGAGGGAGATGATGGTAATAAGTTTAGACTTTATAGAGTGGTGATAAGTAATATCATTTGCTTTTGTCTCATTTTCTTGAGTTGTAAAGTTGATGTAACTGTGCATGTTTCTATGCCCTTTATGTGGCTTAAAGAATTAAGAAGATTGAACTCTATGCCCTTTATTGATATTACCTGTGTCATTTGCAAATGTAGTATATAATGTATATTTTCTAGATTTGTGATTAGGAATGTCATTTGCTTTTGTCTCATTTTCTTGAATCAAAAGTTCTACATAATTGTACATGTTTCTATGCCTCTTGTGTGATTGGAAGATTCTTATAAGAAGATTGAACCCTATGCCTTTGTTGACATTTTATGTATCTCAACAAAAGAAGTCTCTATTATGAGCCTCTATTTCTATTATTTCAATCTTTTACATTGATCATGCACTCGTTTAATTTTAAATGTAAATGAATCCTACATATAGTCTCACTGTGCTCAAGATTAGGATCAAAATTACACTCAGGCGCATTTCTATTTAATTTTCTATCCTTTTTCACCCCACACTTGATACAAAAGAAGAGACCATCTTCTCTAAAATTTGGAGGTTGTTTCAAGCCATAATATCCCACAGCTTGAAACTTCCCATTGTTGTTGATTAAAATCAAGTGCAATTTTAAGCATCAACAATTTTTGGCACACCTGGTGGGACCAATCTTGAAGTTTATTTCAAGATGATATGAACCAGAGAGCTAAAAGGAGTTAGAGCTATGGACCAGTCACCAGATCACAGTCTACTATGAATCCAAGTATTCTTTTGCCACCTTTGGTAACAAGTCCAAGAAGAAGGTTAACTAGTTTGTACCAATACCAAATATGGGAGCCCCTATACCCCCAAGAAATTATGCAAGCTAGAACACTGGTAGCCCCTTAATCCTCCCAACACCACCAGCCATTTGGGATCCTATCCCAGTAAATGCCCTAAAATCTCTACCTAAATTTAGTGGGCAAGACTCTAAAACACCTATGGAACATCTTCAAGATGTATAAGATGTCTATGTTATACACATTGTCACACAACAAAATTTGGCCATAAGGTTATTAGCAGCTTCTTTTAAGGTGAAAGCTTTAGAATGGTATCGGCCTTTCATCCCCAATACCATACCTACATGGGACCAACTTGGAGATCTATTCTTTGAAAGATTTGTAGAGAAGGGTGATAAGTCTTCTTTGTTATAGTAGTTGATCACCATTTAAAGGGGACCACAGGAGGACATGACTGACTTCAACACTAGATTTCAAAAAACTTGGGATAGAATCCCTGTTATAGCTAGACCACTACCAGGTATGGCCATAGTATTTTATCTCAATACTTTGAATTAAGATATATTTGTTATGATTTAGTCACTGGGAGGACACACTTTGCCAGAGCCTTATGAATATGCAATCAAAGCTGAGAATCACTTAATAGATGCTGGAAAGTTACCTCTAAGGCCTCCTATGCCCATGTTCCCATAAATTTCCTTGCCATTCCCTCAAGAATTTCCTAAATCTGTAAGCCCACCTATGTCTATGTACACTTATCCTCAGTCATCTATGAAAGAACCTATCCTTGCTCAGTCATCTAAGATGGATGATATCAAGAATATCCTAAGGATGTTTTCCAATGAGCTGATCAATATAAAGAGACAATAGAATAATTTCCATAAGCATCCTTAACAAGGCTATCAAGGAAATAGATTTTTGTCCCAAACAAACCAATATCAGGATCCTCCAAAACAAACTAACCATCAGCCAGTGAATCAATTAGTTGTAGTTCCCACACCCTCACAGACCATTCCTCCCAACTCAAATAGGGAGATGGTTCCAGGGCAAAATAATTATGTGGATAATATTAGTGCATGGTGTTTCCCTTGCAACAATGCTCATACACCCAGAGATTGTCCTAAGGGTAACCTATAACAAAGGGTGGCAGAGCAAAGAAGAATGGATGGTTAGTTTGCCAATACCAGTGACAATCAAGCCTACCAGTCTTCTGGTATGCAAAATTCAGTCCTAGTGGCCCAAATGTAAGGAATGTCTTTGCAACAAGAGGAGGAAATAACCCTAGAACATGCTTTGTTCTCATGGGTTGAAGATGAAGAATCAATTTTCTTGAATGAAGCATCTACCTCCCAAAGACCAATGGTGCAATCTGATTACTACACAAAATCAAAGAGGAGAATGGTGGAATGGCCTAAGATTGTAAGTGGTCAAGTCAAGAATAATCATCCATCGCAAGGTCAAAGAAATGCTACTGTTAGACAATAAGTGCCTCAGCTAGTGCAAGATCAAGGGATTCCTACCCAAACTAAAGAAAAAAGAAGATATCCTTATCTCCAAAAGACTCAGTCTTTGGGACCATAAATGTAGTGGATCAGTTAAAGAAGACTCTAGCACAAGTATCTATATGGGATATATTGGCTATTCCTGAATAGAAGACACTGCTACAAGAAGCTCTGCAAGGCCAAGCAGTACCCAAAGGTACTATCACTAAAGAAGGACCTATTATAAAAGAAAATCTCAAAGATACGGTTCCTCTAAAGATAATAGCCTTTGTGAATGATGCAGTGCAAGTAAGTAAATCCAAACTAGAGCCCTTTTATTTAACTCTAATAGTTGGAAGGAAACTCTTGCATAATGCATTGATAGATTCAAGAGCTAGTACTATAGTGATGTCCAAGCAAATAACTAATGCTTTGAAAATAAAATATGAACCCCTTGTAACAGGAGTTATGCAGCTAGATGGAAAAATAGTACAAACCGTTGGGAGAATCAAACAAATCCCATTGCAATTATACACATGTCCCAACATAATTGTTAACCAAGATCTAGTAGTCATAGACATACCTCCTATTTTTGGTTTATGTTTATCCAGAGACTTTACAACAAAAATAGGAGGATATATGTCCCTTGACTGGTCTCACCTCATCTTAAGAACCAGATACAGTTCAAAGATGAAAATTCTATCTGAACCACTGTCAAAAGACCATATCACCAACGAACTGACAACAATATTAGAGGCAGATCATGATATGTTAAATAAAGAAGAAAGGATTTTTTTTGAATAGTTAGGTGACTAGACTGAGTATGATCAAGAAGAAGAAAATACCCAGTTGTTGGCTATGATGCATAGTGACCCATATGGGAACTATGACTCTAATGGTTTGGGCACATACATCATTTTTAATGAGGACCAAGCAATCCCAAATGTTATAAGGGAAGAGGCACCTACTACTCAAGAATCAGAGATTTGGACTTTGAATTTTGATGGGACTAGAAGTAAACATGGTGTTGGAGCAGGAATATGTCTTACTACTCCAAATGGTGATAAAATTTTAAGGGTTATCTGATTCCAATTTACTTTCACTAATAATGATGCTGAGTATGAATCTTTAGTACATGGGCTCCTGTTAGACAATAAAAAGGGAATAAATAACCTAGTAGTAGAGGGAGATTTAGAATTAGTAGTAAATAAAATTAGAGAAAAGGCAGTAGCCAAAAATGTGAGAATGAGATCCTACAGACATAGGATTTGGGATTTGCTAGAAGATTTTAAAGCTTTCAATATTGAGATAGTCCCTAGGATTCAAAACTTTGAAGCTGATAGGATGGCCCAGATTGGCTCACAATTTAACCCAGTAACTGGCCTATTAATTAACAATGAGTCAGTGAAAGATATAATGAGGCTGACTATTCTAGACAATGATGAGAACTAGCAAATATTTGAAAATGATGCTCAGGTAGTCTCTTTCTTACAACAATCAGATGAGTTTGTTGATCAGTTGAAAACCAAAATTGAAGAGGCATATGGTGATTAGATTATACAATTAAGGACTAATAAGCTCCCCAAGGGCTTGATCACCTTATAAAACTTGTTTGACCTAGAGGATGTAAGCCTAGAAAAGAAAAGGCTCTAGGTAGATAGGGTAGACTATTCTAAAATGGAGGTGAGTAATAGGAAAAGGCTAAAAGTTGGTAATTTTGCAACTCAAAAAGAGAAGGAAAGACTAATAAAATTGTGCTAGAGATATGATAGAGTTATATCTTAGAGCTATGAAGACCTTCATGGATACAATAGAGACATTATTCAGCACATAATAGAACTGACTAAAGGGTCTAAGCCCATCAGACAGAAACAGAGGCCAATAAATCCAAGGATTGAGCCTCTAATGGTAGATGAGTTGCAAAAACTTTTAGATTCTAAAATAATATTTCCAATCAAGCACTCAACCTGGGTATCAAATCTAGTACTAGTTAGGAAAAAGAATGGAGATGTAAGACTGTGTGTAGATTTTAGAGATCTAAATAGAGCATCTCTAAAAGACCACTATCCCTTGCCCTCCATAGAAAAATTTCTACAAACTATGGCTAGATCAGAGAGGTTTTCTTTACTAGATGGTTTCTTTGGATACAATTAGATTTGGTTGGTTGATGAAGATCTATACAAAACTACTTTTACTACCAAATGGGGAACATTTGCATATGCTAAGATGCCTTTTGGTCTGTCAAATGCATGAGCCAACTTTTAAAGAGCTATGGATATAACCTTTGGGGAAATTATAAATAAGATTATCCTACTCTATCTGGATGACCTCACTATATTTTAAAAAAATGTTGATGATCATTTTGATCGTTTAGAATCTGTCTTCAAGAAATGTCAAGATCTTGGGATATCATTGAATCTGAATAAATGCATCTTTGTTGTACCTCAGGGAAAAATTTTGGGACATATAGTGTCTAAGGAAGGAGTTTCTATAGCTCCCAAGAGAATCACAGCTATAATGAACCTACCTCTTCTAGTAAATAAAAAGGTAGTTTAGTCCTTTTTAAGGAAGATCAATTTTATCAGTAGATTCATATCTGATTTTGCAGGCTTGGTAAGACCAATGACACTCTTGCTAAAGAAAGACCTAGTCTTCAAATGGACTATAGAAGGAAGGCAAGCCTTTGAAGAGGTCAAGAAGGCTATCTTAGCAGCCCTAGTGCTTAAAAACCCAAATTCTTTCAAGACCTTTGTAATGTATGTCTATGGAGGAGAGTCAAGTATTGTTGTTGTCCTAACTCAAAAGAATGATAGGCTAGAGGTGGAACACCCAATAGCCTTTCTCTCAAGAAATATCAGGGATTATGAGACTAGGTATAATTTTGTGGAAATAAAAGCCTATGCCATGGTAAAAGCTCTCAATAAATTCAAGCATATGGTATTAGGGAACAAAATTTTGATACTTGTAGCTCACCCAAGTGTCAGGGAAAACATCATGGAGGGAGAAATTATGGAGAAAAGAGCCAATTGGATCACTAAGATCCTTGAATATGATGTAGAGGTTAGACCCACCAAGCTAGTTAGAGGGAGGGGTCTATGCCAATATATAACCCAAGAGCTTGAAAAAATGTTACTTGAGGAAGCAAATTCAAAAGGAGAGATAGAGACGGTGTTAAAAATATAAGAGGTTGATCAGGAATCCTGGGTCACAAGTAGGATTCATTTTATGAAAAATGGGATTTATCTAGGAGAAATCCCTCAAAATAAGAGGAGATATTATAGGATACAAGGAGTTCATTTTGTTTTAATTGAACAAGTCCTTTTTAGGAGAAATTCTGATGGAAAATTATTGAGATGTGTAGAACATGGTGAAGCTAAGAGAATACTACACGAAATTCATCATGGAATATCAAGGGGGCATTTTTCTACAAAGACCACAGCCATAAAGATAAGTGAGGTAGGATATTTCTAGCCTACTTTATTTGTAGATTGTTATCAGCTGGTTAAAAAATGTCAATCCTACCAATATTATATGGGGATGAAGAGGAATGCAGCCATGCCCCTTAGTCCTATAATTATGGATGAACCTTTTTCTCAATGGGATATTGGCTTCATTAGAATGATAAATCTAGTGTCCAATATGGGTCACAAATGGATATTAACTGCCATAGACTATTTCACCATATGGACTGAGGTAGTCCCACTTAAGGAAGCAATAGAGAATGTGATCTTAGATTTTCTAGGGATCATAACTACTCGCTTTAGGGCTCCTTGCACCATAATTTCATATAATGCTAAAGCATTCTTGGGGTCTAAAGTATCTGACTTTGCCTTGAAACATATAATATATCTAAAAAATTCATCTAACTATTACCCTCAAGGTAATGGTCTAGCAGAATCAACCAAAAAGAACTTGATAAGACTCATCAAAAGAGTAGGGGCTGGTCATCACAAAAAGTGGCATAAAGTGCTTAATCTAGCACTATGGGCTGATAGAATCATGCCTAAATAGGTGATCAAAATGTCCCCATATGAATTGGTATATGGAAAACCTGCTATGATTCCCCTAAGCTTGGAAATCCCTGCTCTCCAGCTGATCAAACAAATTGAAATTGAAGAAAATGGCCCCATGCAAGTCAGACTCACAAAACTTTTGGAAGTTTAGGAAAAGAGGGATATAGCCCATGATTCATTGATTAAGCATTAGGGAATGGTTAAGAACTATTTTGATAAAAGGACTTTGAATCATAATTTTAAACTAGGCTCAATTGTTTTGAAATGGGATGCAAGAGCCACCAAGTTGGGTCAACATACCAAATTTGAAGCATTATGGACTGGCCCATATAAAATTTTCACATGCAAGTGGAAGAATTCATTCGAGCTAGAATGAATGGAAGGAGAACTTGAAGAGATTCCTATAAATGGAATATATTTAAAGCATTTTAATTAACTTGGGTCTCTAATGTATTATAGTTAAATTATTTCCCTTTCTCACATTGTTTTTTCATTGTTTTACCACTTTTCTTTTTGAATAAGTGTTTTAAACACATGTTGACGGCTATTTTAAAGCTATAAATTTTGAAATTTTGATCTAGCAAAAGGTGGAGTTTTCTTTTTGAGTAGGCTCAAAAGTCCTGGGGGTCGCCAGTAATTGTACAGTAAAATTTTTTACTCTACGTTGCATTCTGATTCTCAGTCGCGCACTACAATTTTATTCCCACATACCTTGGTCATGGCGGTAGAAGTTTTGAAATAGAGCATGGGTTTTTTTCTTTTGATTCATTTTCTATCTAAGAGTTGAAATAAGTGGAAGCTGCCAAGTGGCATAGTCTGATGCATGGGTTCTAGCCAAGTGGAGTCATCTGAGGTACCTTTCCTAACTTTCAAGAGAGCTGTAGAACGTGCCACATATCCAATGGCTACTCAATGAAAGTCATCACATGTCAGAATTTGAGAGATAGTCGATTTAATGCCTAGGTTCAATGCCTTGGTTCAACATTTTTGGTTTAATACCTTGGTTAACGTGTAAATGGCATGTACTGTTGAACCGTTAAACCATTAAACCATTTTGGTTCATCATGTAGTTTAAGGGAGTGTCCCAAAAAGCCAAAGGGGTTAAGTACCTTTTCAAAAGGTAGAAAGGCATCATTGCATTTTGTTTAAGTGCCAAAGAGTAGCGGAGGCTACCAAGTATCACTTTCTAAGCCCCTTTCTACTCCATTCTTGAAAGAAGTGGAAGATGCCATGTATCTTCCCAAGAACAGTGAAGGCCACCACGTGTCAACTTTCAAGAGATCATATTCAAGCTTCATTACCGAATAAAGATTGTGGTGGGTCCCAGGTGTTATTTCAAAGGTCTACAAAAGTTTCCAAGTGTCACCATCTGTAAGAGCCTAATATGTGCCCCAAATAATTCTATAGCATAGCTAAAGGGAAAGCAAAAAGAGTCACATGCCTTCGATAAACTAGGAAAAAAGTGCCAAGTGTCATTCTTTAGTGCCTTCTAAGTAATAAGAATATTTTTAGGAAATTGACTTAGTGTCCTCTTCTATTTCAACAAGACAGAGTGTTCTATGTATCTATTTCAGCAAGCGAGCTAGGGGTGAACTCAGCGAGAGTTATTTCTGGTAGGTGGAGCAGTTCACCGAGTAGATTTTGGGGCCTGTAAACATTAAAGTAGGTCATATTTTTGTCCCCTATAATCAAAAGAGAATGGATAGTTTCATGGCTAAGCAGGTGATGGAATGAGGAAATTCAGGTGTGGAAGGAGGTACTAGACATGAATCGACATGCCACAGTCAGGGCAGCCACCCCAACATGGCCCTTTTTGATAAGACCAGAATGCATCCAAGGCGTTGAATGCACCAAATGCTACACTATTTTATTTATAAAAATCTGAGGCTATAAAAAAGGAGATAGGAGGGAGATGATGGTAACAAGTTTAGACTCTCTAGAGTGGTGATAAGTAATATCATTTGCTTTTATCTCATTATCCTGAGTTGTAAAGTTGATGTAACTATGCATGTTTCTATGCCTTTTATGTGGCTGAAAGAATTAAGAAGATTGAACTCTATGCCCTTTGTTGATATTATCTATGCCAGTTGTAAAATTAGTCTATAATGTAGATTTTCTAGAGTTGTGATTAGGAATGTCATTTTCTTTTGTCTCATTTTCTTGAATCAAAAGTTCTACATAACTGTACGTGTTTTTGTGCCTCTCATGTGATTGGAAGATTCTTATAAGAAGATTGAACCCTATGCCTTTGTTGACATTTTTTGTATCTCAGAAAAATAAGTCTCTATTTTGAGCCTTTGTTTCTATCATTTCAATCTTTTACATTGATCATGCACTCATTTGCTCTTAAATGTAAATGAATCCTACATATAGTCTCACTGTGCTTAAGATTAGGATTGAATTTACACTTAGGCACATCACCATAGTTACGTTTCATTTCCTGTATTTGCATTTCTATTTAATTTTCTATCCTTTCCCCCCCCACACTTGATACAAAAGAAGAGACCAACTTCTCTAAAATATGGAGGTTGTTTCAAGCCGCAATATCCCACAGCTTGAAATTTCCCATTGTTGTTGATTAAAGTCAAGCACAATTTTAAGCATCAACACAAATGAACCAAGTGAGAGACCCATTGGATAAGTGGGAATCTCACCCCCTTATCTTTCATAACCACTCATGTACCCACATGGATAATGGTGATGAAATTCATGGGGCACTTAGTTGAAAGACAAATTAGCTTGGTGAAAATTCTTTTAGCCTCATTTGAGCCTATGTGAAAGATTTTAACTCCAAATTAGACTAATGTGCAAGTTTGGAGACAAGACAAAAATTTTTTAATCCCACCATCCTTATCCCCTTTATAATTTATGATCCTACTTGGAAAATGGTGCCATTCTTGTAATATTCCCTCTTTTGGCATGTTTCTTGATAATAAATGCTATAAATATGACCCTCCCCCTTCACCCATGGTTAAGTTGGGTAATCTTTGGTATAAGAATTTATTTTTTTATGTCTTGGATAATTTTTAAGTAGGTCATCATCTTAGAGGAAAATATTTAAAATAACAAAAATCAACCAAAATCTTCAACAAGCCTTCTTCAACAAGACATCTTCAACAAGCCTTCTTCAATAAGACAAATAAGCCATCATCAAGCTATTTTCAATAAGCATCAAGGCATATTGTTTATTTTAGTCATTTAAATTCTTTAGTTTTATTTGTCTCCATACCCTTCACCTCTCAAAATATTCCTCATTATCCCTTTTACCCCTTTGTCATCCTTACCTCTTTTCCCCCTTTTACCCCATTTCCCTCTTTGTTCCATTTGCCCCTTTTTCCCCCTCTTTCCTCCTTGCCATCTTTACCCATTTTCCCCCATTTTCCATATTTAATCCTTTGACCCATTTACCTATTAATCTATTTATCTATTTTAGCCTTAATCATTTCCCCAACCCAAATAAATAATCATTTTTACTTTTATCATCAAACCAAGAACCACCATTTTACATTAACTAATTTTTAGCACTAGTTGATTTAGTTTAGTCATCTTATAAGCAAAGTATTTAACTTTATTATGATAAACTATGTTATTTTTTGTCATAATATTGTATTTAATTTAATTTTTATATTATTTTATGCAAATATTTTCTTTTTTATTCACAAACTCAAGTGTTTAAAGTAGGTAGATTGACAACCTCCTAAGAAGCTTTCACTTCAAGGATCTAGCTCACTCTAGGCAATCCACCTATCTACTTGTATAACAAACAAGTGTGTGGTAGTGCTTTATTATTTCAAGTCATCCTCCCAAGCCAAAGATTTACTCTCACAAAGTCTATAATTAAATGTGTGCATCTCTTAATAGGTTTTTCTATACACCCTCTTAATTGGTTTCTTTATTTTCAATACTAGGAAAAAGCAGAAAAATTAGATAGAAACAAAGTGATAGAGAGGTGAAATAGATATGCCATTTGTTTAAAACCTAGGAAAAATATATTATAAGTAATTGAAGGAAAACTTCTAGGACATATAATCACCTAGGTAGGTATGACTAGTGACCCTGATTGGATAAATGTAATTTCAAATATAGAAATACCTAATAGTAAAAACAAGTTGAAATATTTCTTTAGAAAGATTAATTTTGTAAGAAAATTTATCTCTAGTTTTATAGATATTTCAATACCACTAAATGTGATTCTAAATAAATATATGAAGATATAATGGACCACTGAAGTAAAGAAGGCATTTCAAGACCTTAAAGATGATATTATTCAAGCTCCTATTCTGATAAGCCCTAATTTTATCAAAGACTTTTAACTATACTCTTTTACTTATGATCATACTATTGCCACTATATTAATGCATAAATAGGATGACAAAGACCAAAATATATCATTAATGAGCACTAACTTGAATAAATTCAAAATTAACTATCTTATTATGGATAGTTAAGCCTATGTTCTAGTAAAGGCCATCAAAAAGTTTAGACACTACATCTTGAGGAACAAGACATATGCCATAGTGTCTAATCTAGTTGTCAAGTTGATGTCGGGATAAAATGAACTTGGAGAATGAAGAGGGAATTGGATGAAAAAACTCATAGAATATAATATATAAATAAAATCTTTTAACTTAGTTAGAAGCCAAGGTATAATCTAGTTTATTGCAAAAAATGATCCATGCATTGATGTTTTGCAAGTTGAATCAGGTCAAGTGTCTAGTGGTGATTGGTAGAAGGATATTGTTCAATATTTATTGCATAGAGTGTGTCTCCCACACCTTAAGAGGGAGTAGAAAAGAGCCATGAGAATGAGTTAATCTCATTTTATTGTTAAAAGGGGAATCCTCTATAGAAAAAATAATGAGGGGATCTATCTAAAATGTGTTTCAACAGATGAAGCCACATAAATCATTAATAATTTCCATGATAAAATAATAAGTAGTCACCCTTCAAGGTATATGATAACATATAAGATATTTGGAGTAGAATATTATTGGCCAACCATATTCAAAGATGCCCATGCTCATGTGTGAATGTGTCATTAATGTCAAGTGTTTGATCAATGAGATATCAAGGAAGCCATTCCTTTGCAACCAGTGATTGAAATAAATCCATTTGCATAGTGGATCCTCAATTTCATAGGAGTGATAAATCCTAACTCCTTAATAGGGTATAATTTTTTACTTACTACCATGGATTATTGCACTAGGTGGACTGAAGTAGTGGGCAACAAGAATAGTAGATAAATTGACATCATCAAATTCTTAGAATAAAATATCATTACTTAGTTTGGGGTACCCTTATATTTAGTATGTGATAATGGCCCTACATTTATATCAACCAAATTTATCAAGTGGGAATATAAAAATCAAATAATCATCAAGTCTACTTCAAACTATTACCCTTAGGGTTTGGAGTTAAAAAATATACAAACAAAAACTTAATGAATGCCATCGATAAATCTATAGAGAAAAAACCTAGAGAATGGCAGTCCCTATTAAAGTATGATTTGTAGGTAGATATAATGAGATACAAATAGGTTCTCAAGGCATCTCAATTCCTACTAATGTATGGGTAGTAACCTATTTTTTATATCATACTAAAGTCATCCACCTATGAATTTATGGCCGAGTATATGGAAGATGATGAAAGAGTACAATCTTGAATATTGAACATCATCTAAATAGAAGATGATAGAAATGAAGAATTAAAGAATCTCATCAAGCATCAGGATGTTATGAAGAGATGGTTTGATAAACAAGCCAAGGTTAAAGTGTTATGTATATCAAACTTGGTCCTATTATTGGACAAGGCCTACAAAAAGAAGGGATAACATGAAAAGTTCACTCCTCTCTACATTGGAAAATATCAAGTGGCCAAAATACTGGGATAAAATACATTCAATCTCAAATAATTTCAAGGGAATGACTTACCCTTCACAATCAATGGGTAGTACATAAAACATTATTTATTGATTGCTCTATCACAAACTCTAAAATGATAGTAAGCTTATTTAGAGTTAGAGTAGGTAGGATTAGAGTAGTTTCCTTTACTACTTTGCTTTCAAGTTGTGTTCTTTCTCACTTTCTTGTTTTGTTTTCCTATTGTGTTCTTTCTTCCATTCCTTATTTGCTTTCCTATTGTGTTATTTCTCACTTTCCACTTGTTGTTCATTTTCTATTATGTGTTGTAGCTTAGTAATAATTCCTTTGGACAAATATTCATTGGATCAATTTGTGTTTAGTCTAGTCTTGAAAATGGGAAAAGGGATTATAGGTTTTAAACATTGGTCTTCAAAAGTTTGTAAACCTCTAGTAGTGTTCCATTTTAGAAAAGCTGGGTAGGGTTAATTAGAAGCTAGTTTTCCCATGAAAATCTTAAGTTATTTTAAGATTGTAATATAGTTCAGATGAATGAAACTTTGCTTGAACAAAAATTTGAGTTTGTGTGGATTACCAAATTATCACTTAAATTCACCAAGTAAATTTCTAGGGTAGAACTTGATATATAAAATTGAATTACATCCAAATTATGTCTTGACAAAACCTTACATCTAGATAATTATGGTTCATAACCATTCTATTTTATGAATGATGGTATAAAAATATGATACACCATGATGTGAAATCACAAATGGATTTTATATTACATGAATGGTGATTTAGACAATCTCTACTAAGGTTATTGATGCTTGGATGGCAATAGATCAAGGCCTAGAGTGGAGCCAAAGGTATGTTTCTTAGGGCTATGGATGTTTGGTTGGTAGTAGAGAAATTCCTAAACCATCCTCAACTAAGTAAAGTATAATTATATAAAATCTAAATAATGATTAAGTCATTTTATATTTGATGTCTTCAACCTTGAATGTTATCATTTTTAAACCTAGTGGAAATGGTTAAGGAAGCTCAAAGCACACAAAAAGTATGATTGTCTATAAGGTTTAAACATTATTTCAATCATATGGTCCTTCATTAGTTCTAAAAAATAGTTTTGGTATTGATTGAAGATCACAATGAGATAACTAATTTTTTATTTATCTTTAAATATAATATCTAGATTATAACATTTTGTAATGTTTCCCCACAAAGGCCACCATTTGTTGATGATTAGCATTCCCCTATTCTCAGAATGGGGCCCCTCCTTTCTTCAATTTTCAAAAATTCCCAATATAATAAGCATATCAAACCATTTGATTGCATGGAGGGTTAATTAAATTTACCAATACTTTTATTTGTAAAATTTTTGGTTAATAATTCATTTTATAAAAAGGACTAATGCTTGGAAATATTCAAATTATTATAATTATTATTTATTTTTATTCAGTAATGAATTATTAACCATGGATTGTTTAATGATATATAGACAAGATATTACCAAGAAAGTTCAACCCAACTCTTTGATAGACATAAACACAAGTTTTACTTAGTTTTATTAAATAGACATTGTGTTGTATCTAATGCATGTGATTATAAAGCTTTACCTTAAAATTGTTTAAATTTACCTAAGATGGGAAATGACATCTTCAAGAAACTTAGTTTCTCTCTTGACCTCAAAGGACATCAAGTTAAAGTTGTGGTTTATAACACCTCATGGGACATCAAATTTTGGACTACAGCCTAAAAAGTATAGATGTACACCTCATCAAGCCTCACAATGCCTTAAGTATTCATTGCATCCTTCCTAAGACACCTAGATAAAATAAACCAAGTTCATGAGCAAGGTAACATCATCTAAAGGGCTCAAGAGAAATTATCCATTCAAATTTAAATCCTAGTTCTATGTGTCAAGATCTTAGCCCTATGAGTAAGCTCATCTAATTCAAGCTATGATGTATCCCCCATGTGTCCCACCATAGTGAAAAATCCCATGAAACGCCACCATGTGTCTTGACTATAACCAACTAGACTAGATCAACCTTCTGAAGTGATGCATGTCCCTACTTTGGTTCATCTAAGTTCACCACATATTTATGCTACATTAAATCCATCTAAAGCTCATAAGAGCTCATAAGGTAGACACATAGTTTCACCTGAGTCATCCAATCAAGTTTTGTTGATATATATCTATCTAAGGTACCTTCTAAGAATGACACTTGGTATAAGAACAAACAAAATCCCACAATAATGATGTTATCCCTTTTGGGCCTATACAATGATGTCATGTATCATTCCCACACTATTTGTATCTAAGATCCATGGGATCACATCTAAGAGGGATATATTTCTCCAACTAAACAATATAATTAGTGCTAAGTTGTCGACATTTGTCAGAGAGCCTTTTGAAGGAGACACCTAGCCAGGAAAGCTGTGATTACCCATGAGAGTGAAACATGGCATTCTCATGGCCAATCAGAATTAAAAATTTGCATATTGAGAGATCACTATGAATTAAGAGTCACCACATGGTGAGATACAGATGATTCATCATGTAAATATACATTTTGATAATCCACAAGGTAATCAAAAGGTGCCATATGTCTGAATTTCAAGCTAACTAGGCATCTTAGTCATATTTAAGCCACATGAGTACTTAGCTAGATCCAAGGTGGTAACCACATGTTGAAAGGTGGAACTATTTATATTTGAAGCTAAAATTAATGGAAAATCAAATTTAAATTAAATATAAATGGAATTATAGTGTAATTAATTACTAAAAGCAATAATTCAAAGATTATTTCAAATATATGCAAGGTTGACAAACTTACCATTAATATGGCACAAAATAGGATCACTATCAACATTGTATTAATTAGATTAGTCATTCAAAATGTTACACAATCAAGGCTATTTTTTTTTTACATTTTTAAGTTATACACATTTCTTGTTTCTATTATTTATGTTCTTATAATTCAAAAAATCTCAAATTGTTTGCAAATTGCACTATAGACTACCATTATCAAAGCTTGAAAGTTGTATAAGGATACAAAAGGGGCATTAATTTCTACCTAAATTATTTCAAGATATGGTATAATTATGTCCATATAATCTAAGTAAGAGCAGTTCATTCAAGAATGATGACTTTCTATTTCATAACAATACTTCAATCATCTTCAAAGAGACTAAATTTATTCTTGAGTCCATGAGATCTGGTGATATACATTATAGTAGAATATGTTTTAATGTATAAATAGATAGGTTTGTTGATGAGGATGAAATAATGCCTTATATAATCCAACTAGCTTATAATATCCTTATCATTAGTGTAGTCAGTCTTTACAAGGCCAAAGCTAAGATAGAGTTCATGCCATGTGCTGACCTAGTTTATGGTATTTTTGGAAGGTCAAAGTGTGAATATGGGATAATTAAGTCAATATCCTAAGGCATCCCTATTGATTTCATAGAAGGACCAAGCTTTAATAAGTATTATGGCCTTCCCTCACCAAAAATAGAATGTAAACAAGTTATCATTGATAACTAGTATAAGGTGGACTCCCTAGAGAAGGTATTGGCTTCATGGGTGACTAACCCAATATGATATAATTTCATAGATGATCAAGGAAAATTTCACATAAAAAAAATTAGATAAGGATTCAAGATTGGCCTAGCCCTCCTGAATAAAATATTTGGTAATCCACACTTTAGATATGTAGACATAAAGGCTATTTTCTTGTTGTAAATAATCCTATAAGACCAATAAATTCACCCACTTGGGGAAATTATTAGTAATAACTTGGTGTATGAGATACAAGACACTTATAATAATGGTGCCCCCTTATTCATGATGATTTACTTATTAGATGCAATTTTGTAATTTCTCAACTAGGTTAGAGTTCATGGTCTCCTGAGTGCCAAGAGGTCATTCTTCAACTCTTCTCTACAATGTGTATTCATTGATTTAAATGAAACATAAGAGTGATTATAGAAGAGTTATACCCAATGGATTATTATTTGATAATTGAAATTGAGATTTATAGGGTGTCCCATAAATTTAGGCAAATCTTGAGAGATAAGGGTAGCTAATAGTTATACTCGAACTGCACATTCATTAGAATAGGAGTGATGATTGCTCCTCTTAGATTGTCGAGGTTTGTACCAATGAAGCTATATGAATAATAAATGGCCTATAAACTTTTACATTAAGTTGATTAATGCATCAAGAATAAAAATAAAATGTCCCCTCACAAGGTTCCTTACAAATTGGGGAGAACCAAAATTAATAAGTGGCATGATATTGGTGTAGCTGTTAGGCACATGGATTTTTACCTATTGCCTAATGATGAATTTAGATCATGGGATCCCAATAACATCATTGATAATAATCTATTGAAATTTAATAAAGATGTATCAATATAATACAAGCATCAAGAAGAAATCCACAACTGGATATATAGAGATATTATGAATGATGAGGTTGTGCTCTGAAATGATATAAAGAAGAACATTGAATTAGAGATGAGACTGGATAAAGAGAAGAAAAAGGAGGATATTATTAAGTATTGACAACCACCAACACATGGGATCATGTTTTATGCTTACTATGAGGAAGGTCAAGATGAATAGGATTAAGATGATGTTACTCTTTTTAAGAACAAGCCAAGTTGACCTTCACAACTTGCCACTTAAAGCATTCAAAACTTACCTCCAAGCTTTGAGAAAGGAGGATATAACAATCATCTTGACCCATCTGAAGGGCCCAAATTAGTCTCTAAATCTAATATGGGATACATTCTATAAATCCTATATTATCTTGACCCTATTTCTATTTAGATTGAGTAATTACAACAAGGTATTTATCTCTCCATAGAAGAAGTGTAGGCACTGGCTAATAGAAACATTGAGAAGGTATACAAAAGGAAAAGGGATCCCATGACCACTATTATTATTTTTCTAACCAACATACCATATGATACCATTAGAGTGTAATCTCAAAATGTAAGTACCTCACCAATATATTATTTTCCAATTGAAATTACATTTCAAACTACTACTTATGCATTCACTCCTCCCACTATTGTTCCCCCATTAGCTTTGGTGTCATAAGAAACTATTCCTATCATAGTTTAATCTTCAATTATTATTGGCGTAAAATAAGCTAGTGTTTCCTTGGTATTTACCATCCCCCATTTAATTTCTCATGCCATTATAACTATTGCATCTTCATCAGGCACTAGTGCTAGCCAAACTATTAGTTCCACTTCTTCTTAGGTAAGAACAACTAGTGTAACATTTTATATTGGTTCCCCTACATCGATAAGGCTATTAAGTCACATTTCAAAACTTTTCACATTCCCAAATCCACCTTTGCCTATATCCCCATTCAATATTTCAATGGCTATAAATATAAGAGTGTCTCTAATATTGCCTTCATTTATTCTAATTATTTACTCTATAAGAACTCTATTTGGCATACTTGGGTAGATAGACCCAAAAAAATTTCCACACATTCTTATTGCATCTCTAGTATCCACCTTAACTATACCTCCTCCAACAAATACAATGCCTTCTATTGTCCCAAATTACATCAGAGATATTATACTGGTATCAAGATAAGAGAGACCTTTGGTAGTCCTGTTTACACCATAGATTGGAATTAAATTTGATGCTACTATAGGTAAAATGAATATATTGGTGAGGAGGTCAGTTGAACAACCCCAATCTATCTCAATTGTGGCTCATGAAAGTGAATAGTCCTTCTTTACTTTAACAAAGAAGAGGAAGGACAACTCAAGTGAAGTAGATGAGTATCTATAGGACCTTGTGTCAATGGTCTAAGATAATGTAGAATCCACAGTGGCCTTGATGAAATGTATGTAGTAAGAGACAAAGAGATTGAGAGAAAAATCTTTGCTTATAGTACTAACAAACACTATAATTTAGATAATAAATGTAGTTATCAATGTCTTTAGTTTATACAAGGTCATGAAGCAAAGGAAAGAAGATGGGACTTTTTAGTATAATGTGGTCATTAAATATGACCAAAACTTGCACTCTATGATGCCAAATAGGCAAACCTGGGTAGAGTTTTAAGGAGTCAAAAATTTCCAAACCTTAAGGTATTTCCACTTAAATACATCGTCCCAACATAGAATAAATTATTACTATAAGGAGAATATTAAAAAGGTGGATGGAATAGGTTAAGGATGTAACTACATCCTTATAAAAAATAGAGTTCAGAATTTCCCTCTTGTTAAAGGATGCTATGGTCATTAGGGTGACCAAACCTTATGGTCGATTCATTGATGACAAAGAATTCAAGGATAAAATGAAGGTATTTGTTTCAAAATTTCAATAGGACATAGCCAATGCTAATACTTCCATTGAAGTGATGAACATTGTGGCTTTTTCTAGCCAAAGGTTAAAGAGAGTTAAAGCCATTGAATAAGCACAAATCCTTGTACTTGTAGATCAAGGTAAGCTTATTAAAGAAATGCCTATCTTATTCTAGCTTATGATCCTATATTTTGATCAAATTTAATAGGATTTCTTACCATGCACTAAATTTTAGACAAGGGAAGAGGTAGAAAAACAAAGGTGACAATAGTGATTTGGTCAACAACATCCTCTAGGGTCTTAAGGAATATTCAACTTTATTTTTTAATTTCAAATTTAGAATATTCCATTGTAATATATGGCATTTTAGTTATGGTTATTCAAGATATAAAATCCACTTGGATATATTTGGGCATATTTTAATGGGCCCACTTGAGCTTGTATAGGCAATTTTGAGGCCTATATATAGGGTTTTTTCCCTTCATTATAAAAATAGGAATAGTTTTTATAGAATGATTGTAAAAGAGTCAAGAATTCATGAGATTGTTTTATTTCTTTATTATGAGTTTTGTAGTTTCTAATTCTCATGATTTTAGATAATTAATGGTTTCTTTTTTGTTGAATAATCTATCAATAATAAAAATATATTCATCTGTTGGTTTGAGGTTAACACTAGGCTAACAAATCTGCTAGTTTGTCTACTCTATTTCATTGTATTTACATTTGAATGTGCTTATGAAAGTTAATGTGAATATGTAACTTTCATGTAATGTATGATTTCAAATATATGCATCTCCTTTCCTTTTAAGACTCAACTACATTCATTTGGCTTTGAGTATTATTTTAGGCTTGATGAATGCTATTTTAATATGTTATTGTCATATAGGTTAGAAGAATTGACACCTCTAACTATATAAATCAAACCTTATTCTCTTTCTAACCTTATTTACCTTTGGATCTACCACATGAGTCACTTTAGTTTATCTCATCCTATAAATATTCATGTTTTTTTTATGCTTGGTCAATAATTGGAAAATTTTAGAGCATTTTCATAAAGATTAGCAATAAATAAAGTGTCAATGTGTATAATTTGTTGTCCCTACAATAGGGTCTGCTTGTATAATTACAAGTGGTGGCCATATATTTATTATTTTACTATTTTTATTAGTAGTGGTTCTGTAAACAAATCAAATCCCAAGTCTTCCAGGACTTAAAATTGAGCTCATTACTTTCCCCCCATTACCTAGTGATACAGGGAGCACATTAAATGCATTAACAATATCCACATACAATGCATATAAATATGAACAATAATCTTTAAAATGTGAGTCCCATTATAAGAAAGAAACATAAAACTCTTCCAAACTAAGAGCAAGATACTTATAGAAATCCCACTAGCCAAAATAAAGCAAATATAGAATCAACAAGTGAAAACCCTAATCTAAATGTCTCTCGTGGGAAGCTTAGAAAAGGGAAAATACATTCTAGCATGAAAATATCCTCAAGATAAAAATAAATTGATTTTTGATAAAATCCAACAACTAAGAAAACAATTAGAAAACTTAGCATCCCATGTATGTCCTTCAATATCAAAACATTCACAACACAATCAAAAATCTAAAAACCAATAATCCAATTCTAATAAGGCCCCTCAGACACCCAAACCTAGCTTTATCCAACCCCATCATCACCAATTGAAGGTAAACATTTTTTGAAGAATGCCATTTTATAAAGGATGTTCTCCAAGGGATAAAATAAGGAATCCATATTTTTTGCATCTTCCAAAGGAATTCATCACAACATTTATAGATTTATCTAAAATATTTGTAAAACACTTATCCTAACCTATTTAACATGAAATTACAATGATTTATTTATGTAACATAAATGGATAAATATTCTCTTCATTTTTATAAATATGGAGAAGCTTGGCTAATAGATTCCATTAGTCATTCATTGAAAAATAGTTGATTAAAATGTTTGTTTCCAATCTCAATAAAGAAAAGAATTTTCATCTACAAGTTAATATTACTACTACCTTTAATAAAATCATTTAAAAATGAGTTAAGATTGAGAAAATCCTTGTCATTAAAGTATTGGTGAAACTTTTACATAAGGATCATCAAAATTCAATACAAAAAAAACCTAAATTCTTTAGAAAAATAGAAATATTATTAGTGATGACATTATTGATTCAAATCACATTTAGGCTATCCAAAGTACTTCCAAAATTACCATTCATAGGGGCCAACGTAATGACATCAAAATAAATCACTCTAATCCTAGTTGGGAATCATTAGAAGTTATTTTTCATAAATTGGTCATTGTAAACATGATTTTTTCCCCATAAACCAAACCCCTTGATGAAATTAAACCAAAACCCAATGGTAAAAGATATTGAATATTCTAAGTTTAAAAAAATAAAATGACATTCCACCAATTGATGCATGAAGCTAAAGAATTATGTCCAAGATATGATTTTTAACATAAATATTGAATTCTAAAGAGATGCATCTACATAAAAGAATAAAAAACTAAGGATATACCAATACCCATTTATAAAAAATGATCAAACTCATCTACAACTTGATCAAGATCAAAATGTCTAAACCAATAATGTCAATTATTAAAAATATACCTATTCATACAATGTAGTTATTAGTCACATTGAACATATAAACAATCATGTTGTAACCATTGAAGTCAAAGATATGGATTGTGTTGTCACAAATAGGCATAATAAAAAACTATCCAAAGGCCTCCTCTACTTAAAACTAATGGACAATACAACATTATCTAACAACTTGAGAAAACTCCTACTCAAATTTCCATCCTAGATATTCTCAAAACCCCCACTGTTTATAACTACATATTATACAAAGTCCTCCAAGAGTCGAGAGTCCCTCATGACATTGATATATATTTTTTATGACACCCATTAGACACCTTGTTACATCCTGATTCCTTTTTAAACAAATTTATTTGCTTATCCATGGATATTTATAGTTTGTAATTTGATTTGATTATTATTTAACTAACTTGTAAGTCATATGCTATTATGTGATAGATGTATGTTTCTTTAATTTCATTATTTCACTACTTTTAGTTAGCTATATTTTATATTCTTTAAATTATGATCATGTTAATATGTTAGTTTAGTAGTATTTTGTATATGTCATGATGTTATGGACTAACTACCTTCTTATCACGAGTTTGATGTAGAAGATATTCTTCCCTTAGATCATGATGGAGGGAGAACATCATGAAAGAGGGTAACATAGATGGAGGTGTTGGGGGCTGATATAAGAATGGATAAAAACCTACACACACAACATTAAATAGTACAGACTAAATACATAGTTTGAATGGTTAGGATTAGTATGTTTTTTATGATTGTTTTCATTTAGATAATTGTTTATGCATACTAGTTGTGTGATAGCACAGTTCAATGCCATGTGGAATTAATATTTTATGATTGCGATTATGTAATGCTAATGAATTCATGACTATTAATGTTTTCAAAAATGTAAATTTGTGTGGACATGTATGTAGAACAAACCTCATGACTTTGGAATATTTCAGAACATAAAATAGTTATATTCATATAAAATATCCAAATTGGTAGCTTGAGTGTGGCTTGCGACACCCAATCCATAGGACCCTATTGCATGATACCATAACCCTTCCAAAAACTTTTTGCTTATAACCAATCATCTATAGACTTCTAAGACCTGATTCTAGCTTAGCTAGGCTACATTTCCCATGTTAATTCCACCCCCTAGGTCTTAAGCCTATAATATAGGAACATTGGGGTTGGACTATAATGTCAGACCCTAGGGTGACCCATTTTTGGTGCTCTTATCCAATCATATTTCAAGCCCAAATGACTATTTATTTCTGATTCTTATTCTTCATCATGTCATCCTAACATAAATACATTTGACCCATGACCATTAAATCTCTATAAAATCCCTTTAAAAGTTCATTTAAAAGAGGTTGGAAAATATTACAAATCAAACAAGAATACAAGAATAACCATGAAGTAAAATTTTTCTATTCTTTGTATATAGCCATCCAATATAGCTATAAGCATATTCAAACCCTCACACCAGTTTCTAGCCACATCAAATCACTCTTAGTTTAGAATTTTTACATCCACATTAAATTATTGAATAAAACACATCAAGTGGGATAAATACATATGGCTTGATCCCTCTTCAAAGTATTGGTATGTAGGAAATATGCCTACATAAGGGGTGTGGATACACATTTAGTGAATTTTACACACACTAACTCCCCCTCTTTCTCAAGTTTTATTCAAACATAATGAAAGTCTAGATTTTAATATTAAATCATATGTACAAGGATCTCCATTGAGATTCAAGATCAAACATTTCACATACAGGCTCACACAAGGATAATGGACAAAACCTAGAAAACTCATATCTTTGTGACGAATATGGATAATAATGGTAGGACCTAGACTATAACACCAAACCTCTAAGTGTCCTATTTTTAGCACTCATATCATTTCACCAAATAAAATCTAGTTCTAGGTTCATGAAACTATCCTAGTCCTACACTACCAACTTTAACATCTATTTCAACCATCTTAGTCGAGTTTTAAGCTAAGTTTCATTTCTCCTTATTTATTGATATTTTTAGAAAGGTTTAAAAGGCACAATAAATTATACAAATTAGTAATGTAATTATTGAAATATTATTTACTAATTTATTTATTCCATACCATTAACTAAATACAAAAATACTTTAATATTCTTGAAATAGTTAAATCACTCGGTGAACCCAACTTACTTTATTTGCACATAAAAACCCTATAAACCCTAGGGTAAATTCCTTACTGATTTTCCTATAATTTTATATATTTTCTTACATATTTTAAATAAAAAATTCACATTTGATTATTAAATTTACCTTAGTAATTTTAATAATCATTTATTCCAAACCCTAGTTCAATTTACTAGGCTTTTTGTGTACAAAAACCCTAGAGACCCTAGGGTAAATTTATTTCCTGAAATTTCCAATAGTTTTTTGATTTTTTACCTACATATTTAAATAAAAAATTCATAGTAAATTTTAAAATTACTTACTAATTTTAAAAATATAATTTTTCAAAACCCTAGTTGCATATACTAGTTCCCTTTGTTTGTTTGAGGTATCACCTTACATCTAAAATTAGATTCCACATAAAAATAAAAATGGACCTAAATTTTATACACATATTTCTTGCATTTCTTGTAAACAATAAGGAAACTGTACTCTGTCCTATCATGTACATGAATGATGAAGTTTACCATATTTTAATACAAAGATTCATTCTTGGCATTTCATGTTTATTTTTCATAATATGGGATGATATTAAGAAATTTATTGTAAAACATAGTAAGATCCCTTTCCTTCAATATAATGTTTAGTTTTCTCTAATACAAGGTTTCATTACTTATTTAACATGTTATCTCTATATTATGTGTAATTTAATTAAGAATAAAATACTTACATACTTAGAGGATCTACTACATATGCTAACAACCACGTGTCAAGTTTCAATGTCATATCTTATGCACAGGAAATAATTTCCTGCTCCTCCTCTCCCCCAAGAGGGAAACAACTACTTTCCTTCTAACCAAGTCCATGTTATCACCCCTCCAAAAGCTAAGTCAGCCTATATTATTATTTATAATGCATACATTTAGCCTATCACTTATTCAAACCCTCTTTAACATATGTGCTTACATGTTTAATTAGAAGAAACTAAGGTTTCCACTTGTGAGACTCTAAGGGATCAAATCACTAGTATGAGAAAGTTAATTTCAGATTTACAAATGCATAATAAACTATTACATGAAAATATAAATTTTTTAAAAATTAGATTATAATAGAAAATCCTCAAAGGCATCCTAGTGCCAATCATGTATATGCACCTTCACTTAGTCAATTGGTTGCAAGCAATGTTACATATCAAAACAAGAAATAATAACAAAGTAACTCTACAACTAGTGATTCAAAAGTCATTCAAAGATCAAATAAGATTTCAAATGAGGCACTAAGGGAAATGATTAAATATAAGTTGATCAAGCTACCTCCTCTACATCTAGTGAGAAGATCATGATATTATTATACATATCATAAAATACATAAGCATCAAACAAATTCGTGTTTGGAATTGAATAAACATATACAATAGATAATTACTAATGAGGACCCTATAAAAGGTAAATCAATCAAGAAATCCATAGTGATATAGGAACACATTCACAAAGGGTCAAATTCAAAAATAGTACAAAAGTGGTTATCAAAGCTTAACTTAGAATAAGAAAAGGATCAAAAATAAAAATTAGAGCAAGAAATAGTACCACAAGAATAGGTAAAGCATGAAAAAACATGCAAATCTATCTTTCCAAAATGAGGTTCAAATTTCATAGCAATATGGGTTTGGTCAAAAATATCTACAATAGTTTGATTATCAAGGTCAAAGGTTGGGCAAGCATGCTCAAGGCATCACTACTCCTATTCTAGTACATAATAATGTTTGACATCAAGGTTTTGTATTTATTGAACATCATAAGGAAAACCATTCATAGACATAATTTATCAAAGGAAAATATCTAGATACAATAAAAGTCAACACTAACATTCCATTGGTTCAAAATCAAGATGATAATGATGAGTGCAAAAATAAAGGTTATTATGATCTCCAAGATACCGCCAATTAATCCAAATATTTAAAGTCATATTTAAAACCATTTCCTCATTCTTAATAATCGTGCATGATTCCTTTGTTTGATATAGGACACCATGATAAGGAGTCTCTCATGAGACTCATTGGTTAGTATTGTCTCTTCTCAACCTTACTTGTACATAATTTTTCAAAACTAATTATATATAGCTTATTTTCAATTACTTGTACATAGTCTCCTTATGATTAGTTCTACATAGATTATAATAAAAATAGCAAAAAAATTTAAATTGTATGCTTTATCCATACTTTATATTTCTACTACCATGCTAGACTTACATTTGATATTATATACCATTGTTTTTAAATTTATCTACATTACCATGCTTCACTTGATATTTTTGAGTGTGTGCAGTGACATCCAGATCCTTGATTAGTTCACATTACCATCGATAAGGAATCCTACTTATACATTTGAGACATGCATCAACATATCTACCCATTGAGGGCATCTTATACATGACTACACCATCCAAGTTATGTCATTCCTATACCACACACTCTAGTTATCATGATTATGTAAATTAATTATTAGATTACACATATTACTCTATTGGCACTCACTAGTATATAGAAATTGTGTATTTCTTAGCATCTACCTAGTCTTCTACTACATGTTTTACATACTTTAAATTCTGACATTGATTAGTTAGATGTGATTATATTTCAATCATATTACATGAATTCCTTTCTTAATTTACATATCTAAATGTGATTGCATTTCTTAGTTCCTATTTTTTCACTTGTGTGTGCCTTAGGACATTTGTAAATGTCCTTTGCTTCCATTCTTGTGTGTGCCTTAGGAAATTTTCCAATATCATTTGTTTATACTCTTTTATGTGCTTATGTCCCTAGTACCAACCTTGTTTGTTTTTAATTTTGTGTATATATTAGCATTTGAACATTCCTTGTATGCTTGATTTCTAGTTTTAGTGACATGTGCCCATGTCCCTTATTTCCTTGGCCCCTTGGTCACTCTTGTATGATTTTTGATTCTTACCTTGTGTGTTTTTTTGCTTATTTTCTTCTCACTATTTTCAATGTCGTGATCTACATCATGCATTTTCTTGTTATCTTGGATTCCATGATGGACATCATGCTTAATCCCTTCTTGAAAAATAACAACTAATAACTAACATTTCTAGTTTCAATTTAGTGTACTAAACATGCTATTAAATTGTTATATTTATCTAGGCATACCCCTATTGATCTAACAATATTAAATGCAAACTATGCTATATCTTGATACACCATTTCTATTATCATTGGTTTATCATGTATTTCATATCATAATACACTTGTAGGGATGTTTATTTTGAGGTCAGTCATTAAAGGGTCTATATTCATACCCTCAAAAGAGGGGGAAACAAATAGGGGTTTTATCATAGAGATCAAAGCTCCTACTGGTCAAAAAATTAGTTTTTAGAACACTCAAAATTGTAATCAAAGGTAAAACTAGGTAGAATAAACCAAAAGAATAGTGATGATTGTAGAATAGTCATTATATTTTATAGAAGACAATAGTGCTAGACATGGAAAATAGTACAAGATAATATGGTTTTTTATTTTTTGTGTTCCTATCTAAATATTAAAAAACCCAAATTTTCCATAAACAGGTAGAAAGGTAAGCTCAGCTATAGTTTTTTTTAGACATAAATCATTTTAGATAGATAGTTTTAGTATAATTTTTCTTAGAGAATCTAAATATAGGAGGCATCATACACGGCATGATAGGTATCACTTCCATTTTTAGATTGGGTAGTTGGTATAACTTCCAGATAAAAATCTATGTTATAGATAGCAGTGATTGGAGGTAATGTGAATGACACATTTGACTTCTTTTCTTTTCAAGTTCATTATATTGCCCAGGCATTCTTAGTGGTTGCATGACTTATTCCATCTACAAGTGGTTTGCATCATTTTTGAGTGGATTTCATACAAGACTAACCTCCACATTCCCAAGTTGCTTACACGTAATCATAGTTTCTAGTTTTGGAGTAGCTTTCATATAAGCCTAATTTCCTCCTTCTAGAGTGGCCAAGATTGGCCTTGTTTCCAATACACATTCAGTTATCCAATCCACATTGTCAGATTATATAGAATTCTTGGGATTTAAGAGCCATCTCATACGATACACATTCATACCAATATCAGTTCACAACTTCACTTAGTGGGCAATGATGGAGCCAAAGGGTCAACCTTTACATTATTGAGCCACTCTCAAAGAATTGATCACTTAGCTCTATTCATGATATTACTTTTGGCAAAACACATACCTGACATCACTCAACATCACTTAACATCACTCAACATCAATCAACACCATAATAGTTTTTGTATGGTCCATGTACCTAGTGATATGTATTTATTCCTTTCTATTTCTCTCTCTCTTACCTAGATTTTATATGTTCTTATTTTAGATATAGTGTATCTAGTAAGAACTAATATACTCTTTGTTTTATCTTAAGTATTTACATTTCATAATGTGCTCTCTCTACACACACTCAACATCACATAGCTTCATAGGCTTTACCCATCCAAGTAAGTGTAGGTATGCTTTCTACTTTCCTTTATCATCATATTTTACTTTTCTTCATCAATATAATAAATTGGGGAAATGTATTCATATAAAATGTCCATATTGGTAGCTTGAATATGATGTGTGGTAACCAATCCATATGACCCTCTTGCATGCTCTCATAACCCTTCCAAACACCATTTTTCTTATAACTAGTAATATGTAGACCTCTGAGACATGATTCCAACTCAATCAAGCTACATTTCCTATTTTATTTCCATCCCTGTAGGTCTTAATCCTATATGATAGGATCACTAAGGTTGGACTATAGTTCCAAACTCTAGGGTGTGTCATTTTTGGTGCTCTTATTCAATCACATTTGGAGCCCAAATGACCATTCCTTTTGATTCTTATTATTCATTATGTCATCCTTGAGTGAATAAATTTACCATGACCAATATATCTATATAAAATCCCATTAAAATTTCATTTATAAGAGGTTGTAAAATATTACAAATTAAGCAAGAATACAAGCAAAACCATGGACGCAAATTTCTCTATTCTCTGCATATATCCATATTCAAACCCTCACACTAGTCTCTAGCCACCTCACAAATTCTTAGTTTGGATTTTTTCATTCATATAGAACTATTATATAAAATACATCATGTGGTAGAACTACATATGGCTTGGTCCCTCCTCAGAGTATTGGTATGTAGGCAATGTACCCACACAAGGGGTGTGGATACATGTTCGATGCATATTACACACACTAACCCCTCCTCTCTTTCTCAAGTTTTATTCAAGCATAATTAAGGTATAGAGTTTGATATTAAATCATATCTAAAAGGATCTCCATCAACATTCAAGATCCAAAATTTCGTAGGTAAGCTCACATAGGGACAACACATAAA